>JAJGRW010000933.1:352400-406992 GCA_025461045.1 Carex parvula | reverse complement strand
TAATTTAGATATGATTTCAAGATATAAATTTCAGAATTCGATTAACTCTGACTATTTCGAAATTTCTGACTAATGTTATAATTATTTTAAATTTCAACTCTTAGTTCATCAATAAAATTTTCTATTATGTTCTAACATTAAAATATTTTATTGTTAAAAATTTCTTGACGTAACAACACTATATTAAGTAAACTTACACAAAATTACATTACATTACGCTGAATTACGTTAAATTACGCTAAATTACGCTAAATTAGGCTAAATTACATATGAATAGGGACGATCTCTGCACTGCAAAGACAAAAAACACTGAAAATTTGAATTTTTTTGTTTAAATTATTTTGATAGATTACTTCTTTTGATATATAATTAGCATATTTATACTAAAATAAGTTAATTTACTTGAAATTATATTGAATTACACTAAATTAAGTTAAATTACACTAAATTACATTTCATTACGCTAAATTACGTTAAATTACGCTAAATTACGCTAAATTAAGCTAAATTACATATGAGTAGAGATGATATCTTCATTGAAAAGGCGAAAAACACTGAAAATTTGATTTTTTTTTTTGTTTAAATTATTTGATAGATAATCTTTTGATATAGAATTAGCATATTTATACTAAAATACTCTAAATTACCAGAAATTATGTTGAATTACACTATATTAAGTTAAATTACACTAAATTACAGTACATACGCTTAACCTACGTAAAATACGCTAAATTACATATGAAGAGGGACCATATCTTCGCTGAAAAGGCGAAAATACTGAAAATTTGAATTTTTTTTTTAAATTATTTGATCGATTACTTTTTTTGATATATAATTAGCATTTTTATACGAAAGTACGCTAAATTACTTGAAATTTTGTTGGATTACACTATATTAAGTTAAATTCACTAAATTACATTTCGTTACGCTAAAATACGGTAAATTACGCTAAAATACAAACAAATAGACACGATGTTTTCACTGAAAAGGCGAAAAACACTGAAAATTTGAATTTTTTTGTTTAAATTATTTGGTAGATTACTTCTTTTGATATTTAATTAGCATATTCATAATAAAATACGCCAAATTACTTGAAATTATGTTGAATTACAATATATTAAGTTAAATTACACTAAATAACATTACATTACGCTGAAATACGGTAAATTAGGCTAAATTACATTTGAATAGGGACGATATCTGTACTGAAAAAACAAAAAACCATGAAAATTTGAAATTTTTTGTTTAAATTATTTGATATATTACTTCTTTTGATATATAATTAGCATATTTATACTAAAATACGCTAAATTACTCGAAATTATGTTGAATTACACTATGTTAAGTTAAATTACACTAAATTATATTACATCACGCTAAATTGCAGTAAATTACCCTAAATTCGCTAAATTAAGCTAAATTACATATGAATTGGGACGATATTTTCACTGAAAAGGCAAAAAACACTGAAAATTTAAAATTTTTTTGTTTAAATTATTTGATAGATTACTTCTTTTGATATATAATTAGCTTATTTATGCTAAAATTTGCTAAATTACTTAAAATTATTTTATATTACCATAATATTAAGTTAAATTACACTAAATTACATTACATTACGCTGAAATACGGTAAATTACGCTCATTACGCTAAAATACAAATGAATTAGGATGATATCAAAATGAATAAGGACGATATCTACACTGAAAAGACGAAAAACACAGAAAATACGAATTTTTTTTTTAAATTATTTGATAGATTACTTCTTTTCATATATAATTAACATATTTATGCTAAAATACGCTAAAATTACTTGAAATTATGTTGAATTACACTATATGAAGTTAAATTACACTAATTTGCATTACATAACACTAAAAACGCTAAATTACGCTAAAATACAGATGAGTAAGGACGATATCTTCATTGAAAAGGCGAAAAAGACTGAAAATTTGAATTTTTTTGTTCAAATTATTAGATAGATTACTTCTTTTGATATATAATTAGTATATTTATGCTAAAATACGTTAAATTACCTGAAATTATGTTGAATTACACTATATTAAGTTAAATTACACTAAATTAAATTTCATTACGCTAAAATACTGTAAAATACGCTAAATTACATATGAATAGGGACAATATCTTCACTGGAAAAGGTAAAAACACGGAAAATTTGAATTTTTTTGTTTAACATTATTTGTATGATTACTTCTTTTGATATTATTAGCATATTTATACTGAAATAGCTAAATTACTTGAAATTATGTTGAATTACACCATATTAAGTTAAATTACACTAAATTACATTAATTAGCATTAAACATTACGCTAAAATACGTAAATTACGCTAAATTATGCAAATAACATATGAATAGGGGACGATATCTTCAGTAAAGGACAAAAATACTGGAAATTGAATTTTTTGTTTAAATTATTTGATCGATTACTTCTTTTGATATATAAGTAGCATATTATACTAAAATACGCTAAATTACTTGAAATTATGTGAATACACTATATTAAGTTAAATTACACTAAATTACATTACATTACGCTAAAATAAGGTAAATTAAGCAAAATTATGCTCAATTACAAATGAATATGGACGATATCTTCACTGAAAAGGCAAAAAACACAGAAAATTTGAAGCTTTTTCTTTAAATTATTTGATAGATTAGTTCTTTTGATATATAATTAGCATATTTATGCTAAAATATGCTAAATACTTGAAATTACGTTGAATTACACTATATGAAGTTAAATTACACTAAATTGCATTACATTACACTAACATTCGGTAAATTACGCTAAATACGATATCTGCACTGAAAAGGCGTAAAAGACTGAAAATTTGATTTTTTTTGTTCAAATTATTAGATAGATTACTTCTTTTGATGTATAATTAGCATATTTTATACTAAAATAAGGTAAATTACTTGAAAGTATGTTGAATTACACTATATTAAGTTAAATTACACTAAATTGCATTACATTACGCTAAATTACGTTAAATTACATATGAATAGGGACGATATCTTCATAAAAAGGCGAAAAACACTGAAAATTGAATTTTTTGTTTTAAATTATTTGATAGATTACTTTTTTGATATATAATTAGCATTTATACTAAAATATCTATTACTTGAAATGTGTTGAATTACACTATATTAAGTTAAATTACACTAAATTACATTACATTACGCTAAATACGGTAAATTACGCTAATTACTAAATTACATAATAGGGACGATATCTTCATGAAAAGGCGAAAAACACTGAAAATTTGAATTTTTGTTTAAATTATTGATAGATTACTTCTTTGATATATAATTAGCATATTTATACTAAAATACGCTAAATTACTTGAAATATGTTGAATTACAATATATTAGTTAAATTACCCTAATACATTACATTACGCTAAATACGTAAATTAACTATTACGCTAAATTGACATATGAATATGGACGATATCTTCACTGAAAGCTGAAAAACACGGAAATTTGAATTTTTTGTTTAAATTATTTGGTAGATTACTTCTTTCTGATATATAATTAGCATATTTATATTAAAATACGCTAAATTACTTGAAATTATGTTGAATTACACTATATTAAGTTAAAATTACACTAAATTGCATTACTTATGCTATATAAGGTAAATTACGCGAAAATTGCGCTAAATTATATATGAATAGAGACGATATCTTCACTGAAAAGGCGAAAAACACTGAAAATTTGAAGTTTTTTCTTTAAATTATCTGATAGATTACTTCTTTGGATATATAATTAGCATATTTATGCTAAATTACGCTAAATTACTTGAAATTATGTTTAATTACACTATATGAAGTTAAATTACACTAAATTACGTTAAATTACGCTAAATTACGCTAAATTGAGCTAAACTACATATGAATAGGGACGATATCTTCACTGAAAAAACGAAAAACACTGAAAATTTGAATTTTTTTGTTTAAATTATTTGATAGATTACTTCTTTTGATATATAATTAGCATATTTATACTGAAATACGCTAAACTACTTGAAATTATGTTGAATTACAATATATTAAGTTAAATTACACTAAATTACATTATATTACACTGAAATACGGTAAATTACAGTAATTACGCTAAATTACATAAGAATAAGGACGATATCTGCACTGAAAAGACAAAAAACACTGAAAATTGGAATTTTTTTGTTTAAATTATTTGATAGATTACTTTTTTTGATATATAATTAGCATATTTATACAAATATACGCTAAATTACTTGAAATTATGTTGAATTACACTATATTAATTTAGATTACACTAAATTGCATTACATTACGCTAAAATAAGGTTAATTACGCAAAATTGCGCTAAATTACATATGAATAGGGACGATATCTTCACTGAAAAGACGAAAAACACTGAAAATTTGAAGTTTTTTCTTTAAATTATTTGATACATTACTTCTTTTCATATATAATTAGCATATTTATGCTAAAAATACGCTAAATTACTTGAAATTATGTTGAATTACACTATATGAAATTAAATTACACTAAATTGAATTACATTACACTAAAATACGCTAAATTACGCTAAAATACATATGAGTAAGGACGAAATCTTCTCTGAAAAGGCGAAACAGACAGAAAATTTGAATTTTTTTGTTCAAATTATTAGATAGATTACTTCTTTTGATATATAATTAGCATATTTCTGCTAAAATACGCTAAATTACTTGAAATTAAGTTGAAGTACACTATATTAAGTTAAATTTACACTAAATTACATTTCATTACGCTAAAATACGGTAAAATACGTTAAACTACGCTAAATTACATATGAATAGGGACGATATCTTCACCGAAAAGGCGAAAAACACTGAAAATTTGAATTTTTTGTTTAAATTATTTGATAGATTACCTTTTGATATAGAATTAGCATATTTATACTAAAATATGCTAAATTACTTGCAATTATGTTCAATTACACTATATTAAGTTAAATTAAACTAAATTACATTACATTACGCTAAAATAAGGTAAATTACGCGAAAGTGCGCTAAATTACATATGAATAGAGACGATATCTTCACTGAAAAGGCAAAAATTACTAAAAATTTAAATTTTTTTTTGTTTAAATTATTTGGTAGATAACTTCTTTGGATATATAATTAGCATATTTCTGCTAAAATATGCTAAATTACCTGAAATTATGTTGAATTACACTATATTAAGTTAAATTACATTACATAACGCTAAAATACAGTGAAATACGCTAAATTACATATGAATAGGGACAATATCTTCACTGAAAAGGCCAAAAACACTGAAAATTTAATTTTTTTTGTTTAAATTATTTGATCGATCACTTCTTTTGATATATAATTAGCATGTTTATACGAAAATACGCTAAATTACTTGAAATTAGGTTGGATTACACTATATTGAGTTAAATTCACTAAATTACATTATGTCACGCTAAAATACGGTAAATTACGCTAAATTACGGTAAAATACAAACGAATAGGCACGATGTCTTCACTGAAAAGGCGAAAAACACTGAAAATTTGAATTTTTTTGTTTAAAGTATTTGATAATTACTTCTTTTGATATATAATTAGCATATTTATACTAAAATAAGCCAAATTACTTGAAATTATGTTGAATTACAATATATTAAGTTAAATTACACTAAATTACATTGCATTACGCTGAAATACGGTAAATTAGGCTAATTACGCTAAATTACATATGAGTAGGGATGATATCTGCATTGAAAAGACAAAAAACTCTGAAAATTTGAATTTTTTTGTTTAAATTATTTGATAGATTACCTGTTTCGATATATAATTAGCATATTTATACTAATATACGCTAAATTACGTGAAATTATATTGAATTACTCTATATTAAGTTAAATTACACTAAATTGCATTACATTACGCTAAAATAAGGTAAATTACGCAAAATTGCGTTAAATTACACATGAATAGGGACGATATCTTCACTGAAAAGGCGAAAAACACTGAAAATTGAAGTTTTTTCTTTAAATTATTTGATAGATTACTTCTCTTGATATATAATTAGCATATTTATGCTAAAATAAGCTAATTTACTTGAAATTATGTTGAATTACACTATATGAACTTAAATTACACTATATGAACTTAAATTACACTAAATTGCATTACATTACAGTAAAATACGGTAAATTACGCTAAAATACAAATGAGTAAGGATGATATCTTCACGGAAAAGGCGAAAAAGACTGAAAATTTGAATTTTTTTGTTCAAATTATTAGATAGATTACTTCTTTTGATATATAATTAGCATATTTCTGCTAAAAATACGCTAAATTACCTGAAATAATAATGAATTACACTATATTAAGTTAAATTACACTAAATTACATTACCTTACGCTAAAAGAAGGTAAATTATGCAAAAGTGCGCTAAATTACATATGAATTGGGACGATATCCTCACTGAAAAGACAAAAATTACTGAAAATTTAAAGTTTTTTTGTTTAAATTATTTGATAGATGATGTCTCATTATTAGACCTATAAATCCGACCAATTTCTGTACCAAAATCTGTGTTTTAAACCACCAAATCGTGTCTTTTACATTGAATATCTATTGAATATCTATAGAATGTGGTACTGTTGTGTTTTCATTCTTACTTTGCAGAAAATGAGCGAAATCAGGAAAGATTGTGAGTTCTGGAGCCCTACACGCGGGCCGCGTCAAATCCCACGCGGGTCGCGTCAAACCCTGAACAAGCTGAACCAAAGGCACGCGGGCCGCGTCAGATTCCACGCGGGTCGTGTCAGACTTTTCCGAAAACAGAAGCAGAATTGGAAACAGAGGCTAATTGAAGGAAGGTCGGCCAGAAAAGCTATAAGAAGGGATTTCTTGCACCTGAGGGGGCATTCTGGATCTGAGAGACAATTCCTAGGGTTAGGAGAGACGGCTGGTTGGGAGGCGAAGAGGAGAGGAGCTGAACGAGAGTTTTGCAAAGAATCTTCATCGTTCTTCTAGTTTTTCTATGAACTTCTTTATCTTTATTTGTTTTGCTTTCTTTTTTATTATGCTTGAGTAGATTTCTAAGTTTCTAGGGTTACGATGTAGTTTGATACTTTGTTTTGTATGCATGTTGTTTGAATCTGTGTTGAATGTTAGTGTTTAATTGTTTGAGTAGTATTTTAATTGCTTTGTTGAAGTTGATTGTCTACTGTTAGATGTCTATAGCATATTTCTTGTAATTTGGCCCTGTTGTTTCTCTCAACTAAACTTAGAATTTGAGGTAGGTTTACGAGCCGCGAGGCGAGACCAAAAAGTAACTGAGAGGTGAACTTTTCCACTTATCGAGAGGTAGTGGTTACCTTTAGTAAACCGAACAATTAACTTAGATTAAAAACCTAAGAAGGTGAAATTGCATTTCCGATATCAGGTTTATTAAGCCAACAAACGAGAGTTGACGTTTAAGAACATTAGGTTCGGTCAATGAATCCTTACACTAAAGAACAACGCAAAACAAGACAACTGCTACATTCACTCGAGGTCCACGGGGGCCGCGTATGAGAGTACGCGGGTCGCGTATGAAAGTACGCGGGTCGTATGGGTACCGAGAGGCAGAGTTGATAATGAAATCGAAAACCCTGGAAATGCTTTTCTCTATTTGATAAAAACCAAAATTTACTTTCTGTCAATTTAATTATTTCTATCTTTGATTGAATTTAGGAAATTAAACAAACAAACCAACCTTTTCCAATTTCTAGTACCTAATTGATTTAACTAGAATTCTAGATTTGATTTTGAACCGTCCTGTGGATCGATACCTGACTAGACTATACGACAGGATTGTGCACTTGCAATCTTAGTCGGAAGTTAAATCAAGGTTAAAAGCTACAGCTTGCTGTAGTGAAACTTTGTGATACACTTTTGTGCGAACAATAGATTACTTCTTTCGATATAAAATTAAAATATTTACGCTAAAATAAGCTAAATTACCTGAAATTATGTTGAATTACCCTATATTAAGTTAAATTACACTAAATTACATTACATTACATTACACTAAAATATGATAAAGTACTCTAAATTACGCTAAATTACATTAGTACCGCCAAAATACGGTAAATTACGGTAAATTACAAACGAATAGGGACAATATCTTCACTGAAAAAGCGAAAAACACTGAAAATTTGAATTTTTTCGTTTAAATTATTTGATAGATTACTTCTTTTGATATATAATTAGCATATTTATACTAAAATATGCTAAATTACTTGAAATTATGTTGAATTACACTATATTAAGTTAAATTATACTAAATTACATTACATTACGCTGAAATAAGGTAAATAACGATAAAATGCAAACGAATAGGGACGATATATTCACTGAAAAGGCAAAAAACACTGAAAATTTGAATTTTTTTGTTTAAATTATTTGATAGATTACCTGTTTTGATATATAATTAGCATATTTATACTAAAATACGCTCAATTACTTGTAATTATTTTCAATTACACTATATTAAGTTAAACTACACTAAATTACATTACATTACTCTAAAATACGGTAAAACATGCTAAATTACGCTAAATTACATATGAATAGGGACGATATCTTCACTGAAGAGCGAAAAACACTTAAAATTTGAATTTTTTTGTTTAAATTATTTGATCGATTACTTCTTTTGTTATATAATTAGCATATTAATAGGAAAATATGCTAAATTACTTGAAATTATTTTGGATTACACTATGTTAAGTTAAATTACACTAAATTACATTACATTACGCTAAAATACGGTAAATTACGCTGAAATGCAAACGAATAGGGACGATATCTTTACTGAAAAGGTAAAAAATAATGAAAATTTGAATTTTTTTATTTAAATTATTTGATAGATTACATTTTGATATATAATTAACATATTTATACTAAAATACGCTAAATTACCTGAAATTATGTTGAATTACACTATATTAAGTTAAATTACACTAAATTACATTACATTACGCTAAAATACGGTAAAATACGCTAAATTAAGCAAAATTACATATGAATAGGGATGATATCTTCACTGAAAAGGCGAAAAACACCGAAAATTTGAATTTTTTTGTTTAAATTATTTGATAGATTACCTTTTGATATATAATTAACATATTTATACTAAAATATGCTAAATTACTTGAAATTATGTTGAATTACACTATATTACGTTAAATAACACTAAATTGCATTACATTACGCTAAAATAAAGTAAATTAAGCAAAATTGAGCTAAATTACATATGAATAGGGATGATATCTTCACTGAAAAGGCGAAAAACACTGAAAATTTGAAGTTTTTTCTTTAAATTATCTGATAGATTACTTCTTTTGATATATAATTAGCATATTTATGCTAAAATACGCTAAATTACTTGAAATTATGTTGAATTACACTATATGAAGTTAAATTACACTAAATTGCATTACATGACACAAAAATACGGTAAATTACGCTAAAATCCAAATGAGTAATGACGGTATCTTCACTGAAAAGGCGAAAAAGATTGAAAATTTGAATTTTTTTGTTCAAATTATTTGACAGGTTACTTCTTTTGATATATAATTTGCATATTTCTGCTAAAATACACTAAATTACCTGAAATTATGTTGAATTACACTATATTAAGTTAAATTACACTAAATTACATCACATTACGCTAAAATACGTAAAATTCGCAAAATTACGCAAAATTACATTTGAATAGGGACGATATCTTCACTGGAAAGGCTAAAAAAAAAACACTGAAAATTTGATTTTTTTTATTTAAATTATTTGATCGATTACTTCTTTTGGTATATAATTAGCATATTTATACGAAAATACGCTAAAATTACTTGAAATTATGTTGGATTACACTATATTAAGTTAAATTACACTAAATTACATTACGTTACGCTAAAATACGGTAAATTACGCTAAAATACAAATGAATAGGGACGATATCTTCATTGAAAAGGCGAAAAACTCTGAAAATTTGAATTTTTTTGTTTAAATTATTTGATAGATTACTTATTTTGATATATAATTAGCATATTTATACTAAAATAAGCTAAATTACTTGAAATTATGTTGAATTACAATATATTAAGTGAAATTACACTAAATTACATTACATTACGCTGAAATACGGTAAATAATGCTAAAATGCAAACGAATAGGAACGATATATTCACTGAAAAGGCAAAAAACACTGAAAATTTGAATTTTTTTGTTTAAATTATTTGATAGATGTTTGCACAAAAGTGTATCACAAAGTTTCAGTACAGTAAGTTGTACCTTTTAAACGTTGAATTAACTTCCGACTAGACTGCAAGTGCACATACCTATCGTATAATTTAGTCAGGTATCGATCCATAGGACGGTTCAAATCTAATCTGGACTCTACTTAAATCAATTAGGTACTAGAAGTTGGAAAATGTTGATTTGGTTTGTTTAATATTCCTAAGTTCAATGATGTCTCATTATTTGACCTATAAATCCGACCAATTTCTGTACCAAAATCTGTGTTTTAAACCACTAAATCGTGTATTTTACATTGAATATCTATAGAATATGGTACTGCTGCATTTTCATTCTTACTTTGCAGAAAACGAGCAAAATCAGGGAAGATTGTGAGTTCTGGAGCCCTACACGCGGGCCGCGTCAGATCCCACGCGGGTCGCGTCAGACCCTGGAATTTCAGCACCCGAACTTAAAACGGTCATAACTTTTGACTCGTAACTCCGTTTTGAGCGTATGACCACTTTCGGAAAGCTTGTGAGAAGATCTACAATCTGAGCCAAAGGCACGCGGGCCATGTCAGATCCCACGCGGGTCGCGTCAGACTTTTCCGAAAATAGAAGCAGAATTGGAAACATAGGCTAATTGAAGGAAGGTCGGCCAGAAAAGCTATAAGAGGGGATTTCTTGCACCTGAGAGGGCATTCTGTATCTGAGGGACAATTCATAGGGTTATGAGAGACGGCTGGCTGGGAGACGAAGAAGAGAGGAGCTGAACGAGCGTTTTGCAAGGAATCTTCATCGTTCTTCTAGTTTTTCTATGAACTCCTTTATCTTTATTTGTTTTGTTTGCTTTTTGACTATGCTTGAGTAGTTTACTTAGTTTCTAGGGTTACGATGTAGTTTGATACTTTGTTTTGTATGCATGTTGTTTGAATTTGTGTTGAATGTTAGTGTTTAATTATTTGAGTAGTATTTTAATTGCTTTGTTGAAGTTGATTGAATGATTCTTGATTGTCTACTGTTAGATGTCTATAGCATCTTTTCTAGTACTTTGGCCTTGATGTTTCTCTCAACCAAACTTAGTATTTGAGGTAGGTTTACGAGCCGTGAGGCGAGACCAAAAAGTAACTGAGAGGTGAACTTTTCCACTTATCGAGAGGTAGTGGTTACCTTTAGTAAACCGGACAATTAACTTAGATTAAAAACCTAAGAAGGTGAAATTGCATTTCCGATACCAGGTTTATTAAGCTAATAAACAAGAGTTGAGGTTTAAGAACATTAGGTTCGGTCAATGAATCCTTACACTAAAGAACGACGCAAAAACAGACAACTGCTACATTTACTCGAGGTCCACGCGGGCCGCGTATGAGAGTACGCGGGTCGCGTCTTCCATGCAGACCGCGTATGAAAGTACGCAGGTCACGTGACTGGTACCGAGAGGTAAGGTTGATAATGAAATCGAAAACCCAGGAAACGCTTTTCTCTATTTGATAAAAACTAAACTTTACTTTCTGTTATTTCAATTATTTCGGTCATTACTGAACTTAGGAAATTAAACAAACCAAATCAACCTTTTCCAACTTCTAGTACCTAATTGATTTAAGTAGAGTTCCAGATTTGATTTTTGAACCGTCCTGTGGATCGATACCTGACTAGATTATACGACATGATTGTGCACTTGCAGTCTTAGTCGGAAGTTAAATCAAGGTTAAAAGCTACAGCTTGCTGTAGTGAAACTTTGTAATACACTTTTGTGCGAACATTCAACAATGACAGAAATAATTAAAATGACAAAAAGTAAAATTTGGTTTTTATCAGATAAAGAAAAGCGTTTCCAGGGTTTTCAATTTCATCTTCAACTCTGCCTCTCAGTACCACATACGACCCGCGTACTTTCTTACGCGGCCTGCATGGAAGACGCGACCCGCGTACTCTCATACGCGGCTCGCGTGGACCTCGAGTGAATGCAGCAGTTGTCTATTTCTGCGTCGTTCTTTAGTGTAAGGATTCATTGACCGAACCTAATGTTCCTAAATCTTAACTCTAGTTTGTTGGCTTAATAAACTTGGTATCGGAAATGCAATTTCACCTTCTTAGGTTTTTAATCTAAGTTAATTGGCCGGTTTACTAAAGGTAACCACTACCTCTAGATAAATGGAAAAGTTCACCTCTCGATTACTCTTTGGTCTCACCTCACGGCTCGTAAACCTACTTCAAATACTAAGTTTGGTTGAGAGAAACATCAAGACCAAAGTACTAGAAAAGATGCTATAGACATCTAACAGTAGACAATCAAGAATCATTCAATCAACTTCAACAAAGCAATTAAAATAGTACTCAAACAATTAAACACTAACATTCAACACAGATTCAAACAACATGCATACAAAACAAAGTATCAAAATACATCGTAACCCTAGAAACTAAATAATCTCCTCAAGCAAGTCAAGAAGCTAACAAAACAAATAATAGAAGAAATAACCATGACAAAACCCGAAATACAAAGAAGATCCGTGAAGAACTTTTGTCTTTCGCTTCTCAACTTCGTCTCCAAGCTAGCCGTCAAGTCCAAACCCTAGAATTTGTCTCTTGCTCTACAAAAATGCAGAATTAATCCCCCTGTAGCAAGGAATCCCCTGATATAGCCCTTCTGGCCGACCTTTCCTTCCTTGAGTCTCTGTTTCCTTTTCTGTTTTGTTTTCGGACTAGGCTGACGCGACGAGCGTGTGGTGTGACGCGACCCTCGTCTCTGTGTCTCTCGCGTGTGTAAAGAGTGATCGCGTCTATGGTCGCGTCAGGGTTTGATGCGGCCTGCTTCGGATGTGATGCGGCCCGCGTGTAGGGTTTCAAAACTCGCAATCTTTCCTGATTTCGCTCGTTTTCTGCAAAGTAAGAATGAAAACGCAGCAGTACCACATTCTATAGATATTCAATGTAATAAACACGATTTAGTGGTGTAAAACACAGATTTTGGTACAGGAATTGGCCGGATTTATAGGTCAAATATCGAGACAACAATAGATTACCTGTTTTGATATATAATTAGCATATTTATACTAAAATACGCTAAATTACTTGGAATTATGTTGAATTACACTATATTAAGTTAAATTACACTATATTACATTACCTTACTCTAAAATACGCTAAAATATAGGACCGTTTACCGAATAATGCTTCCAATTCCATGTCGTGGCACTGCACCGCACCAGCACCAGGCACTGCACCGAATCAGCACAGTACCAGCACCTCACCAGCACCACACCAGCACCGCTTACAAGCACAAGGAAAATCCTAATGATCATTCAAAAGAGAGCAATATTTCTTTTAATATTTATAAACTCGGAAATGCTATCGGTTCGGACTGCAAGCGCACAATCCTATTGAGTAGTATATTCGAGGTCGATCCACAGGGAATATTGGTTCAATGCTTTGAGCGATCAAATCGCAATCTTTCGAAAGGCTAGACGAAATCTAAAAGTTGAGAGATGTTGTTGTGATCAACGTAAATTAGGAAATAGTTAAAAGTAATTAAAATAAAGATAGAGATGAGAATTTCTAGGGTTTCGGCACACCATTGCCACTCAATCCGCCTTGACAATATATTCATGTTGCGTCTGATTTCCTGTTGTCGTTTAATGAAGACACCACATAGGTCACTGCGATTTATGTTACGTGAGAATGACAGATCTTTCACCGAGATTCTACATAGGACAATGCGATTTACCTTACGCAAATGTCTGATCTCTCAAATATCCCAAATTACTACACAGATCACTGCGATTTACTTTATGCATGTGATGGAATTTGATACGCGTTTTGCTGATCTGATTTATGGTTTCCCCGCTAAGGTTTTCTTCACATAAACCTAATAAATCTCAACGAGGCTAATTCATACAAATAGTTTCTCTTACCATTAAAGTACTGTCACTATCCTAACGGACTCAAACTAGATCATTGAAGTTAGATGAAGAGATAGTAAATCACAAAAGCATTTTGTTTCAACAACAAGAAATCATAATCAACAGAAATATATATATCAAAATATCAAGAGTAACAAGGTTTACTGCCTAGCCCTAAGAAAATGAACTTAGCCGCGAAACGGCATTGTTACAAGCACTCCTCTCTTCTCTCTTTAATCAAATCTAACCCTAATTACAAAGATGACTATTCCTTCTGCCTAGGGGCCTTATATAGGAGTGGAGGGACGTGTGGAGGTTGAGTAGAGGCTAAGAACTATCTGGAAATAGCTGTCGGCAGTTATTCCCCAAGAGATGCCTTCGGATATGGGCTGTATTAGTTGATACGGTCCGTATTAGGACCTTGACGGTTAGGGTTTAATGCTTCCAGCGCTATCTTCTGGTCTGTGCTAGGCCTGGTCCGTATCAGGCAATACGGACTGTAACAGAGACTTAGTCGATGAGTGTTGCTGATCCGATTGACCTGATTCTAGCTCCATTTGGTGTAAAATAGTCCCAAAACTTGTTTTCTGCAATAAAACATAAAGAAGGGTGACAGTAGCCTTTTTCTCTAATAAAGTAAACATAAGTGTGAGAAAATATGTAAAACCTAAGCCAAAACCCTACGTAAATCATCGTTGTTTTGACTCTGATCACGCCTCCCAACTTGAATTGTTGCTTGTCCTCAAGCAACGACATTCCAGCTGGTCAAAGATCCGGTCTAGGTTAAACCATACAATCTCAAGGACTTGTTTAAAAATTAAATTAGGGCTTAGGTTTGGTACAATTGGCATGACAATAAAAATTTAGAATTTAAAAATATTCATGACCTCTCCCTTGAACAATTTATTCACCCCATGATTGACCTCATTATGCTTACCCTAGATGAATTATTATCGAACAATCCATTTTACAAATATCCTTAAAATTGAGAGTATTAATTTCTCCTTTGATTATAAATGGATCCCTTCCAATTAATAGGAATTCTAATGATATAAATTTTGATTTTCCTTCCCAATTGATTGGAGCAAAGTATGACAACTAAGTGTGTTGGTATTTGTGATTATTTTTGAAAAATTAAATATGTACAAGAATTTAAATTTGGGAGGTTTTCTCGAGCCTATTGGTAACCAGTCTTGCGTAGGCACCTGTACTCTTTTATCCTCCATCTTTTATTCTATTTTTTTTTCTTTTTCTGATTTTTTCTATTTTTTTGGATTTTTCTCATTTCTGATTTTTTTTTTCTATTTTTCTGAAAAATAAAATATTTTTGTGTCACAAGCACCATGATTACACACAATTCCAAGTATTCATTCATACAAGGAATTATTGCATAGTTTCGCTAGGGGTCTATCTATAATAAATGGATATTCTAAAATACTATCAAGCTTAAGAGACTTTGCAAAAATAAATTACTCAATAAATAAAAATTCTAGAGTTTGCAATTTTTGATCAACTCTCATGGTTAGTAATTCATTGTTCACTTTGAGATCACCAATAATTTTAAAAATTCTAAATTTTTGGTATCATGGTCAATTGTCTAAACCTTAGCCTAATTCAATTTAAAACAATTCCTATTTGATTAACCTACTCCTAAGGAAAAATAAAAATGCAAGCTAGCTAAAAAGCTTAATCTAATCATTCTAGGATTTTCGGTAAAGCCTTCGACCCTAGTCAAAAATTGAGTAAAACTACTAGCACCTAAGAATTTAAAATGCGAAAAATTTAAAGATACATGGTCAATTTACTTTCGTACCCCCCGATAAAATTGAGCATTGTCCCCAATGCTCGAGAGATAAAAATAAAGGAAGTAGTAAAGTAAAAAGACCGGGGAAAGATACAACTCACTGCACCTCAATCCTGAGGTGGTGGAGGTGGTGGTGGTCGCTGGATCTCCTCGTAAAATGACGGGTCGAAGAGTCCGTATGGTGGTGGCTGGTACTCGAATCCGGAGTCGAGAGCATACTGATAATACTGCTGTGCCATGTAGCGCGTCTGCTAGATCTCGCGCCTGCTCTCGTCAACACTCCTCCTGACTTCCTCCATGCTGTTTCTGATTGCACCAACCTCTTGGTGAATTGTCGAGATGTTCTGCTCCATTTGCCGGGTGGTTTCGGTTGTTGTCAAGTTGAGCTCATTGAGGTTAGAGTTCATCCAATCTACCATTTGGATGAACTGATCGTACTCGGCTGTAGGGGCATCAGATGGTGCCGCCCCTGAAGATCCTGCTCCAGCTGCCGATGTGCCTGCCTCCCTATATGCATCAAAAGGGGGCTCCTCCTCTCCTCTCTACTGCCGATCGATGCTAGCCTGATTTTGCATTGCGCCTTGGCTTTCGATTACATCAATGTAATCTTGAGGAGGCTCGTATGTCGGGCTTGCGGGTCGTGCCATCTTCCAGGAGGCCCTATTGCGGAGATTGAGATGTCGGAAGGGAAATTGGAGGATTCCCTTCGGTGAATTGTAGAAATAGGGACCTGGATAGTGGCCGGTGACAAATTTCATGGCTTGGAGGCATGACCTGTCGATTTGTATGAGCCCGCTTGCCTCTTTGAGATGATCGATCTGTAGAGCGAGTTGGTTGGCCAAGATCGTGGCCACGAACCCGATAGAGGTGTTGCCGCCTCTTTTCTTGGCATGTGCAGCCTCATGAATGTGCCTGCAGAAGAGATGACCGAGGTGGGGTCGCACCGGCTCGATCATGCATTTGAGGAGGTAGAGCTCGGGGAGAGTTACTTTGGATGAAGATTCGCCTCTCGCAAAAATGGAATTGGCGAGGACTACTTGCAAGAGGCGAATTTGGGGGTGGATGATCCTGCTTGCCGGTCGAGTTTTGTTCAGATTGTCATCCATGATGTTGTGCCAGAACTCTCGGCAATCAGGGAGGTCGGTGGTGCCATTGTTAGGGAGGTCGAAGATGGCACAGAAATCATCCATTGTGACCGAGTAGAATGTATTCAACATCTGGAAGGTGATGGAGTGGCTGTCATAGGTGAAAGTTGCAAGGAACTCTCTTGTGAGTACCCTGTAGGTTTTTACTCCTTTGATGAGGTTGATGAATCGCCAGATGTTGATGCGATTGGTGAGTTGCTCGAGTTGTGCAAGGAGGCCCAGTTGCCCAAGTGTATTTGAATCGATGGATTTGTGATGCATGATCTCCTTCGTCTTCATCAATTCGTAAATTCGTTGACATTTGACATGATGGATGAAGGGTGTGTATTCGGTTGCATCCTCCATCGACTCATCAGAGTCTTCTTCTTCGAGACCAAAATCTCGAGGGTTGAACTCTTCCGGGTCGTAGTCTGCATCGGAGACTGGTGTGTCTCTGATCAACTATTGGGCGTCGGAATGAGAAGACGAAATGGTTGGAGGATGGTGGTTGTGAGCTAGAGGACCGGGAGGATCGGCTGGAGGAGCTCTGCGGTGAACTACTCGGGCCGGCACTTCCGAGGGCTTTCTTGGCACTCCTTGTAACTGCCCCTAAAATCTTTTTCATTTTTGGAGTCATTTGTTTAAAATTAATGTCTCTGTTACGGACCGTATCGGTCAATACGGTCTGATTATGGACTGGTTAGCTGGTGAATTGACTAAGTACAGGACCGAATACGGACCGTGTCACAAATACGGACCGTATTAAAAGGGATTTCTAGAAAAACTGCTAAGTACTGATTCTGGTAAACTATTACGGATCGTATTGGGTCAATACGGGTCGTGTTGTACTGGTAAAAATTAGGATTTTGACAGAAACCTAATTTTTTGTGATTTTTGTGATTTTGCAAAAATAAAACTTGATTATCTAAACTAATGTAACAGAGTTTAAATTAAAACAAATGCAAAAACGAAATTAAACTTTGAATTTAAAAAGGGGTTTAGGAAAACCGAATTTGGAGGAAACTCGAGAGGCCGCCGGATACGGACTAGGTACGGTCCGTATTAGGGTTGAAGCGCGGAGAAGAAGGTCGGCGGCGGCTTCAATATTGAAGGAGATGAGGTTGGCGATGGAGATCTGTGGCAAAGGAGGTGCTTGATTTCGGGTGAGAATGGAAGAGGGAGAAAGAGAGGAGATGGAGGGGAAGAGAATAAGGAGAGAGAGGAAGAGATGGGTTAAGGAGTTAAAACGAAAATATTAACGGTTATGAGACGTGATTTGCGCGGGATTTCAAACTTCTCTTCTTAACAGGTTCGCATCTCCCGGATTAATTCTTATTACGGACCGTATCAGCTAATACAGTCCGTATTGAATCCGTTATGCTTACCCAGTAACCGCTAAGTTTTTAACTCCTTTAAATACGGGCCGTATCAGCCAATACCGGCTGTATTCACCACTTATTTCCTGTCTTCTTACTCTATTATCCCGTATCCATTGGTAAGATCCGTATCAACCAATACAGGTCGTACCAGAGAGTATTTTTCCATCTTCCGAGACGTCTTTTAATCAAGCCTTTCCTCCAGTATGCTTACCTGATCATAGGAAAATGGTGGATATGAGTTGTTTCTTTGTTTAAGTCCTAAAAAAAAATAGATAGTTATAAGAAAATATAAAAATGGCCTTGGGTTGCCTCCCAAGAAGCGCTTGTTTAAAGTCATTAACTTGACTCTGTGTTGCATTAGTTTCTTCCAGATATCCTCCCGCCAATGCAAGTGGGCTGCTTGTCGGGTGGCTCGCTTTCAGTGTCTTCTGTGGTTTCATCATCATTGCCCTTCTCGAAGAAGTCGGTTGGTGTTTGAGGTACGGGGTTGTATGCCAGGCTCACACCGAGCACTGCTTCAACCTCGTCTAGTCTTTGAGAAATTGCATCGAGTTCTTCACGTAGGTTTTTGATTAATGCAAGGGCTAAGAGAGAATAATTCCTGTTGTTCGCGATATTGGGACTCTTGTTCAGATCATCGGTTTGTGTTGTCACGGAGGTTGGATGGATCTGACCGTCATCTTGTACAATAAACAATATCTCCATTTCTGCTTCGTGCATCATTTCTTCGATGTCTTCAAATTCATCCATTCGTAATTCATCATTGCCATACTCGTCCGCTGTTTTCAAATTGTAGACAAGATTTATGTCAGGTGGGACTTTGGTTTCATTCATGTTGAAGATCATCTTGTTCTCGCCAACATTGAGCGAAATCTTCCCATTCCTAACATCGATCATTGCCCCACATGTGGCGAGGAATGGCCTTCCAAGGATGATCGGAATCTGCTCATCTTCTTCCATATCAACTACCATAAAATCTGCCGGTATCCAGAATTTACCAACTTTGATTGGGATATCAAGCAACATTCCTTCAGGATATCGAATTGATCGGTCAGCTAGTTGCAATGAGATCCGGTTGGTGATAGGTCTCCACATTCCAATTTGTCAAATACTACCTTAGGCATCAGACTCACACTTGCCCCTAGATCACATAAAGCTCTATTAAAATCGGTTGTGCCAATAGTGCATGGTATCGAGAAGCTTCCCGGATCTTTCAACTTTGTTGGTAATTTGCTTTGCACGAGCGCACTGCATTCCAGATTGAGCGGAACTGTTGAGAATTCTTGGAGTCTACTGCGGTTCGAAAGAATCTCCTTCAGAAATTTAGCATACGAGGGTATGCTTGCAATTGCCTCAGTGAAGGGGATTGTGACTTGTAGTTGCTTGAGAGTCTCCATGAATCTCGCAAATTGCTGCTCCATCTTCTGTTTGGCAGGCCTTGGAGGGAATGGAAGAGGTGGCTTGTAGGGTGGTGGTGAAATGTATTCAGGTTCGGGTTGTCGCTCGTCTCCACCTACGGTGTTCTGCTCCTCAATAAGATATGTCAACAGTTCAAATACGGGCGGCTCCGGTTGTTGCGGCTCGTACTCTTCGGAATGCGATGGTTCTGCATGCATCTCATCAGAAGTTTGATCGGGCATGGGAGGTCCCTTGTAAGCTGTACCGCTTCTTAATGTTATGCATTTGCAAGTCTCTCTCGGGTTTTCTTCCGGTTGGCCCGGAAATTTGCCTTCTCCGCGTGTAATACTCGAGAGTTCTTTTGCCATCTTAGAGACATTGTCTTGTAAGTCTTTGTTGCGGTTTGTTAAGGATTTGATCTTTTGTGCGATTTCGGCGTTAGCCTTATCTTGCTTATCTAGGAATCTCTCCATTAGTGATGTGATGTCAGGTTGTTGTGGTTGATTGTATTGCCTTAGTTGATAATTCGGTTGGGGATTGTTGTATCTCTGTTGATAATTGGGTTGTGGTTGGTAGTTCTGTTGGGGTGCAGCAGGCCTTTGATTGTTTGCATATGAGAGATTTGGATGGTTTCGATTGTTCGGATGGTATGTATTGTAGGCGGGCTGAGGTCGAAAGCTGTTATCGATCGCGTTTGCTTGCTCTACTTCTTCCTCAGTTTCCGTCACATTCATACAATCGGTCATCTCATGCGCTCCTCCACAATAGCCACATGTTGTTGCTGCATTGACTGCTGCTACCGTTCGCTGCTTGGTTTGCTTGTTGAGTGCCATTTGCAAAGCATCGATCTTTGCGCTCAGCATGGATATATCATCTACTCGGTGCATGCCAGGTGTTGGTGTTTATTTCTTTCGCTCAGGGATCCAGTAGTGTTGATTGATTGCAATATCTTCAATTAGGTTGTAAGCCTCGTCAGGTTCCTTGTTCATGATTGCTCCTTCTGCGGAAGCATCAATAGACAACCTATCAGTAGGGTTTAGACCATTATAAAAAGTTTGGACAATCAGCCATCTTTCTAGACCATGATGTGGACAACACCTTAACATGTCCTTATATCTATCCCATGCCTCACACAATGTTTCACCATCCCTTTGTTCAAAATTAGTAATTGCATTTCTAAACCTCAAAGTTTTGGATGGTGGAAAATATTTTGCAATAAACACATTAAACAATTGGTCCCAAGTTTGAATGAAATTGGCCGGTAAGGAAAACAACCATGCTCTTGCTTTATCTTTTAATGAGAATTGAAATAGCCTTAGCCTGATTGCTTCATCGGTAACTCCGTTGATATTTATCGTCTCGCATATCCCTAGGAAAATTGACAAATGAAGATGCGGATCTTCATGTGGAAATCCTCCAAATTGCTGTTGCGAAACCATATTTATGAGAGCAGGTTTGATCTCAAAATTACGGTTTGTAATAGTTGGGGGTTTATACTAGAATTAGGATCATTCGCGCGCGGTACGCAATAGTCTCGTAGAAGTTTGGGTCTTGCTGCATCGTGAACTTCATTATCACCATTATATCTTCCATTGTTAATCGGTTCGTTCGGTGAGATATTCATGTTGATCGAATCTGAGTCTTCTTCGCTTTCAGAATTACTCGATGAAGAACTATGATTGGTTCTTATCGGTGATGTGGAAGCGAATTGTCCTCTCCTACTAGCAATCCTCTCGGATCTTTGTACGGATGATTCAGCCAGCGTGCAGTGTCCTAAAAAGAAAAGAAAATCTGAAAATTTAAACTACAAACTGAAAATAAAAAGAAAAATAAAATGAAAACGAAATTGAAAATTAAAGAAAAATAAAAATGCAGAAAATAAAAAGAAATCTAGGCGTTTCTAATTAATTGGATTCAATGGTCAAAGCAAGGACGTCTCGCGAGGCCTTGCACAATGAATCGTTATTCTCCGGCAACGGCGCCAAAAAGCTTGATCACTCAAAAGAGAGCAATATTTCTTTTAATATTTATAAACTCGGAAATGCTATCGGTTCGGACTGCAAGCACACAATCCTATCGAGTAGTATATTCGAGGTCGATCCACAGGGAATATTGGTTCAATGCTTTGAGCGATCAAATCGCAATCTTTCGAAAGGCTAGACGAAATCTGAAAGTTGAGAGATGTTGTTGTGATCAATGTAAATTAGGAAACAGTTAAAAGTAATTAAAATAAAGATAGAGATGAGAATTCCTAGGGTTTCGGCACACCATTGCCACTCAATCCGCCTTGAATATATTCCTGTTGCGTCTGATTTCCTGTTGTTGTTTAATGAAGACACCACATAGGTCACTGCGATTTATGTTACGCGAGAATGACAGATCTTTCACCAAGATTCTACATAGGACACTGCGATTTACCTTACGCAAATGTCTGATCTCTCAAATACCCCAAATTACTACACAGATCACTGCGATTTACTTTACGCATATGATGGAATTTGGTACGCGTTTTGTTGGTCTGATTTATGGTTTCTCCGCTAAGGTTTTCTTCACATAAACCTAATAAATCTCAACGAGGCTAATTCATACAAATAGTTTCTCTTACCATTAAAGTACTGTCACTACCATAACGGACTCAAACTAGATCATTGAAGATAGATGAAGAGATAGTAAATCACAAAAGTATTTTGTTTCAACAACAAGAAATCATAATCAACAGAAATATATATATCAAAACATCAAGAGTAACAAGGTTTACTGCCTAGCCCTAAGAAAAGGAACTTAGCCGCGAAACGGCATTGTTACAAGCACTCCTCTCTTCTCTCTTTAATCAAATCTAACCCTAATTACAAAGATGACTATTCCTTCTGCCCAGGGGCCTTATATAGGAGTGGAGGGACGTGTGGAGGTTGAGTAGAGGCTAAGAAACTAATCTGGAAACAGCTGTCGGCAGTTATTCCCCAAGAGATGCCTTCGGATATGGGCTGTATTAGTTGATACGGTCCGTATTAGGACCTTGACGGTTAGGGTTTAATGCTTCCAGCGCTATCTTCTGGTCTGTGCTAGGCCTGGTCCGTATCAGGCAATACGGACCGTAACAGAGACTTAGTCGATGAGTGTTGCTGATCCGATTGATCCGATTCTAGCTCCATTTGGTGTAAAATAGTCCCAAAACTTGTTTTCTGCAATAAAACATAAAGAAGGGTGACAGTAGCCTTTTTCTCTAATAAAGTAAATATAAGTGTGAGAAAATATGCAAAACCTAAGCCAAAACCCTACGTAAATCATCGTTATTTTGACTCTGATCACCTAACGGGTTCGAAATTGGAAAAATCCGAACCCAATAAAGAGAGTGACAGGGAGAGAGGTCAAGAGAGAGATAATGGAGAGATGGTTCTCCTTCGAGAGAGAGAAACCGAGGGTTATAACCCTGGAGAGAAAAATTTATAGAGAGAGAGTGAAACCTAGAGAGGGATAGTGAAAGTACACCGTAGTGTACTCGAAGGCATGGTCGCTTGGGCGAGTTTAATGCGCATCGTACGGCCGTGGACTTGGCGTGGTCGGAAGAGAGAAAAGCGACAGAACAGAGAGAGAGAGAATCAGGAGGGGTTTTGTTTCCTTCTCCCGTAAGGAAAGAAGGAAATGGAGTGGGGAGGGATTTCAAATAGAGTAGGGTTTGTGGGGTCCCCTTGTAAGAGGTGGAGGACAAGTTAGAGAAATAAAAAATGTGAGGAAGGTGCCATGTAGTTATTCGTGTGCCGAGTCATTTTGTTTTTCCAAAATTATTGTTACAAATTATATTTCCTTTCGAATTGATTCGAAATGTTCCGTTTCTTTTAAAAG
This sequence comes from Carex parvula, assembly GCA_025461045.1. Classification (NCBI taxonomy): domain Eukaryota; kingdom Viridiplantae; phylum Streptophyta; class Magnoliopsida; order Poales; family Cyperaceae; genus Carex; species Carex parvula. The sequence goes on along the minus strand of JAJGRW010000933.1, from coordinate 383,252 downwards.
TCAAATTCTTGTTTCATTTATATAAAATCTTGATTTATATGTTTACCTAAAATTTTAATTTGACGTGATTATGATTTATTCATCCGCAAATTTTGTTTAATTAAGTATATTCAAATTTGTCTAATTTTAAATTTAAATCTAAGACTTGTAAAAATACAACTTTATTAAATAAGAAATTTTAAAGTAGCTACATCATCAATTTGATTATTTAATCTTCACTCTAGTTAATTAATTAACTAAAGTTTTAATTAGTTGTAAATCTTGATTATTAGTCTAATTAATTAGATTTAAATTTACGGGTTATAACAATTCAGGTGGTGGATTTTGAGAAGAAGACTCCCCCCTCTTCTTCTTGCCTCTACCTGTCAAAGCCTTGAGAAGACCTCGTGTTTTCGGGGCCATTTTGAGAGTTTACAAGTCACTATTACGGGCCGTATTGGGTCAATACGGACTGGTTACGGACCCGTGTGCTGGTGTAAATTGGTCAAGTACAGGACTCAATACGGACCGTATTGACAGATACGAACCGTATTATACTGGTACTGGTTCTGGTAAAAACTGGGAAAACCTAATTTTTTTGTATTTTTGGTATTAGACTAAATCTAGAAAGGAAAACAACTCTAAAACTAAATTACAAAGAGAAATAAAAGACTAATTTTAAGAAATTGAAATAAAGTTGAAAAATAAGAGAGAGAAAGGGGAAGAACCGAAATGGTGGAGATCAATGGTGCTCACGGCGGATACGGGTTGGATACGGCCCGTATTGAGGGTCGGCGTGAGCGAGGGTGCTCTCCTTTGGTGGCCGATGGCTTAGTGCGAGGATGTGCTCGGGTTTCTGTAAGAAAGAAGAGAGAAGAGAAAAGAAGGAAGAGGGGTAGAGAGATGAAGCGGAGAGGAGAAGAGAAACGGGAGAGAGAGAGGCTAAAAAATAGAAAAACTTCTATTTTGAACGGTTACCCAACTTCGCGCCTCTTCGTTAACGGGTTTTAATTCTCAGATTAGCTTTGATTACAGACCGTATTGGCGGATACGGTCCGTATCTGACCCGAAATCTTTGATCCTGGTAACTGTTCCTTGACTCTTAATCTGAATACGGTCCGTATTGGCTGATACGGGCCGTATTCTTTGCTGTCTTCCTTTATCATCCAACTCCTTGCTCCGTATTCACTGTCGTAATCCGTATTGACTGATACGGTCAGTAACAGAGAATATTTTCTTGACTTTTCCAAAGTTTTTAACCGAGCCCTTCCTCTAGCATGTTCACCTGGTCATAAAAGATGAGTGTATGTGATTCGTTCCCCAGTTGAAGTCCTAAACAAACTAAAAATAAGTAATTATAAGAAAATATAAAATTGGCCTTGGGTTGCCTCCCAAGAAGCGCTTGTTTAAAGTCGTTAGCTTGACTATGTGTCGTATCAGTTTCTTCCAGACATCCTCCTGTCAATGCAAGCGGGTTGCTTGTCGGGTGGTTCGCCTTCAGCGTCTTCTGTGGTCTTATCATCATTGCCCTTCTTGAAGAAGTCGGTTGGTGTTTGAGGTCCAGGGTCGAATGCCAGGCTCACACCGAGCACTACTTCAACCTCGTCCAGTCTTTAAGAAATTGCATCGAGTTCTTCGCGTAGGTTTTTGATTAATGCAAGGGCTAAGAGAGAAAATTCCTGTTGTTCGCGATATTGGGACTCTTGTTCAGATCATCGGTTTGTGTTGTCACGGAGGTTGGATGGATCTGACCGTCATCTTGTACAATGAACAGTCTCTCCATTTCTGCTTCGTGTATCATCTCCTCGATGTCTTCAAACTCATCCATTCGCAATTCATCATTGCGATACTCGTCCGCTGTTTCCAAATTGTAGACAAGATTTATGTCAGGTGGGACTTTGGTTTCATTCATATTGAAGATCATTTTGTTCTCGCCAACATTGAGTGAAATCTTCCCATTCCTAACATCAATCATTGCCCCACAAGTGGTGAGGAACGGCCTTCCAAGGATGATCGGAATCTGCTCATCTTCTTCCATATCAACTACCACAAAATCTGCTGGTATCCAGAATTTACCGACTTTGATTGGGATGTCAAGCAACATTCCTTCAGGATATCGAATTGATCGGTCAGCTAGTTGCAATGAGATCCGCATTGGTGATAGGTCTCCACATTCCAATTTATCAAATACTACCTTAGGCATCAGACTCACACTTGCTCCTAGATCACATAAAGCTCTCTTAAAATCGGTTGTGCCAATTGTGCATGGTATCGAAAAGCTTCCCGGATATTTCAACTTTATCAGTAATTTGCTTTGCACGAGTGCACTGCATTCCAGGTTGAGCGGAACTGTTGAGAATTCTCGGAGTCTACTTTGGTTTGAAAGAATCTCCTTCAGAAATTTAGCATACGAGGGTATGCTTGCTATTGCTTCAGTGAAGGGGATTGTGACTTGTAGTTGCTTGAGAGTCTCCAGGAATCTCGCGAATTGCGGCTCCATCTTATACTTGGCAGGCCTTGGAGGGAATGGCAGAGTTGGCTTGTAGGGTGGTGGTGAAATGTATTCAGGTTCGGGTTGTCGCTCCTCTCCACCTACGGTGTCATTCTGCTCCTCAATAAGATTTGTCTGCAGTTCGAATACGGGCAGCTTCGGTGGTTGCAGCTCGTATTCTTCGGAATGCGATGGTCCTGCATGCATCTTATCGCAAGTTTGATCGGGTATGGGAGGTCCCTTGTAAGCTGTACCGCTCCTTAATGTTATACATTTGCAAGTCTCTCTCGGGTTTTCTTCCGGTTGGCCCAGAAATTTGCCTTTTCCGCGTGAAATACTCGAGAGTTCTTTTGCCAACTTAGAGACATTGTCTTCTAAGTCTTTGTTCCGGTTTGTTAAGGATTCGATCTTTTGTGCGATTTCGGCGTTAGCCTTATCTTGCTTCTCTAGGAATCTCTCCATTAATGATGTGATGTCGGGTTGCTGTGGTTGATTGTATTGCCTTGGTTGGTAATTCGGTTGGGAATTGTTGTATCTCGGTTGATAATTGAGTTGTGGTTGGTAGTTCTGTTGGGGTGCAGCAGGTCTTTGATTGTTTGCGTATGAGAGATTTGGATGGTTTCGGTTGTTCGGATGGTATGTATTGTAGGCGGGCTGAGGTCGAAAACTGTTGTCGATTGCGTTTGCTTGCTCTACTTCTTCCTCAGTTTCCGTCACATTCATACATTCGGTCATCTCATGCGCTCCTCCACAATAGCCACATGCTGTTGCGGCATTGACTGCTGCTACCGTTCGCTGCTTGGTTTGCTTGTTGAGTGCCATTTGCAAAGCATCAATCTTTGCGCTCAACATGGATATATCATCTACTCGGTGCATGCCAGGTGCTGGACTTGGCTTCTTTCGCTCAGGGATCCAGTAGTGTTGGTTGATTGCAATCTCTTCAATTAGGTTGTAAGCCTCGTCAGGTTCCTTGTTTATGATTGCTCCTCCTGCGGAAGCATCAATCGACAACCTATCGGTAGGGTTTAGACCATTATAAAATGTTTGGACAATCAGCCATCTTTCTAGACCATGATGTGGACAACACCTTAACATATCCTTATATCTATCCCATGCCTCACACAATGTTTCACCATCCCTTTGCTCAAAATTAGTAATTGCATTTCTAAACCTCGAAGTTTTGGATAGTGGAAAATATTTTGCAATAAACACATTAAACAATTGGTCCCAAATTTGAATGAAATTGGCCGGTAAGGAAAACAACCATGCTCTTGCTTTATCTTTTAATGAAAATTGAAATAGCCTTAGCCTAATTGCTTCATCGGTAACTCCGTTGATCATTATCGTCTCGCATATCCCTAGGAAAATTGACAAATGAAGATGTGGATCTTCATGTGGAAATCCTCTAAATTGCTGTTGCGAAACCATATTTACGAGAGCAGGTTTGATCTCAAAATTACGGTTCGTGACAGTTGGCGGGTTTATACTAGAATTAGGATCATTCGCGCGCGGCACGCAATAGTCTCGTAGAAGTTTGGGTCTTGCTGCATCGTGAACTCCATTATCACCATTGTTTTGTCTTTCATTATTAATCGGTTCGTTCGGTGGAATATTCATGTTGATCGAATCTGAGTCTTCTTCGCTTTCTGAATTACTCGATGAAGAACTATGATTGGTTCTTATCGGCGATGTGGAAGCGAATTGTCCTCTCCTACTAGCAATCCTCACGGATCTTCGTACGGATGATTCGGCCAGCGTGCAGTGTCCTAAAAAGAAAAGAAAATCTGAAAATTAAACTAAAAACTGAAAATAAAAAGAAAAATAAAATAAAAACAAAATTAAAAATAAAAGAAAAATAAAAATACAGAAAATAAAAAGAAATCTAGGCGTTTCTAATTAATTGGATTCAATGGTCAAAGCAAGGACGTCTCGCGAGGCCTTGCACAATGAACCGTTATTCCCCGGCAACGACGCCAAAAAGCTTGATCACTCAAAAGAGAGCAATGTTTCTTTTAATATTTATAAACTCGGAAATGCTATTGGTTCGGACTGCAAGCGCACAATCCTATCGAGTAGTATATTCGAGGTCGATCGACAGGGAATATTGGTTCAATCCTTTGAGCGATTGAATCACAATCTTTCGAAAGGCTAGACGAAATCTGTAAATTGAGAGATGTTGTTGTGATCAATGTAAATTATGAAGCAATTAAAAGTAATTAAAATAAAGATAGAGATGAGAATTCCTAGGATTTTGGCACACCATTGCTACTCAATCCGTCTTGACAATATATTCCTGTTGCGTCTGATTTCATGTTGTTGTTTAATGAAAGACACCACATAGGTCATTGCGATTTATGTTATGCAAGAATGACAGATCTTTCACCGAGATTCTACATAGGACACTGCGATTTTCCTTACGCAAATGTCTAATCTCTCAAATACCCCAAATTACTACACAGATCACTGCGAATTTCTTTACGCATGTGATGGAATTTGGTACGCATTTTGTTGGTCTGGTTTATGCTTTCCCCACTAAGATTTTCTTCACATAAACCTAATAAATCTCCACAAGGCTAATTCATACAGATAGTTTCTCTTCCCATTAAAGTACTGTCACTACCCTAACGGACTCAAACTAGATCATTGAAGTTAGATGAAGAGATAATAAATCACAAAAGCATTTTGTTTCAACAACAAGAAATCATAATCAACAGAAATATATATATCAAAACATCAAGAGTAACAAAGTTTACTGCCTAGTAAGAAAAGGAACTTAGCCGCGGAACAACATTATTATAAGCACTCCTCTCTTCTCACTTTAATCAAATATAACCCTAATTACAAAGATAACTATTCCTTCTGCCCAGGGGCCTTATATAGGAGTGGAGGGACGTGTGGAGGTTGAGTAGAGACTAAGAAACTGATTTGGAAACAGCTGTCGGCAGTTATTCCCCAAGGGTCGCCTTCGGATACGGACTGTATCAGGTGATACGGTCCGTATTAGGACCTTGACGGTTAGGGTTTAATGCTCCCAGCGCTATCTTCTGGTCTGTGCTAGGCTTGGTCCGTATTAGGCAATACGGGCCGTAACAGAGACTTAGTCGATGAGCGTCGCTGATCCGATTGACCCGATTCTAGCTCCATTTGATGTAATAGTCCCAAAACCTGTTTTCTGCAATAAAACATAAAGAAGGGTGACAGTAGCCTTTTTCTATAATTAATTAAACATAAGTGTGAGAACATATGCAAAACCTAAGCCAAAACCCTACGTAAATCATCATTATTTTGACTCTGATCAAACGATCTTCAATTGGGATGTTGTATTTGGGTTGCAAGTACCCTCTTCTGTTAACATTTGGAGACATTACTAGAGTGCAACAAAGACCTTCAATTGGACTGTTATATTTGGGTTGCAACTACCCCGCTCCCTTACCATTTGGAGGCAATACTAGAGTACTGTAAAGACCTTCAATCGGAGAGTTATATTAGCCTTGGTACTCCCCACTTCTCTTGCCATCTAAAGACATTACTAGAGTGTTGCAAAAACATTCAATTGGAGTGTTGTATTAGATTTGCTACTATCCTCTTATGTTGCCATCTGGAGACACTTCTAGTGTCCTGCAATGATCTTCACTTGGAGTGTTGTATTAGGGTTGCAACTACCGTCTTCTGTTAACATTGGGAGACAATACTAGAGTGATTCAAAAACCTTCAATAGGAGTGTTGTATTAAGGTTACAACCCACATTTTCTCATGCCATATAGAGACATTACTAATGTGCTACAAAGACCATCAATTGGGTTGCTGTATTAGGTTGGTAACTAACCTCTTATGTTGCCATCTGGAGACACTTATAGTGTGCTGCAAAGAGCTTCAATTGAGGTGTTGTATTTTGGTTGCTACCACCCTCTTCTGTTAACATTTGGTGACACTGCTAGAGTGCTACATAGACCTTTAATTGAAGTGTTGCAACCACCATTTTCTTGCCATCTAGAGACACTACTAGTGTGCTGCAAAGACAAATTGGAATGTTCTATTAAGGTTGCAACAATCCTCTTACGTTGCAATCTGAAGACACTTCTAATGTGATGCAAAGATCTTCAATTGGGTGTTTTTATTAGGGTTGCAACTACCCTCTTCTGTTAACATTTGGAGACACTACTAGAGTGGTACAAAGACCTTCAATTGGATTGTTATATTTGGGTTGAAACTACCCTCCTCTCTTCCCGTTTGGAGACAATACAAGAGTGTTTCAAACACCTTCAATTGGAGTGTTGTATTAGGGTTACAACCACTATTTTCTCTTGCCATCCAGAGACACTACTAGTGTGCTACAAATATCTTCAATTGGAGTGTTGTATTTGGGTTGCAACTACCATCTCTATTGCCATCTGGAGGCACTTCTAATGTGCTGCAAGGATTTTCAATTGGGTTGTTCTATTAGAGTTGCAACTACCATCTTGTGTTAACATTTGGAGACACTTCGAGAGTGCAACAAAGACCTTCAATTTAAGTGTTATATTTGGGTTTGCAACTATCCTCCTCTCTTACCGTTTAGAGAGAATATTAGAGTGCTTCAAACACCTTCAATTGGAGTGTTGTATTAGGGTTCAACCACAATTTTCTCTTGCCATCTAGAGACACTACTAGTGTGTTGCAAAGACCTTTAATTGGAGTGTTGTATTAGGGTAGCAATTATCCTCTTATGGTGCCATCTGGAGACACTTATAGTGTGCTACGAAGATCTTCAATTGGGGTGTTATATTTGGGTTACAACTACCCTCTTCTTTTAACATTGGGAGACACTTCTACAGTGCAACAAAGACCTTCAATTGGAGTGTTATTTTTGGATTGCAACTGCCCTCCTCTCTTACCGTCTGGAGACAATAATAGAGTGATTCAAACACCTTCAATCGGGTGTTGTATTAAGGTTGCAACCACCATTTTCTATTGGCATCTAGAGACACTACTAGTGTGCTACAAAAACCTTCAATTGGAGTGTTGTATTAGGTTTGCAACTATCCTCTTATGGTGCCATCTGGAGACACTTCTAGTGCGCTGCAAATAACTTCAATTGGAGTGCTATATTAGGGTTGTAGCTATCCTCTTCGCTTTCCATCAGATGACACTATTAGAGTGCTGCCAGGACATTCAATTGGAGTGTTGTATTAATGTTAATACTACCCTCTTTTCTCTCCATACGGCGACACTACTAGGCTGCTTAAAAAACGTTCAATTAAAGTGTTGTATTAAGGTTGTAACTACCGTCTTCTCTTGCCATCGTAGAGACACTACTAGTGTGCTGCAAAGATATTAAATTATGGTGTAGTATTGGTGCCGCATCTACCCTCTTTTCTTTCCATCTGCAGACATTACTAGAGTACTGTAAAGACTTTCAATTGGAGAGTTATGTTAGCTTTGCTACTACCCACTTCCCTTGCCATCTAGAAACATTACTAGATTGCTGCAAAGACCTTCAATTGGAGTGTTGTATTAGGGTTGCAACGATCCTCTTATGTAGCCATCTGGAGACACTTCTAGTAGGCTGCAATGATCTTCAATTGGGGTGTTGTATTAGGGTTGCAACTACCATCTTCTGTTAACATTTGGAGACACTACTAGAGTGCTACAAAGACCTTCAATTGAAGAGTTGTATTAGGGTTACAACCACCATTTTCTCTTGCCATCTAGAGACACTACTAGTGTGCTGCAAATATCTTCATTTGGAGTGTTGTATTATGATTGGAACTATCCTCTTCTGTTGACATCTGGAGACACTTCTAGTGTGGTGCAAAGGTCTTCAATTGGGGTGATGTATTAGGGTTGCAAGTACCCTCTTCTGTTAACATTTGGAGACACTACTAGAGTGCTACAAAGAACTTGAATTGGAGTTTTATATTTGGTTGCAAGTACCCTCCTCTCTTCCCGTTCGGAGACTATACTAAAGTGTGCGACAAAGACTTAACATTAGGGTTACAACCATTTTCTCTTGCCATCTAGAGACACTACTAGTGTATGACAAAGACGTTCAATTGGAGTGTTGTATTAGGGGGGCAACTACCCTCTTCTGTTGCCATCTGGAGACACTTCTAGTGTGCTTCAAAGATCTTAAATTGGGGTGTTGTTTTAGAGTTGCAAGTACCCTCTTCTATTAACATTTGGTGACACTACTAGAGTGCAACAAAGACCTTCAATTGGAATGTTACATTTGGGTTGCTACTACCGTCCACTCTTACCGTTTAGAGACATTACTAGAGTGCAGTAAAGACCTTCAACTGGAGAGTTATATTAGCTTTGCTGCTACCCACATCTCTTGTCATCTGGAGACACTACTAGTGTGCTACAGAGACCTTCAATTGGAGTGTTGTATTAGTGTGGTAACTACCCTCTTCTGTTGCCATCTGGAGACACTTCTAATGTGCCGCAAAGATCTTCAATTGGGGTATTGTATTAGGGTTACAACTAATAGAGTGCTACAAAGACCTTCAATTGGATTGTTATATTTGGGTTGCAACTACCCTCCTCTCTTCCCGTTTGGAGACAATACTAGAGTGTTTCAAACACTTTCAATTGGAGTGTTGTATTAGGGTTACCACCACCATTTTCTCTTGTCATCCAAAGACACTACTAGTGTGCTACAAATATCTTTAATTGGAGTGTTGTATTCGGGTTGCAACCCAATTGGAGTGTAGCACTCTACTAGTGTGCTACTAGTGTACTTGCAACAAATATCTTCTAATGTGCTGCAGATCTTCATTGGATGTTTTATTAGGGTTGCAACTACCCTCTTCTATTAACATTTGTAGACACTTCTAGAGTACTACAAAAACTTTCAAATGGAGTGTTATATTTGGTTGCTACTACCCTCGTCTCTTCCAGTTTGGAGACTATACTAGAGTGTTTGAAACACCTTCAATTGGAGTGTTGTATTAGGGTTACAACCACCATTTTCTCTTGCCATCTAGAGACACTACTAGTGTGCTATAAAGACCTTCGATTGGACTGTTGTATTAGTGTGGTGACTATCCTCTTCTGTTGCCATCTGGAGACACTTATAGTGTGCTGCGAAGATCTTCAATTGGGGTGTTGTTTTAGGGTTACAACTACCCTCTTCTTTTAACATTGGGAGACACTACTACAGTGCAACAAAAACCTTCAATTGGAGTGTTGTATTAGGTTGGCAACTATCCTCTTAGGGTGCTATCTAGAGACACTTCTAGTGTGCTGAAAATAACTTCAATTGGAGTGCTATATTAGGGTTGTAACTATCCTCTTCGCTTTCCATCAGTTGACACTATTAGAGTGCTGCCAGGACAATTAATTGAAGTGTTGTATTAGTGTTACTACTACCCTCTTTTCTCTCCATACGGTGACACTGCTAGACAGTTTAAAAAACGTTCAATTAAAGTGTTGTATTAGGGTTGTAACTACCGTCTTCTCTTGCCATCTTAGAGACACTACTAGTGTGCTGCAAAGATATTAAATTATGGTGTAGTATTGGTGCCGCAACGACCTTCTTCTCTTTCCATCTGCGACATTAATAGAATACTGTAAAGACTTTCAATTGAAGAGTTATATTAGCTTTGCTACTACCCACTTCCCTTGCCATGTAGAGACATTGCTAGAGTGGTGCAAAGACCTTCAATTTGAGTGTTGTATTAGGGTTGCATTTATCCTCTTATGTTGCCATCTGGAGACACTTCTAGTGTGCTGCAAACATCTACAATTAGGGGTTAAATTAGGGTTGCAACTACCATCTTCTGTTAACATTTGGAGACACTACTAGAGTGCTAGAAAGACCTTCAATTGAATTGTTATATCTGGATTGCAACTACCCTCATCTCATACCGTTTGGAGACATTACTAGAGTATTGTAAAGACCTTCAATTGGGGTGTTGTATTAGGGTGGTAACTACCCACTTACGTTGCCATCTGGAGACACTTATAGTGTGCTGCATAGATCTTAATGGTGTTTATTAGGTTGGCAACAACCCTCTTCTGTTAACATTTGGAGACACTACTAGAGTGCTACAAAGACCTTCAGTTGAAGAGTTGTATTAGGGTTACAACTACCATTTTCTCTTGCCATATTGGGACACTACTAGTATGCTGCAAATATCTTCAATTGGAGTGTTGTATTGTGGTTGCAACTATCCTCTTCTGTTGATCTGGAGACACTTTTGGTGTGTTGCAAAGGTCTTCAATTGGAGTGTAAGTACCCTCTTCTGTTAACATTTGGAGACACTACTAAAGTGCTACAAAGACCTTCAATTGGAGTGTTATCTTTGGTTGCAACTACCCACCTCTATTCCCGTTTGGAGACTATATTAAAGTGCTTGAAACACCTTCAATTAGAGTGTTGTATTAGGGTTATGACCACCCTTTTTTCTTGCCATCTAGAGACACTACTAGTGTGAGACGTTCAATTGGAGTGTTGTATTAGGGTGGTAACTACTCTCTTCTGTTGCCATCTGGAGACACTTCTAGTGTGCGGCAAAGATCTTCAATTGGGGTGTTGTTTTAGAGTTGCAAGTACCATCTTCTGTTAACATTTGGAGACACTACTAGAGTGCAACAAGGACCATCAATTGGAGTGTTATATTTGGGTTGCTACTACCGCCCTCTCTTACCGTTTAGAGACATTACTAGAGTACAGTAAAGACCTTCAACTGGAGAGTTATATTAGCTTTGCTACTACCCATTTCTCTTGTCATCTGGAGACACTACTAGTGTGCTACAATGACCTTCAATTGGAGTGTTGTATTAGTGTGCTAAATACCCTCTTCTGTTGCCATCTGGAGACACTTCTAGTGTGCTGCAAAGATCTTCAATTGGGGTGTTATACGAGGGTTACAACTGGTAGAGTGCTACAAAGACCTTCAATTGGATTGTTATATTTGGGTTGCAACTTCCCGTTTGGAGACAATAATAGAGAGCTTCAAACACCTTCAATTGAAGTGTTGTATTAAGGTTACAACCACCATTTTCTCTTGCCATCTAGAGACACTACTAGTGTGCTCCTAATATCTTCAATTGAAGTGTTGTATTAGGGTTGCAACTACCCTCTTTTGTTGACATCTGGAGACACTTCTAATGTGCTGCAAAGATTTTAAATTGGGTTGTTGTATTTGGGTTGCAACTACCCTCCTCTCTTACTGTCTGGAGACAATACTAGAGTGATTCAAACACCTTCAATCGGAGTGTTGTACTAAGGTCACAACAACCATTTTCTCTTGGCATCTAGAGACACTACTATTGTGCTGCAATGACCTTCAATTGGAGTGTTGTATTAGGTTTGCAACTATCCTCTTATGGTGCCATCTGGAGACACTTCTAGTGTGCTGCAAATAACTTCAATTGGAGTGCTATATTAGGGTTGTAACTATCCTCTTCGCTTTCCATCAGATGACACTATTAGAGTGCTGCCAGGACATTCAATTGGAGTGTTGTATTAGTGTTAATACTACCCTCTTTTCTCTCCATACGGCGACACTACTAGGCTGCTTAAAAAACGTTCAATTAAAGTGTTGTATTAAGGTTGTAACTACCGTCTTCTCTTGCCATCTTAGAGACACTACTAGTGTGCTGCAAAGATATTAAATTATGGTGTAGTATTGGTGCCGCATCTACCCTCTTCTCTTTCCATCTGCAGACATTACTAGAGTACTGTAAAGACTTTCAATTGAAGAGTTATGTTAGCTTTGCTACTACCCACTTCCCTTGCCATCTAGAAACATTACTAGATTGCTGCAAAGACCTTCAATTGAAGTGTTGTATTAGAGTTGCAACGATCCTCTTATGTAGCCATCTGGAGACACTTCTAGTAGGCTGCAATGATCTTCAATTGAGGTGTTGTATTAGGGTTGCAACTACCATCTTCTGTTAACATTTGGAGACACTACTAGAGTTGCTTTGTACCATGTTATACACCAACTTATGAAAAATATCATCATGTCCCAAAAAAATTTAAGCATTCAAAATATGAAGTTTCAAATCCATAACAAGCATTCAAATATACTTTGACAAACAAACAGGAGATCAGCAAGCAATAATCAAGAAAAAGAGCAATTAGGCAAACCAAATCATTTTTTTCAACTATTGTTAAACCAAACGATTAAATTAATGACATGTTCTAGTCTCAAGAGTTGATAGAGAAATCATAAGATGCATGCTCACTTAAGGTCATGCATGCTCATTTAAAATTACACTACCTTCATTTCTATAGTGTCACCATACCAACCGATTTGGTTAACATAGTAGCAGGGATGTTATACTAATTTTGGCATTTACATCAGTTTCTAGTGCAATCCCTTTATATTTGGTCACTACCCATATACTATGTTAATTATGCATGCCTTGCAAACATGAACCGTTACCCAATAATTGATCAATACTTACTCTATAACAATCCAACAACCCAAATCAACAATTATAAGCAAGCAATACAAATTAAGCAAACCAAATCACTACCATATATTAACCTTAAGATTACCAACAATTTACTTCTCTTAGGCATTTCACCGAACAGCTGATGTGCAGTAACACACCAGACCCGTACCAGTAATTTACTTCTCTTAGGCATTTCACCGAACAGCTGGTGTGCAGCAATACACCAGACCCGTACCAGTGATGGTACAATAATCGCTCAATTAAATCACAATCATCAAGAAATCAACATGCGATCAAAAGCAAACAAAGAAACCCACGAGCTTACAACAACAATTAAACAAGTTAGAAGGGGATAGGAATAACTCGAAATCTGCACCTGTTAACGTTGGGCACGATCGGGCTAGAAGTCGCTCTCTATTCCGAATCAAGCCTATCGAGTTGCTCAAGGCTGCCCCAAGGGCGCCATAAATCAATCAATCAACCCAACAACTATCCTTCTTTGTGAGATGCCGTTATCTTCTTTCTTCTCCTCCTCTCCGATCAAGTTCTTCTCTTCAACTTTCCCCTTTTTCCCTCTTTTCGTTATTTCCCAGGAATATCTTGATTCTGGTTCGCATTCCCCAAGAGAGTCTGGAAGCACCGAATTAGAAGTTTTTTCTTTTTATTATTAATATACGTGTCATTCATCAAGATGGAGAAAGAAATATATATTTATATATTCTCTCTCTTACTTTCCAAAGGAAGAGAATTTAGGTGTTTGACCACATTATTATATTAATTAAATGGAGTACAACTAAGGTAACTCAATTTCAGCCAAGGAATGTTTTAGAATGAACTCAGATAGGTTAATTTAAGTACTTTTGCTCCTAGACCACCAAATCTTTCATATTTTCAATTTGACCCTCTATGATTCCATGTTTCCAATTTTTTTAGGATGTTACAACAATAATCAATTATTTTACTCAACCTTATGGCTAGTACAACTATGATAGATATGATATATTCAGAATTTCTCATTTAGCATTTCATATGTATTTGTAGTCTATTAATTACAAATTTTCAAGATACAATTTATAAATATACTTGAAACTCTATATTGCTATTTTTAAACACACTTCACTTCAAGTCAACTACATTTTTCATATATTCTTAAATTGGGCTGTTACAGCAACTACTCTCTTATGTTGTCATCTGGAGACACTTGTAATGTGCTGCAAATATTTTGAATCGGGTTGTTGTATTTGGGTTGCAACTACCATCTTGTGTTAACGTTTGGAGACACTACTACAGCTCAACAAAGACCTTCAATTGAAGTGTTATATTTGCATTGCAACTACGCTCATGTTTTACCATTTGGAGACATTACAAGAGTGCTTCAAACACCATCAATTGGAGTGTTGTGTTAGCCTTACAACCATAATTTTCTCTTGCCATCTGGAGACACTACTAGTGTGCTGCAAAGACCTTCAATTTGGATGTTGTATTAGGTTGGTAACTATCCTCTTACGTTGCCATCTGGAGACACTTCTAATGTGCTGCGAATATCTTCAATTGGGCGTTGTATTAGGGTTACAACTAACCTCTTCTTTTAACATTTGGAGAAACTACTAGAGTGCAATAATGACCTTCAATTGAAGAGTTATATTTGGGTTGCAACTACCCACCTCTCTTACCGTTTGGAGACATTACTAGTTGTATTAGGGTTTAGGGTTTAGGGGTCTAGGGTCTAGGGTCCGGGGTCCGGGGTCCGGGGTTTAGGGTTTAGGGTTTAGGGTTTAGGGTTTAGGGTTGCAAAGACCTTCAATTATAGTGTTGTTTTAGGGTTGCAACTATCCTCTTCATTTGCCATCTGGAGACACTTCTAGTGTGCTGCGAAGATCTTCAATTGAGGTGTTGTATTAGGGTTACAACCACCCTCCTCTCTTACCTTTTGGAGACATTACTAGAGTACTGTAAAGACCTTCAATTGTGGAGTCACATTAGCTTTGCTAATACCCGCTTCTCTTGCCATCTAGAGACACTTCTAGTGTGCTACAAAGACCTTCAATTGGGATGTTATACTAGGGAGGTAACAATCCTCTTCTGTTGCCATCTGGAGACACTTCGCGTTTGCTACAAAGATCTTCAATTAGGTTGTTGTATTAGGGTTGCAAGTACCCTCCTCTGTTAACATTTGCAGACACTACTAGAGTGCAACTAAGTCCTTCAATTGGATTGTTATATTTGGGTTGACAATACCCACCTGCTCTCTTCCCGTTTGGACACAATATTAGAGTGCTTCAATCAACTCCAATTGGAGTGTTGTATTAGGGTTACAACCACCATTTTCTCATTTCATCTAGAGACTACAAGTGTGCTGTAAATATCTTCAATTGGAGTGTTGTATTAGGGTTGCAATTACCCTCTTTTGTTGCCATCTGGACACTTCTATTGTGCAGCAAAGATTTTCAATTGGGATGTTGTATTAGGGTTGTAAGTACCATCTTGTGTTCACATTTGGAGACACTACTAGAGTGCAACAAAGACCTACAATTGAAGTGTTATATTTGGGTTGCACCTACCTGCTTTCTTACCGTTTAGAGACAATACTAGAGTGCTTCTAACACCTTCAATTGGAGTGTTGTATTAGGTTTAAAACCACAATTTTCTCTTGACATCTAGAGACACCACTAGTGTGCTGCAAAGACCTTCAATTGGAGTGTTGTATTAGGGTTGTAACTATCCTCTTCTATTGCTATCTAGGGACACTTCTAGTGTGCTGCGGAGATCTTCAATTGGGTGTTGTTTTAGGGTTCCACTTACCCTATTCTTCTAACATTAGGAGACACAATTAGAGTGCAACAAAGTCTGTCAATTGGAGTGTTGTATTTGGGTTGCAACTACCCTCATCTCTTACAGTTTGGAGACATTACAAGAATACTGTAAAGATCTTCAATTGGAGAGTTATATTAGCTTTGCTACTGCCCACTTCTTTTGCCATCTAGAGACACCACTAGTGTGCTACAAAGACCTTCAATTGGGGTGTTGTATTAGTATTGGAACTATCCTCTTACGTTGCCATCTGGACACTTCTAGTGTGCAGCAAAGATCTTCAATTGGAGTGTTGTATTAGGGTTGCAATTGCCCTCTTCTGTTAATATTTGGAGACACTACACGAGTGCTACAAAGACCTTAAATTGGTGTTTTATATTGGGTTGCAACTACCCTCCACTCTTTCCGTTTGGAGACAATATTAGAGTGCTTGAAACACCTTCAATTGGAGTGTTGTATTAGGGTTACAACCACCATTTTCTAAAGCCATCTAGAGACACTACTAGTGTCACACCCCCGATCCGGAGGTGCAACAGTTCTTACCGCATACCTTTACCATTCAATATACATAACATATTACATGGATCTTTTTATGCATTGCCAATAGCATCCATTATTTTTCCCACATCCCAATTTATTTACAATAATTATCTGACATTTTACAGTGGGTGATGCTAGAGAAATACTCTCTGCACCATATCAGATAAGATAATCCCAAATCCCATATCTTTAGGTGGCCCTGCTGTCAATTATAACCCCAAAAGCGTTTCTCTGTCTTCGTCCAACAAACCTGTGAATCCCACAAGGGGAAACGCGTGAGAAATAATAAATTATTTCTCAGTGCTAATTGCCACTGAGGTTATTTGATTTGAAGGAAATCCATATTCATAATGAAATCTCCGCACAAGAAACTAACAGTTCATTTCATAATAACGAATGCAAATGCTCAATAACAGTATCCAATTGAACAACAACAATTACATAAATAAATCAGAACTCTAAGAACCTTATCAAAATAAATGGTTTGGCTCAAAATCTTTTAAATCATAAAGTCTGGTAACGTTTGATTTCTTAACTTTACAATTTATAGTCTGGTAACACTGACAGATACAATAACAAGTATATGTCGTGTTATGGCTTATACTGTTCCACCTATTCTTGTAATTGTTAACAGAAACAATACATAATCAATATATCAATACTGTCATTATCGGAGAGAAAATTAATGATAAGACAGTTCCAACTATCCCGACAATTAGTTAACAGAAACAATACGAAATCAATATCAATACTCATTATCGGAAAGAAAATAATTGATAAGACAGTTACCACAGTTCATTAGTTTTACAGTCACAATTCATATTTATTCAATATCCCCTACCCAACTGGTACTGGGTTCAGTTGGGCCATTCACCATATGCGCATAAGGGTCCTGGAGTAAAGTCTAGTAGCTAGCTAGACTTTACAGTATATTAATTCTTTTTCTCCACTATATGGAGGTTCAAGGATTACAGTATTCAATATTCAATCAATTCAGTCACTGTGGTCTCAACCAATCATTTGCAATAAGAATCAACCAATCGATAAACAATATCAACATGATAGTCAACAGTCTTACCTGTAATTCAGTTTCAATTGTATTGGGCTATGCAGATGATGCAACAGTTCAATCAATGCAGTCAATCAACTATTCAAAATGCATAGCGAGTTACGATTTAATTCCTAGTCATGAATCTCAGACTAATCCAATAACCTCGCACCTGATATCGTAGGGCAACAAGCGAGGTCACCATCAATCTATTCGTCCTGAACATTCTATCTCGTCTGTCTTTATCGTAATTATGCCTATATTAAAATAATATATATATTCTGATCAACATTTATAATTACCCTCAATCCTTGTTTAATTTATAACAATACCCATTTTAATTATTGACATCATTTTCTTAATCCTTACCTTCTATTTATTTCTATCCAATAGTACAAAATTAAGTCGAATAAGTCACAGTCCAAATCAGTTTAGTTCAAACAGTTCAAGTCAAGTCCAAGAGTCTTTTATTTTCTATTTCCTGAACCAAGCCCGTAATCAAATCAATTCTCGTCTTCCAATTTATCCATCTAGTTTTTATATATGTAACTTTGCACTCAGGCCCCTCTGACAATTTGGTTTTATCCATTCATAGGTATTTTCCAAATTATGCCTTCCTTATCTTATTTTGTTTATAATTAAGCCTATGGTAACACAATACAGTGAGACCGGTACTGACGGGTACCAGCACTCTAAACCCTCAACGTTAATCAGTCAATCCTAGCAAATAACAAGAAATGTCAAACCACAAGGAAAATGGTAACAATACACAAGTACAAGCCGGTTTGAGCTCGATATCGACATGTACGATTTAGATTGGAACGCTAAACCAAAAATCTGAGAATTAAATCACCCATGTAACCTTGTTACGGCCTAGGTATCTCAACCAAAACCAACATAAGATAAGCACCACCATAGTTATATGGTTAAGATTCAATTACAGAACACATGGAAATAGAGAAGGCCTTAGGCAATTCAATTAGAACAAATATTAAACAAGTTTCTGTTAAATTGAACAAGATTTTAACTTTATATACTTTAAGTGCTCAATCAATTTCCAACTTTGAAGCAAGACTTTCGAATTCATTTTAAAACAAAATCAACCATGGAAAAAATATAATTGAGATAGGAATACCAGATAATCGCACACCTATCTAGTGATTTAATAACAAGCTCAACCAACCAACTCCTCTGTTTTTCTTTTTCTTTTTCTTTTTCTTTGTTTGTTCTTTATCTTCCTTCACGTATGAAAGAAGGAGAAGGCCCATAAGGAAAGGAAGGGTGAAGCATCCAGTGCTGACCACGTGGTGTTAGTGCCACGTTGGCCATTTTTTTGAATTTAATTTTTAAAGTTTGCACTTTCATATAATAACCTTGAATTTTCAAATGTTGCAAATCAGTCCAAAATAATTAAAAGAGGTTCATATATATTATCGGTTATTAATTTGATTCCTTTGTCGAATATTCGAACATTCACTTTTAAATATTTTAGAAATTTCGAATCAATATAACATACTTTTATATTATTCAAACAAAATTTTAAATAATCAGTTTATTTTTCACTTTAAATGTTACTTACTTATTTGAATAACATCTCCAAGCCTTTCGTATATTCCCTTCAGTCATTAATTTCATATATGTATTTTGCATAGTGTTACAACGAGTGTGCTACAAAGATCTTTAATTGTGGTGTTGTATTAGGGTTGCAAGTGCCCTCTTCTGTTAACATTTGGAGACACTACTAGAGTGTAACAAAGACCTTCAATTGGAGTGTTTATATTAGGTTGCAACTACCATCATCTCTTACCGTTTGGAGACATTACTAGAGTACAGTAAAGACCTTTAACTGGAGAGTTATATTAGCTTTGCTCCTACCCACTTCTCTTGTCATTTAGAGACACTACTAGTGTGCTACAAAGACCTTCAATTGGAGTGTTGTATTAATGTGGTAACAACCCTCTTCTGTTGCCATCTGGAGACACTTCTAGGGTGCTGCAAAGGTCTTCAATTGGGTTGTTGTATTAGGGTTGTCACTACCCTCTTCTGTTAAGATTTGGTGAAACTACTAGAGTGCAACAAAGACCTTCAATTGAAGTGTTATATTTGGGTTGCAACTACCCTCCTCTCTTACCATTTGGAGACATTACAAGAGTATAGTAAAGACCTTCAATTGAGGAGTTATATTAGCTTTGCTACTACCCACTTCTCTTGTCATCTAGAGACACTACTAGTGTGCTACAATGACCTTCAATTGGAGTGGTGTATTAGTTTGGTAACTACCCTCTTCTGTTGCCATCTGGAGGCACTTCTAGTGTGCTGCAAAGATCTTCAATTAGGGTGTTGTATTAGGATTCCAAGTACCCTCATCTGTTAACATTTGGAGGCACTACAAGAGTGCTACAATGACGTTCAATTGGATTATTATATTTGGTTGCAACTACCCTCCTCTTCTTTTCTCGTTTAAAGACAATACTAGAGTGTTTCAAACACCTTCTGTTGGAGTGTTGTATTAGGGTTACAACCACCACTTTCTCTTGCCATCTATGGACACTACTAGTGTGCTACAAATTTCTTCAACTGGAGTATTATATTAGGGTTGCAACTACCCTCTTTGGTTGCCATCTGGAGACACTTCTAATGTGCAGCAAACATTTTCAATTGGGTTGTTGTATTAGGGTTGCAACTACCATCTTGTGTAAACATTTGGAAACACTACTAGACTGCAAGAAAGACTTTCAATTGAAGTGATATATTTGGGTTGCAACTACCCTCCTCTCTTACCGTTTGGAGACAATACTAGAGTGCTTCTAGCACCTTCCATTGGAATGTTGTATTAGGGTTACAACCACAATTTTCTCTTGCCATCTAGAGACACTACTAGTGTGCTGCAAAGAATTTCAATTAGAGTGTTGCATTAGGGTTGCAACTATCCTCGTCTGGTGCCATCTAGAGCACTTCTAGTGTGTTGCGAATATCTTCAATTGGGTGTGGTATTAGGGTTGCAACTACCCTCTTCTTTAAACATTGGGAGACACTACTAGAGTGCAACAAAGACCTTCAATTGGAGTGTTATACCTGGGTTGCAACTACCATCATCTCTTACCATTTGGAGACATCACAAGAGTATTGTAAAGCCTTTCAATTGGAGAGTTATATAAGCTTTGCTACTACCCACTTCTTTTGATATCTAGAGACACTACTAGTGTGCTAGAAAGACCTTCAATTGGGGTGTTGTATTAGGTTGGTAACTACCCTCTTACGTTGCCATCTGATGACACTTATAGTGTGCTGCAAAGATCTTCTATTGGGGTGTTGTATTAGGGCTGCAACTACCCTCTTCTGTTAACATTTGAAGACACTACTAGAGTGCTACAAAGACCTTAAATTGGAGTTTTATATTGGGTAGCAGCTACCCTCCTCTCTTCCCGTTTGGAGACAATACTGGAGTGCTTGAAACACTTTCAATTGGAGTGTTGAATTAGAATTACAACCGGCATTTTCTCTAGCCATCTAGAGACACTACTTGTGTGCTACAAATATCTTCAATTGGAGTATTTTATCAGGATTGTAACTACCCTCTTCTGTTGCCATCTGGAGACACTTCTAATGTGCTGCAAAGATTTTCAATTGGGTTGTTGTATTAGGGTCGCAACTACCCTCCTCTCTTACCATTTGGAGAAATTCCTAGAGTACAATAATGACCTTCAATTGGAGAGTTATATTAGCTTTGCTACAACCCACATCTCTTGTCATCTAGAGACACTACTAGTGTGCTACAAAGACTATCAATTGGAGTGTTGTATTAGTGTGGTAACAATACTCTTCTGTTGCCATCGGGAGACACTTCAAGTGTGCTGCAAAGGTCTTCAATTGGGTTGTTGTATTTGGGTTGCAACTACCCTCTTCTGTTAACATTTGGTGACACTAATAGAGTTCAATAAAGACCTTCAATTGAAGAGTTATTTTTGGGTTGCAACTACCCTCCTCTCTTACCGTTTGGAGACATTACTAGAGTATGGTAAAGACCTTCAATTGGGGAGTTATATTAGCTTTGCTACTACCCACTTCTCTTGTCATCTAGATACACCATATTTTTCGAAGTACAAAATATAAAACTTGTTTGTCCATATTCAGAACTGGCTGGACAAACTTTGCCAGTGTTAATTGTTTAAGGGTACAAACTTAACAAAACCCATTTTGTGGCGAGAGGCCTTTTATGGATTTTGTGGATAGTTGGGGGACCTCACTTTTCGCTCGAGACAATTTCGCTCATGCTGCGATTTGGTCCTTTTTATTCGTAGAGATTTTCTGTTCATGCGTAATATTTCTTGAGGTATCGTCCATTGATAGGAGTGGTGACTGCATTGCCTTGATGGTCAACCAATATATAGGCACCTCCTTCAAACACTTGCTCGATTACATAGGGTCATTCCCAATTGGCCGAGAATTTGGGGCCTGAATGACGCCCTAGTATTGGTCGCTTTGGCATCAGGACTAGATCTCCTTTCTGAAATGTCCTTACTCACACCAATTTATCGTACGACCTTGCCATTTGGGCTTGGTATAACTCTAGGTTTTGATGGGCAGCCAACCTTTTTTCATCCATGGCATCTAATTCATCCAACCTGAGTTTCGTACTTTCATTGACAGTTATCTCAGCTTGTAATGCCACCCTTAGGGACGGAATTTCCACTTCCAGGGGTAGCACCGCTTCAGCCCCGAATACTAAAGCATACGGGGTCGCCTGAGTAGAAGTACGATAAGTAGTACGATAAGCCCACAATGCCTCGTGCAATTTCTCATGCCAGTTCCTATGATTTTTACCCACTGTTTTCCTCAGGATTTTGATGAGGGTTTTGTTGAAAGCTTCAGCCAAACCATTGGCTCTTGGGTTGTAAGCGGAGGAGTACCTCCAATCTATGCCATGCTGATTGGCGAGAGCGTCAATTTTCACATTTTTGAATGCTGTCCCATTGTCAGATATTATCCTTCTTGGTATCCCATATCGATAGAGTATTTGGTTTCGGAAAAACTTAACGACATCGGTAGCTTTTACTTCTTTAAGGGCCACCGCTTCTGTCCATTTGGAGAAGTAATCAGTTGCGGCTAGAATGAAGCGGTGACCTTCCGACGAAGGTGGATCTATTGGTCCCACAATGTCAGTACCCCATGCATCAAATGGCCAAGATGCAACCGTAGGGTGTAATGAGTTTGGAGGTCTATGAATGAAATCACCGTGTATTTGGCATTGATGACATCTCTTAGCATATTCTTCGCAATCGGCTACCATTGAGGGCCAATAGTATCCCATGTGCTTGATTTTTAGCAGCATTTTCGGCCCAGATTGGTGCGCCCCACATATCCCAGAATGGATTTCTTTCATTACTTGGAGGGCCTCTCTTTTCGTTATACAGTGAAGCCAAAGGTTTTCGTATGATCTACGGTATAAGGTGTCGTTGTTGAACACATAACGGAGGGCTCATTTCTTAATTTGTCCTTGCTGGGATTTCTCAATAGGTAGTATTCCGCTTTTGAGGTAGTCGATGAATGGTTGACGCCAGTCTTCTTCATCTTGCACTACCAATACTTCGGTCTGGGTCTCTTTCATCACTTCCTCCCCGTTTTGGGTGAGTGTCTTTTCTTTCTCTAATTCTTGTTTTGAGAAACATAAAGACAAAGGCTGCCTGTTCCTTATGGAAACACGAACCTCATTATCCTCGGGTTCGCACAACTCTTTGGCGATACGAGCCAAGGCATCTGCCTTACCATTCGAAGCTCTTGTTATTTTCTCATAGATGATCTCAGGGATTTCCCGCATGAGTTCGGTTACTTTTTCATGATACCTTATCAATTCTGGTTTAAGCACTTTGTATTCTCCAAGGACTTGACTTATGATTAGTTGAGAGTCCCCAAAGATTCTCAGTTTCTTGATATTTATCCCTATCGCTATTTCAAGTCCGGCGATCAAAGCTTCATATTCTGCTTCGTTATTTGTGCATGGCTCTGTTAGTGCGAAGGAGTGACGTATTATTCCTTTTGTGGGAGTTATGAATACTAGGCCGATACCAGCCCGAATCTTAGGCACCTGATTGCTAGGAACGGGCCTTATGGATGATGCCCCGTCGAAATACATTTCCCAACTGGGTCTTTCTTCTTCAACGTTCATGATCTCTTCGTCAGGAAAATCACAGGCCAATGGTGAATCATCTGGTATAGGATGTTCTGCCAGGAAGTCGGCTAATGCTTGTCCCTTTATAGCCTTTTGAGACACGTATGTTATGTCGAATTCAGTTAGGATGATGGCCCATTTGGCTAATCTTCCTGTGAGCATGGGTCTAGTCATCAAATACTTGAGGGGATCTACCCGCGATATCAGTGTGACCTTGTGTGCTAACATGTAATGTCGCGATTTCCTTATTGCGAACACCAGGGCTAAGCAATGCTTTTCAATTGGGGAATAATTATGTTCAGCCCCTACCAACATGCGGCTTAGGTAGTATAAAGCATTTTCTCTACCTTCTTCATTTTCTTGAGCTAGTAATGCGCCCAATGATCCTTCAAGGGCCGTGATATATAGAAGGAGAGACTTTCCTGGTATAGGTGCTGCCAGCACCGGCGGGTGCAAAAGATACTGTTTTATTCGTTCAAAGGCGACTTGACAATCTGAGTCCCATTTAAACGGAACATCCTTTTTAGTGAGTCGGGTGAATTGTTGTATCTTGCCCGATAGTTTTGCATTGAAGCGTCGTATGTACGCTAGCCGCCCTTGTAGTGATCGCAACTGTTTGAGATTTTGGGGGGGTTTTAATTCCAATATGGCTTTGATTTTGCCTGGGTCGATCTCGATCCCGCAGTGCCTTACTACGAACCCGAGGAATTCCCCGGATGAGACCATGAAGGCACATTTCAAGGGATGCTTTAGGGCATGTTGCCTGAGCCTTTCGAAGACTATATGAAGATTCTCCAAATGCTCTTCATAGGTCATGGCCTTGACTACCAAATCGTCAACATAACATTCAACAATCTTATGTATGAGATCATTAAATATTTTGGTGATCGCGTGTTGATATGTAGCACCAGCGTTTTTTAAACCAAAAGGCATGACTTTATAGCAGTACACCCCTATGGGAGTGCGGAAGGACGTATGTTTTTGGTCGGCTTCGTCCATTTTAATTTGGTTGTAACCAGCGTATCCATCCATGAAGGAGAAGACTTCGTAGGCTGAAGTATGGTCTACAATTATCTCCGTTACTGGTAGGGGGAAATCATCTTTGGGACAGGCTTTGTTGAGGTCCCGGAAGTCCACACATATACGTATTTGGCCATTCTTCTTTTTGACAGGGACGATGCTGGCTATCCAGTCGGGGGTTTCTTCTTCTCGTACAAACCCTGCATCTATCAACTTTTTGGTTTCAGCCGCAACTTGTTCTTCCAGTTCCACTCTCATTCGACGAGGTGCTTGTTTGACTGGCTTGAATTCGGGGTCTATCTTCAACTTATGGGTGGCTACCCGTGGGTCCAAACTCGGCATTTCATGGTAACTCCATGCAAAGCAATCAAATATATTCCCTTAGGAACTTCGTTACTCGTTCTTTCATGTCATCGGGCAAAGAGGCACTTATGAATGTGAGTCTAGGTGTCTCCTTACTCCCTAGGTTGATTTCTATTAATTCATCTATCGTGTTTTGGCCACCTTCTTCTAATTCTTTGGGAGCCTCCTTCGTGGTAATCTCATATTCCTCTCCCTCTTCTTCTACTTCCAGTGAGACCATGTAGCAAGTCTCGTGGGTAGAATCATTTGAGTTTATAGAGGTATTCCGATTGATTTTGTATTTGGGCCTAAGACGTGACTTTTCAATTATGCCCAAGTCATTGACAACCCTCTCATTATTCGAATACGGGATCCTTTCTAAGATATAAGTGGCGTTTGTTATGACGCGCTTCATAACGCATGTCTCGCCCTTCTCATCTATTTCAAATGCTTCACGATCCCGGAGGTATCTAATGTCTCCTTCATATAGCCGCTCGGCTATTTTAATTAGGAACCTTTCAGGTTCGGGTCCGTATCGAGGACATACTGTCATAGGTTGCTTCCTGTCTATTAGATTACATATCCCACATAAAAATATCATATTCCTTTTGTAAGAGTGTTCTTGTGGTAGTTGACGTTCAGGAATGTATGTACCCGAGCGGAGTACTGCTTGGCAGTCGGGTTTCTTAGTTCTGACAAAGGTGACTTCACCATCATCTGAGTCACTCGAGGAACTTCCTTCATAGACAACCATGTCACACATCTCATGGTCACCATCATTGTTTTCTCCTTCTTGAGGGGTTTTACTCGTTTCCCCTTTCTCAGTTTTGAGGCTCAACATTAAGGCTAATACATCTTCTGTTAAGAAGTCTAAAAGGGTCAATGGCAGCAAAGTATCCTGCTTATGATTCTCCGAAGTTTGTGCGTGCTTTTGGATTTCAGAGGGTGTAGGCAACCATGTTGGTTTGGGCGACTTCTTACCCTTTTGGCTGTTATTCTTGCTTGGCTTGCGAAGGATGACCCGTTTTGGGGGCCCTGGCACCATGGGGTTTGAATTGTTATCCCACTTGACTTGAGGCTCTTTCAGGAGCTGCCTCAGCAACCTTTTACCTTTCCTGGAGAGGTGGAATTCCCATGTTTCATTTGCGGGACTTTCAACCCTCTTTTCTTCAACCATCTCAACATTAGAGATATCAACTTGTCCATGGGGAGCAGGTTGTTGCATGGCATCCGGTGCTAATTGCGTGCGACCCTCTTGGATTTTTTCTTCTATTAGGTCTTTAAAGATCCAACAGTCATCTATTTTGTGACCCACTACTCTATGATATGGGCAGTAGTTGGGGTGATCAATCCTATGCGCCTGCTCTGGGCGTTTGCTTAGAGGCAATTCCATACCGTCCTCCAAGGCTTGCTTGAATATCTCATCCGTCTTCTCCCTTTTGAAAGAGTACTTATTCTTTCGCTCTTCTAACGATTTGAGGTAACGATTATTTTGGCTATCGCGAGGAGCTGGCTGAGTGGGTTGGCTATTAACTTGTCTTGCCTCGTCGTTCGACGAGTCGGAATCCCTGTTTCCATTCTTGTTGGCTTTGTTGGCTTTGACAGTGTATACTGTCTTTGATTCTTTCTTCTTTGGAAAATCTCTTCTTTGTTTGAAAGAGGTCGATGACTTCTCTTCTATATCCGTTTGCCCCAACCTGAATACGGTGTCTACCAGGTCTTGATAGCTGCTCGGGGTGGCAACGATTAACATTTCTCTCATTCTGCCGGATGTACTTCTTATGAGCAAATCAACTGCCTCCCTTTCGGGTATAGCGTGGCTTGACTTGTTGCTCATACTTCTCCAGCGGCTGACATGTTCGGGTCCCGTCTCATCTGTCCCATTTCCTGAGGACTTGGAGAATAAGGGAACAGTGTATGGGGGGTATTTTGGCATGTCGAATTCGGGAGGGTATGGTTTCCCTATTTGTAGTGTTGTTTGTTTTGGGGCAATCCCCATTTCTCGTAACTGACGGCTGATCATCTCTTGAACATCAATCGCAGTGAAGGTTGGGGAGGCTTCTCGCCTTTCATCTTCCCAATGTACCCTACGTCTTTCTTGAGAGTTTGGTATTTCTAGTCTTTCAAGCCCGCTTGCAGGGCTGGACCGATTTGCCGTTTCTCCTCTTTCGAGTTCAGAGCCAGCTAGTCCCTTTTCTCGGATCTCAGCTATCAACCTGTGGGCTTGATGTATTTCAGCTCTAAGATTTTGTATCTCAGCTTGCATTTGGTTTAAGGCGGATAACATTTGTTCTTGCGTTTGTGCACCGGTTTGACCTTCACCAGCACATGGAGAGGTCGCCAAGACGGTATAGAAGTTACCTAACGCGGGCCCCCCCATGTGACCTACATCTGAGCCACTCGCGTTCTTGGGTTTGGCATTTATGGGAGGGAGGCATGCTGCATCAGACCCTTCCTCGTCGTCATTCGGATTTTCGACGATGGGGTCTTTTCCCCTTTTTACCATGTATACGGTGGGGCTGGAGGGCTCGACGGGATAGTCATCTTCCTTTTCGAGGTCCTCATTAGTGGTTATCATGAAGACTGTCGCTTCTTCTTCTTGTTTTGGGTGTGTTTCAATTACCCTTCGCTTTTTGTGAGTGGCATTTGGCGCCACTATTATCAAGCTTCCAGTGTTGGAGGGGTGCGGATATGTTCGTACCCCCAGCCTATCATGTACGCTGGTTGGTTTTCTCAGAATTTGAGGGGTTTGATTTGATCCCTCATTATTTGAGCTTTGAGAGGCGCTTGCACGCATCTCTCGACGGAGTTTTGGTTTCAGCGAGGCACCATGAGGTGCCCCCAGCCTTGGGGCTGAGAACATTGGTTTTGGTTTTTGGGAGGAAGGCACTGTCATGTGCCTTGGATTTCGAGGCTGGGAATGTCAGCCTTGATTTGATCGAGGTTGGGCATCATTAGATGCCCCCAGCTTTTGAGCCGGAAACGTCAATCTTGATTTGACGGAAGAGGGTGTAGAGGTTTCTTGCGCAGGATGCACTTAATATCGATTCCTACGCTGCTTCAACATGCGAAGCTGCTTGTGGGCCCTATGAATGGCCACTAGCAGTGTCATCAACCATTTTACGGTTGGTGTTCATCCTTTTTGTTTTATGGATGAACGAGACGGTTTGAGGGACTTCTCCTGCTGCACGTATGTGTGCAGTAGAAGAATTTCTCCTCACTATCCTGAGTAGGGAGAATGAGTTGCGGACAGGGAGGGCTGGTTGAGCCACCAACTCATCCTGGTAGGCTTGGAGATTTCTTTTCTTGGTGACCGACAGAGGGGTCATGGGAATTTGGTTGATTTTCCTAGACGCGCGCCTTCTTGTGCGCCTAGTTTTAGAGAGGGGAATGAACGTCTTGCCGTCCATCCCCTTAGGGGTGAGAAAGTAACATACTTCATCATCATCTGTAACTTCCTCCTCGGTGATGGACCCGAGGGACAGTTGTTCATTCATTGGAGCAGGAACAGGGACTTCGAACGCCCTGACCTCGTCAACAGGGACTGCGAAAGTCCCGAAATAAATAACCTCCTTCCCAGCTGGGAGGCTGGTCACTTGTGCGAAAGAGCGTGCGTTGGTTGCGGTGTAAGCCATCCTGCAAACAAGCAAACTCAAAATTTCATTAGTCAATTTTCATATGTAACTTATACATGAGTGTTAGCCCGATTATTCAATCCATAGGCATCGATATTGAATATAAAAGGAAATGACATAACTCAAGCGGTCCAATGACTCGTTGTTTGAGTGTTTTGAAGTCATTGGCTACTTGAGTATGTTCCTTTCATCTTCGTATCGGATCCCGAACCTGTGAGGAGGAGAATGTCCCACCGGGCGTGCCAAAACCTATAGGGCGCAGAAAGTTGCACAGCTGGTATGGAAGGTGTGTGCACGTGTGTGAAATGCCTTAGGGTTCAATGCTCTCGGTTTTTAAGACATGGAAGAGAACATCGAACTTGAGATATTTACTTTCTTTCTACAATTCCTTCTGGTTCACCCTCGACAGACCTATTGTTCATAATCAGTCTATCGAGAGAGTTTATTGATTGTGGGGACGTTTAACTCCCAGCGGGCGCAAGCCCCCGCTGTTAATTACATCAGACGACCCTTCCAAGTCATACTGAACACCTCGTTCATTCCGGGATTTGTACCTATTTGTTGTGAATTAAATAAAGGGGCTAAAAGAGGGGCTCATGTATTGATTCTGGTGTTGATTTGGTTTTCTATATGTATTTGGACATATATATGTGTGTGATTTTACATTAAAATAATATTTATAGTATTTCAGAAATGGGAATTTGGGGATTTGAAAAGTGTATGTACAATATTTGTTTATATTTAATTTATGGCATGTTTATTTACATTTTTGTTAATAAAATCATTTAATTTTGAAGAGAAAGGGGTATTTTGGTCATTTTAGAATTTGGCTGATGCTTGGACATATTTAATTTTGATTTAGAAACATGGGGAATTTGATTTGGGTTCATTTGGAGGTGGTTTGAGTCAATTTGGACTTGAAATGAAGAAGTTATGGCCAAAAATGACTTATTTGTAAATATTTATGTTTTCCCAGGGGCTTATTTACAAAGCTGGAAAGGTGTAGATTTGTAATTTGGGTTTTAGACAAGGTTTTATGTGAAAATTGGGCCTTTAAGGGCTTATTTGAGAGAGTTTTGTGCTGTCAGGGACCTATTTGTAAACTTACAGGGACTTCACTGCAAATATAAAAAGACTCAGAGGGGCCTTTTATGAAAAGGGTATTGATTTATAATTTTATTTATTATCTGGACTTTGAGATGTGGATTTTTGGATCTTTAGATTGGTGTATTGGGCTTTAAGATATGGGCTGGGCATCAGGATTTGTGCTGATTGTTTGATTTATATTTTTAGACTTTGAGATCCGTGTTTCCATTCAAAATCCATTCTGGCGCCAGAATTGAAGGTCTCCAGTTGCTTTAAGATCCGTGCAGATGAAATATGTTTTATTTGATTTCCACTTGTATTTAACATCTGAATCTTTAAAAATTCATATCTAATTGAAATAAAGTCAGAAAAATATGAAATTTGTGTCCATTTTGTGTATTTTGAAATTATCTATCTGACCATGATGTTTGTTTTTCGATTTGATATTTTTTTAGTCATTCGATACTGCCCATTTACCAACAGCAGCCCTTTTTTATTTAAATGCTGAATTTTCTGTTTTTGAACCTGAACTTTGGAAATTCATATAAAATCGAAATAAAATCAGAAAAATGTAAAATTTGTGTCAATTTTGTGTGTTTTAATGTCCTCTATCTGATGGTGAAGTCCGTTTTTCAGTTTGGTCACTGTACCAGTCCAGAAGGTTCTGTTTACCAGAGAAGGTCATTTTGACACTTTTGAGTGCTTTTTCTTGTGTCATTGATGCATGTTTTGTAATTTAATGTTGGTCCACTGTTCCAGAGGGCATTAGGGACTGGTTTAAAGTATTTACAACTGATTCCATGAATTAAACACTATTTTAATGAACTTTCATGGCCTTTTTGCTATGTCTTTGGTACCAATAAACAAAAAGAAAAAGGAGAAAATCCAAAATTCCAAAATAATATTTCTTTAAATGTCAAAAATCAGCCAAAATGTGGTTTTATGCAGGGAAGCCCCTGATTTTGTTTAAAATCATGCTTTTTTGATGTTTGGAGGGACATGTCATTGAGATTTCCTTAGATTTAAAGATGCAAAAATCATGAACAAGCATAACTTGTTATTTATTTGCATTTCAAACCTTCCATCTCTCACCATTCATATATTTGAGATATTTAATTTCTTTTTAGCATATTTGCTTAAGAAAATTAAATATTTTTTTATACACAAATGGGTCCAAAATGGACAAATCATTGAAATATCATAGGTTTAAAGCATAAGTGACATATCATAGCAAATGCTAATGTCTTTTTATACTTAAGACCTCAATTTCTCACTATTTGCACATAGTTTTTAATTTTGCCAATATTCATTGCATAGAAATGCACTAATTATTGACAATCAA
>JAJGRW010000933.1:321111-346681 GCA_025461045.1 Carex parvula | reverse complement strand
ACCCTACCCCATGCTAAAATTTTGCATTGTCCTCAATGCAAGAAAATAAACAATTAAGAGAGGGATAAGAAAGATCTCACAAATTACTCGTGGTGAAGGGGTGGCGGTGGGGTGAATGGAATTGGTGGTGTGAATGGGATTCCCTTGGAAAGGCAATATTCATAGAAATTCTCGTGAACTTTGTTTACCTTGTCCAAATATTCCTCCAAGTAGCGGGTGCGTTTCTTCAAATTTTCGAGGGTATTGTTGGCGTAACGTGCGGTTGGGTCGGGCTCACGAGATTGAGATATGGTTGTCTCTTGGTCCCAGCCGGTAGGTGCGGGCATGGAGTTTGCTTCGTTGGTGTTATCGCGCGGTAGAATGAGGTGGCGTACGAAAGCCATGTCATGATGGTGGCGGGATGAGTGGTGTGATGCGCTATGTGTTTCCTCCATGGTCTCTTCGGTTGGTTCCTCCTCGGTTGGTTCTTCCTCAATTGGTTCTTCCTCATCGTTCCGTGCGTCATCTCCATGTTCAGATTCATAGCCAAACTGATCCCTTGTCCGTTCCGATATGAAGGGTCATTCCCTCGCCTATTTTCAATGTATGCTTGATATCTCCTGTATGTGCATTGAATACCGCTTGCACGTGATTGTTGTTTACGACATAGTTCATGTTGAGGCGGTTGGCTCCGAATACTTCATTTTCGCCGATGAGTTTCATGTTGTGGTGGTGCGCAAGAAGGGTTGCATAACAACCAACGGAAACCACGTGATTATTCTTTTTGTCGGCGGCCACCGATTTGAGGTGGTGTAAGATGTGATATCCAAGGTGCGGTTGATGCTTGTGGCTCCTCATGCATCGCATGATGTAAATGTCCCTCTCTAACCTCCGTTGTGTCTTCTCCTGTGGGAAAAATAGAATTAGACAAAATAATATGAATATACCTTAATTCGATAGATGAGATGAGGCGTGAGTCTTTGCGGTAGATTTTGCGCTCATCCATGACGATCGTTTCCTAGTACTTCATTCATCTTTCCCTTGTGCCTAATTTGATTTCGCCGTTGGTGGGAATGGACAGCGCCTTGCAAAATTCCTCAATTGTTACAGCAAAGGGGCGGTTGAATAATTGGTATTTGATCATGTCTCCATCCCATTGTAGGGTTGATAAAAATTCGATGGAGGGCCTCTCATAGACTCTTGTGGCTCGCAGGCGGTCCGCTAAATCTCATAAATTGATATTATTAAGAGATACTTGTACATAATCATAGCAGCCAAGGACCTTCATTGTGTTAATACACATCGCTTTATTATTCGCGATGGTGCGATCAAGCATTGTTTGAGCACGGTCCAATTCTTATTGATCGCTGTAGGGCGCAGAAAGTTGCACAGCTGGTATGGAAGGTGTGTGCACGTGTGTGAAATGCCTTAGGGTTCAATGCTCTCGGTTTTTAAGACATGGAAGAGAACATCGAACTTGAGACATTTACTTTCTTTCTACAATTCCTTATGGTTCACCCTCGACAGACCTATTGTTCATAATCAGTCTATCGAGAGAGTTTATTGATTGTGGGGACGTTTAACTCCCAGCGGGCACAAGCCCCCGCTGTTAATTACATCAGACGACCCTTCCAAGTCATACTGAACACCTCGTTCATTCCGGGATTTGTGCCTATTTGTTGTGAATTAAATAAAGGGGCTAAAAGAGGGGCTCATGTATTGATTCTGGTGTTGATTTGGTTTTCTATATGTATTTGGACATATATATGTGTGTGATTTAACATTAAAATAATGTTTATAGTATTTCAGAAATGGGAATTTGGGGATTTGAAAAGTGTATGTACAATATTTGTTTATATTTAATTTATGGCATGTTTATTTACATTTTTGTTAATAAAATCATTTAATTTTGAAGAGAAAGGGGTATTTTGGTCATTTTAGAATTTGGCTGATGCTTGGACATATTTAATTTTGATTTAGAAACATGGGGAATTTGATTTGGGTTCATTTGGAGGTGGTTTGAGTCAATTTGGACTTGAAATGAAGAAGTTATGGCCAAAAAGGACTTATTTGTTAATATTTATGTTTTTCCAGGGGCTTATTACAAAGCTGGAAAGGTGTAGATTTGTAATTTGGGTTTTAGACAAGGTTTTATGTGAAAATTGGGCCTTTAAGGGCTTATTTGAGAGAGTTTTGTGCTGTCAGGGACCTATTTGTAAACTTACAGGGACTTCGCTGCAAATATAAAAAAACTCAGAGGGGCCTTTTATGAAAAGGGTATTGATTTATAATTTTATTTATTATCTGGACTTTGAGATGTGGATTTTTGGATCTTTAGATTGGTGTATTGGGCTTTAAGATATGGGCTGGGCATCAGGATTTGTGCTGATTGTTTGATTTATATTTTTAGACTTTGAGATCCGTGTTTCCATTCAAAATCCATTCTGGCTCCAGAATTGAAGGTCTCCAGTTTCTCTAAGATCCGTGCAGATGAAATATGTTTTATTTGATTTCCACTTGTATTTAACATCTGAATCTTTAAAAATTCATATCTAATTGAAATAAAGTCAGAAAAATATGAAACTTGTGTCCATTTTGTGTATTTTGAAATTATCTATCTGACCATGATGTTTGTTTTTCGATTTGATTTTTTTTTTGTCATTCGATACTGCCCATTTACCAATAGCAGCCCTTTTTTATTTAAATGCTGAATTTTCTGTTTTTGAACCTGAACTTTGGAAATTCATATAAAATCGAAATAAAATCAGAAAAATATAAAATTTGTGTCAATTTGGTGTGTTTTAATGTCCTCTATCTCATGGTGAAGTCCGTTTTTCAGTTTGGTCACTGTACCAATCCAGAAGGTTCTGTTTACCAGAGAAGGTCATTTTGACACTTTTGAGTGCTTTTTCTTGTGTCATTGATGCATGTTTTGTAATTTAATGTTGGTCCACTGTTCCAGAGGGCATTAGGGACTGGTTTAAAGTATTTACAACTGATTCCATGAATTAAACACTATTTTAATGAACTTTCATGGCCTTTTTGCTCTGTCTTTGGTACCAATAAACAAAAAGAAAAAGGAGGAAATCCAAAATTCCAAAATAATATTTCTTTAAATGTCAAAAATCAGCCAAAATGTGGTTTTATGCAGGGAAGCCTCTGATTTTGTTTAAAATCATGCTTTTTTGATGTTTGGAGGGACATGTCATTGAGATTTCCTTAGATTTAAAGATGCAAAAATCATGAACAAGCATAACTTGTTATTTATTTGCATTTCAAACCTTCCATCTCTCACCATTCATATATTTGAGATATTTAATTTCTTTTTAGCATATTTGCTTAAGAAAATTAAATATTCTTTTATACACAAATGGGTCCAAAATGGGTAAATCATTGAAATATCATAGGTTTAAAGCATAAGTGACATATCATAGCAAATGCTAATGTCTTTTTATACTTAAGACCTCAATTTCTCACTATTTGCACATAGTTTTTAATTTTGCCAATATTCATGCATATAAATGCACTAATTATTGACTAAATCAATCCCTTTGTGCAAATAGGCCCTTTGATCATTTAGGTTGAGAGAATAATAGGGGACACCTCATGGCTCAACCCTACTACCTCTTGTGTTTAATTTTTTTATTGTCACTTTATTATTCTTTTAACCTCCTCACAAAATAATTAATATAGTTTCCATATGAAAGGAGACCTCATGGCTCAACCCTCATACTTCTACTACTTAATTATTTTTAGAAGAAGCCAAAAGAATTAGAAAAAGAAAGAAGTGTCAAAGATTAAAACTCTATCATTTTTATTTCATAAGCTCCAAGCAAAAGAGATGATAAAATATTAGCATGTGTATATATATTAATATTTATGTATATATATTTTTTTGAAGGTAGAGCAAAAAGGCAAGAGAAAAATCATATTTTTAATATTTTATTGTTATTTTATAAAAGATGCAAGAAAAAGAGGAAGAAATCATATTTAATATTTTTTTGTTTTATCATTATTTCATAAAAGATGCAAAAAAAGAAGTAAAAATCTTTTTATTTGATCCTCAAGCTACATATTTCATTTTGTTCATCCTATGATGAACTAGAAACCATATAGCCTTCACATTTATCATTTTTGAAAGTTTAGAATACAAAGAAGATAAAAGATCAATGCTCAAGAAAATAAAGAAAAGAGAAGAGATTCACCAAAAAGAGAAACTTCTTTATTTCGATTAAAACTGAAATATATACATATCATTGCTCATCAAGAGCCTTACATCATGTAGGTACTGATTACCTATTAAACTTGCTTAAGAAAGCTTCAAGCTTTGAGCTTTTTAACCTAACTTTTGTATGAAAATGGGGTTTTCTAGATTGTTTCTTTCACAGGGCTCTCTGGAGAAGAAGAAGTATATCAGGAGTCTTCATTTGGGGTGCCTTATATTGGGCAATACTAGGGTTTTCGGATTGGGAGCTGCTGATGTGTCTTTTGCTGTGCACACCAAGTGTTTGATCAAGGGTCTTGATTGATTTGCATACCCTCAAGCTTGCTTATATATCCAGGGCATCCAATAGGGATTTTACATGTTACCTATTCACACCTGGAGTAACCTCAGCCATTGGATCGGCCTTGGGCATCATGCCTTGGCTTGTAGCCCTTGATTAACCGACCTCTGAATAGAACTTCCTATTCACGTGCTCCAGCACCCTGGGGAGGGAATTTCCTTCTTTGTCATGTTGTTTGGAGTGAGGGGCACGTGTCCCTGGGACCAGATAATCATTTACTAGCTGTTAGAATAGTGGTGTGTTGTACCGAGCCTTATCACGGCTTAACTTGGTGTAGGGCGCAGAAAGTTGCACAGCTGGTATGGAAGGTGTGTGCATGTGTATTTGAATGTCTCATGGTTCAATGCTCTCGATTGGTTAAAGAACACCGAACTTGAAACATTCATTTCTTTCTTTCTGCAATTCCTTCGGTTCACCCTCGACATACCTACTGTTCATAATCAGTCTATCGAGGGAGTTTATTGATTGTGGGGACGTTTAACTCCCAGCGGGCGCAAGCCCCCGC
Source organism: Carex parvula (assembly GCA_025461045.1). Classification (NCBI taxonomy): domain Eukaryota; kingdom Viridiplantae; phylum Streptophyta; class Magnoliopsida; order Poales; family Cyperaceae; genus Carex; species Carex parvula. Next base: position 341,632 of record JAJGRW010000933.1, on the reverse strand, counting down.
TGTTAATTACATCAGATGACCCTTCCAAGTCATTACTGAACACCTCGTTCATCCCGGGATTTGTGCCTATTTAAGTGAATTGAATAAAGGGGCTAAAAGGGGACTCATGTATAGATTTTGGTATTGATTTGGTTTTTTGTGCATTTGGATACGTGTGTGTGTATGTGACTTCTTATTAAAATTATATTTTTGAAGTTGGAATATATATTTGAGAAATTTAAGTGCATTATTTATTTGTATTTGATTTATGACATATTTATTTATATTTTTGTTAATTAGTTATATTTTATTAAGAAATGAGATCATTAATTTTAAAGAAAGGGTATTTTGGTCATTTCAGGGTTTGGCTGATGCTTGGACATGTTCAATTTTAGTTTAGAAAGGTGGGGAATTTGATTTGTTGGAGGTGGTTTGAGTCAATTTGGACTTATGACAAAAAAGTTATGCTTGAAAAGGACTGAGAAGGGCCTATTTGTAAATATTTATATTCTTTTAAGGGCTTATTTACAAAGCTGAAAGGATATGAATTTATGATTTGGGTTTTAGATAGGGTCTTATGTGAAAATTGAGCCTTTAAGGGCTTGTTTGAAGAATTTTTAGATTTCAGGGACCTGGATGTAAATGTACAAGGGCTTCGCTGTAGATATTAAAAAGTTAGAGGGACTTTGGTGAAAAGAGCTTTGATTTACAAATTTTATTTACTAACTGGGCTTCAAGGTTTTTAGATATGTGCTTTTGGGCTCTGAGATTCACATTGGGCTTTGAGATGTGGATTTAGGCTTTATGATTTGTGTTAAACATTTCTTGATTTAATCATGGGCTTTGGGATTTAATCATCGAACTTTGAGATTGGTGCACAAAAGATTTCATTTGATCTGACAGATGGGCCCCAGACTGCAGCTCCATTGGGTTTTGACTGAGAACCCTTAGATTTCTCCTTTGTGTCAGGATTCGGACTTTAATTTAAATCTTCATTTTAGCGCCGAAATCACACTATTTATGTCGCTTTAAGATTCGCGCGAGTAGGATATGAACTGGGGTTATTCCCGGCTCTAAGGGTTTAGGCTCCGGCCAAGCTTCAACCACGGCGATGTAAGGTAGATACGGGGTTGGCATCGCCTTTCATTCTTGAGCCTATTTCGCCTATTGTCGGCGATCGTCGGCCGCCATAGACGGTGGTTCTGAGCTGAGACAAAGCTCGGTGTCCGAATTGATTTCTGATTTGATTTCTTTACATTATCTCGATGTTTTTCTTCAATTGATTGATTGTTTATTGTTTTCTCATCATGTGAAAGCTAATGGAAACACTGATTTTGGATTTATTTGAGTATTAATCAGATTAAAGGCTCGGGTCTTTTGATTCAGTACCGATTTAGTACCGACTCAATATCAACTTGGATGATGAATTTCCCAAAGTCAGAATTGAGACATTCAAGATGTAGATTTGAGTTTTGATGACATAGCAAGGTGTTTGGATTTATCATTTGATTAAATTTCATATTTTAAGCACTAATGAAAATTGGTTTCATGAAACTTTTGTATCCCTTTTTTTTTATAAAAATTGAATTAAATTCAAAACTTCTTTATCTTGTCAGAGATTATGTAATTTCTTGTCATTAACCCATAGAGGAGTATGTATATTATATCTGGAATGAATTTTATGATTTTTACGACTTTATTTCTATTTTTAAAGTATTTATTTGTGCAGGGGTATGAAAGGTAATTTTCTGTTTTAATTGCTGATTTTTCTGTTTTTAAATGTTGAACTTCAAAAATTCATATAAAATCGAAGTAAAATCCAAATGATGTAAAATTTGTGTCAAACTTGTGTATTTTAATGTCCTTTATTTGATCATGATGTCCATTTTGAATTTTGAGATTTTTATCAATTTACACTGATTATTCTGGCAGGGCAGGTCATTTCAGCCTCTTTGAATACCATTCATGTACCAGTGGTGCTTGTTATGCATTTCACTATTGGGCTCACACTTGGTGCTGTACCAGAGACTAGTTAGGGGTGAAAACCAATTAAGTTGCTGACTGGTTAGGGATTTTAACCGAATTTTAGTACCCTTGTAGCTGCTGGACTAGCACCAGTAAAGGAAAGAAGAGAAATCAAAGTTCCAAAAATTCATGAACTCAACATGTTTCAAACATAAAAGTTTGTCAGAATTCAGAAATATGCAGGGCGGACCCTGGTTCATTTAAAATCATGATTTGGGTGTTCTTTTTAATTGATCATTGGACAAATCCTTGAGATATCATGGGATTAAATGTACAAATGACAAATTTCAGCACAACTGATGTCTATTTGCAATTTAGTCCTCCTTCTCTCACTATTTGCATATAAGTCCTGATTTTATCAAAAATTTCTGCACATTGACACATGCATCAATCATTGATCAACCCAGCCCTTTTATGCAAATAGGTCCTTGGGATCTTTATGTTTGAGAGAATGATAAAGGAGACTCACTAGCTCAACTTTACCACCTCTTGTGTAATAAATTTTTTTTTTTGTCCCTTTTATTCCTATTAATTCTTTTTATAAAATGATTGACATAATCTTGATATAAAAGGAGACCAACACTGGCTCAACTCTTATATTTCAATTAATCAGCCATTTTAAAAAAGAATTAAGAGGTTTGTTCAAAAAAAAGAAAAAAGAAAGGAGAAGAAGAAATCAAAGGAAGAAGCATGAAAGCTTACAACTTTATACTTATACTTTTATTGTGTGCTAATTTATGAAAACAGATCCTATTTAGCTAAAGACATCAATAAACTCCTTTTTTTTACTTTCTTTTAATATTTTATTGCAAACCGTAAAAGCCAAAAAAAGATATATGTTTTTATTGATCATTAGACTAAACATGTTCAACTTGTTATGAAACAAGCTAAAATATCATGTAGCCTTCTCATTTTATTTATTTAAAAGCTCCAAATAAACAAAGAAAGGAAGCAAAGAAAGATCAAGAACAAAACCGAAAATAAAAGTAAAATGAAGAAATACATAAATTTCAAAGAAAACTTTATTTCATGAAAATGGTACATTGCTTGGCTCCTTGGAGCCTACATGATTTTAGGTATTAATTACCTAATTCTTTTGCTACTGTTGAGAAGAACAAATTTCTTCCTTTTTTTTCTTCTTTCTTTTCTTTTTCTAGCTGACCTATTAGAGAGAGAGAGGAGCAGTGGTTTGATCTCCAGCTGTTAGTGTGTTTTCTGGATTGTTATCTGGTGGTTGTAGGCTGCTCTCTTTATCTTCAATTCATCTCTTTATATAGCTACAGGGTGAAGGGTTTTAGGGTTTAGGCATAGGCTGAGTTGGCTTCATCTCTACCTTCCATCTTTTACCACCTTTAAATCAATGCTCATGATTTTGTTTCAGGGCATCAAATTATTTTTCAAAAGCATAGGCCAATAGCCTCAAGCCATGTTGGCAATCCATGCATTGAATTCATCTTCAGCCTTTGATTTGATTTCTTTTAAAGGCCAAGATTTGATGATTTAGTATCATGCATTTTCTCATGCATGGGAGAAGATGCTTCTTCTTTGGCAGTTTGCCTGGCGCTATACCAGCTGTATGTGAGGTTAAATGGGTGCAATGGTGTCAGTACAGAGGTGGTGTCGTATACCCGAGCCAATTTGCACCTTAATGTGGTCTATAGCCGTTTAATATCCTTTGGCCAATAGAAGGGTAACACAGGGCAAGTATATCATACCATTAACATGCCCTGCATGGCATTGTATCCATTTTCCCGTCATCTTCTAATTTTGATTAAATGAGCATTTCTTCTCGGTGCCGGTTAGGTGCGAATTTCCATTTCTAGCATTTCTAATTAATGCACACCAATTCGGGGTTAATAATGATCACATGTGATCCTGACAAGATTATTCAGGAGCCTAAAGAAACAATACTGCCCTTGGTCAATTTCAATTTTAACTTAGACCCGGCAATGAGTGGCTTCCTCTATTTCTTCGGTATAACTCCCCTTTCTTTTGATTAATTTGTCAGAGAGCATCGCCTAAAGGTGGAAAACATGCTTGCACCCTTAATTTGGGTTTTGTTTTGAGAGGCAGTGAGTTCCTATTTTCGCCTCTCTCAGTTTCTCTTTCTAATTCTCCCCTACTAGCCTTTCTAATGATCAAATTGACGAGTCCTTCATTCTTCCTTTGTTGATCATGGTATAAACTTAGAAGGAATTGGGCCACCCTACTTCTCCTTTCGCCAATTTCCCTTTTCTTGTATTCTCGGCTGTTGGAAGGGAAGAACGGAGGAAGAAAGGAAGGAGGGGAGCGCTGCAAGCGGGGCCTACCTGTCGGTTACCAATTACCTCATTGTCTTCTTCATCTCAATGCTCCCGTTTCAGTGTAAGCCATGTATTAAACTTGTGCTGGTCCACCATATTCAGGGTTCATGGAGAACAAAGGGATCGATTTGCGCTGAGGCGCTGGGTTTGAATTGGGTTCGGTTTTGGCTGGGAATGGCGTACCGTGAGCCGTTTGGCTGCCAATTTGGTTTATAAACTCAGCCTTAGTAAGCCAGGTTCAGCCGTCTCTGGATTTCAGCGAAAATCCCTTTCAGTGGCCGACTGGTGGGTCCCGGCTTGTTAGGGTTGGTTTGGGCACCCATGTTGCACCCAGGGTGTTTAGAGTAATTGCTAGGGGTACTCCGTGCCACGTGGCATTGATCAGAGCTCTCTGTTTTGTAAATTCAATATTTCCTTAACCATTTTGAGTTAGAAAATGTGCCATATATCAAAATTCATGATTATTTGAGTAGGATTTAATCATGAATTTCATTTAATGAATTTCATTTCCTGTTTTGTGGTGTTGTGTCAAATTAAAGCATGATTGATCTTTAATTGACTAATCTTGCAATTGAATGACATCTTCATCTTGGATAATTAAATCCTTGACTTTTTAGGGTCAAACACTTGGTACTACCTCGATTAATGCACCCTAGAGCATGATACATCGACAGAGAGCATCGTGTATATCCCTTTATCATGTGCCCAAGCCCAATTTACCGCATGGGTAGCTGGCCATGCAGTACCCCTGCGAAAACTTGGGCCATGATAATTGTTTATTCTTGGGCCATGATAATTGTTTTAGTGCTCACATGGCCTAGGCACAACATCAAAGCCTTATTTTGTTCGGCACAAATATATAAAGCCTGCTCGTCATTTTAGATGACTGGTTAGACGAGCGTACCAGTGACAATTGTTTAAGGGCACAATCTTGACAAAGCCCATTTTGTGCGTGAGGCTTTCTTTGTGGGCCTTACATCTCTCCACTCTTTCTATATTATGGTGGGACTTAGGTAAATGTATGCACTTATTTGGAGGTGAAATCTTACTCACTCCTCTCGTGCCTTCTTGAATAGCCTATATGGCATCAATCCTTAGGCAGGGGTATCGCGGGAAATGCGAATACCATTGTTTTGAAAACTTTATTTTTAAAAGGGATTTTGTGCCTTCAGAATTTAAATAGTCTAAACGACCGCTTTCTTTAATCTTTTGATTTTTTATTTGAGATATCATCATTAGGCACTCCATTGTTTAAAGGACAATGAAGAAACCTTGTCTCTCCATTTTTCGAACTGGGAGGAAAGACAAAACCAGTGATAGTTGTTTCAAATGGGCACAACACCAAAGCCCATATTTTGTTTAAAGTACAAAATATAAAACTTGTTTGTCCATATTCAGAACTGGCTGGACAAACTTTGCCAGTGTTAATTGTTTAAGGGTACAAACTTAACAAAACCCATTTTGTGGCGAGAGGCCTTTATGGGTTTCGTGGATAGTTGTGGGACCTCACTTTTCGCTCGAGACAATTTCACTCATGGAGTAGTTTTGGTCCTTTTATTCGTAGAGGTTTTCGCTTAAGTATTTTTTATTGGGATCTTTTATTTGTGGACCTTGGAATTTAGGTTTTATTAGACTTTTGGATATTTATGGAACTTTGTTTGAAACATTTTGTTTGTGGGTATTAGACTTTAGGTTTATTGGAACTTTGGATATTTGTGGAGTTTTCGATCTTAAAATTTAGAGATCGTGGAGTAGAATTTGAGGAGGAAATCTCGTGGGATTCTCATTTCATGCAAGCATACATACAAGCATTTAGACATAAATACACCATCATCAAGCAAATATAAGCATTATCCATGAGAAAGGGGAATCAACTCCTAAAAAGCATTTAACATAAACGGCTTGTTGCCCCCTGTCAGTAAGGAGCGGCCTTGGGCCCCACATGTTTGGCGGGCCTCCTGTCTTTGCCCGATGTGGTTGGTTCAGAGGGCAGTGACAGACTGGGTGACTCAGAGGATTTTGGATTCTCTGGTGCTGGTGGTGGAGGAGGCTTGCTGACGGAGCTTTCTGCATCATCAGGCGGAGGCATGTCTCCATTATTTTCATCCCAACCTTCGATTTTCACATCCACAATTTTACGGATGGGATCAACGGTTAGCCACAACTTATGCGGGATGGTATTGGGTGGCCCGCAAGCGATCAGAAGCCTGAGCGTGCTATAGTTGTTGTTGGAGAAGTATGGGGCAATCTTAAGAGGATACCCGAATCCTGCCACCAAAGTATGAATATCAGCAGAATTCCATAAGTGTAAGGGTACCTTGCGGAGTCTTATGCGCGCACGGTAATTGAGGGGGTTGTCATAGCCTCCTTGGCTAGAAGTCCATCCTATCATTCGGGTATCGGTGGGAATGACACCGGGGACGTCGGCTTCTAAGGTGAGCGAGCCCAACGAAAGGATGCCCCTTTTGATGTCGTCGCTTGGGCATATGAGTATGTAGTCGGCCTCGATTTCGTCGACTTCCTCAATGATTAGGCTTGAAAACTCACAGTTGAGTTGGTTTGAGAAGTAGTGACCGAGGCGGTATTTGGTGTACCCGATTTTCCTTCCTGCAGTGACATAGATGAAGATGGATCGCCATAACCATCTACTCTCTTACGGCAGTGCGTCCTTGTTGGGGAAGTCGACGGCAAGAGAACCCGGGCCTGGATATCGGCCATATCCCATTCTTACCGTCGGCGTGAGCGCCATGGTCTCCCAATTGTGGGGAATTGTCCTTTGAGCAGCCATTAGTGCAGGGTCTGATTGAGGTTGAGGAAGTTTGTGACTTAGAGATGTCGACTTCCTCCAAGGGTGTGGTATATATATCATTTCTCTTTCGGGTGCATTGATACCCAACATACCCCTTCATGCGCATTATTGCCTCCATCATGGCTGTGGTGGGAGTGGTTTTGTAAGTGACGGTTTACGAGTCACTTTCATATTCTTGGCAGAAGTTACTTGGTGTATCACCCTCCTGATGGAGCTTTAGATAACGACCGCTGATTGATTTAACGGGCTCTTCGTTTTCGTTATCTATCAGCCTGTATCGGTACCCTTCCAAGACTTGATCCACTAAATATGGGCCCCAGAATCTGATAGATTGTGACCTTGATGTTTCTTCGACAACCCACACAAGTTGCCCTTTCTTATATTCATCAAATGGGCCAAACATGTGGACCGTTTCTTGTCTTGCTTCGACATTGGTTCTCGCCTTTTGCGGCATATGGGCTTTGTCCCATTCCTGCTTTGAAGTGCTTTCGATATCCTTTGCAATCCAATTGGGCTTTATGGCTTGATCCTTGAATTCCTTTATCGCCCTTATCTCCTTTTGCACTTGTTGATAAATGCAATTCGGGCACTCGCAGATATCGAACCGAGGATCATTGTGGTTGGCGATGACTGCCTTTGGGCTTGCGCATAAAGGGTGGTGACTACTGCTACACTCTTTGCATTCAAACATATCCCATGAATTTCCTTTTTGGTCACAGATGTCACAATGGGTTATATGTCCAAATTCGAATTCTTCTTGTTCGGATTCAACTTCTACCATATAACATGCAGTATCCGTGCTAGAGTCGCTCGAATTGTCATCTTTAGGCTTCTTTGATGATCCATGTTTTGAGCGAAATTCGGAACTTTCACCCTTCTTCTTCTTGGAAGTTTGTATGGCATTTTCTTTCTTCTTTCGCCTTTTATTCTCTATGATACATTTGCAGGTCATGCAGAACCAGTTGAAGAACCTTTTGTCATAGCTAGAACTTATCCTTCTTCCGGTGGCGCATTCAGTACATGAGTATCTATGGCATCGGTCACAGTTGAACATGACGTGATACTCATCCACTTCATCACAATTCATGCATTTGCCTTTCTTTGTGTGGCTACCGTTACTATAATCCTCTTCTTCTTGAGGTGAATCATATTCTGAGTCGGTGGACCTTTGATACACCATATGGCATTCAGCTTCTTGCTCTTCTTCTGAATTCTCTGAGTCATCGCCTCGAGTTCTCGAGTCTCGGACTTGACTTTGCATCCCGGGTGCTTGGTATTCTCGAAGATACCTCCCTTTAATAGGTGGTGCGAACTTGTTGCCATTGCTTTCTCGCAACCTATAGGTGTCTCGCCCCAAAGCTTGCTCGACGATATATGGTCCTTTCCACTCAATTTCAGTGTGACCGTCTTTGGATGGTTGAGACTGGCTGAGCATGGACACCATGTCCCCTTCTTCGAATTGCGAAGGCACTTCGTTTTTAGGGATAAATTTTATCTTTTGCTTCCTTTATCTTTGTTGGGGATTGGCGCATGAGTCCCTTCCAGATGGGCTACCACCGTGAGTGGTAAGGTCCCCTCTTGTCTTTTCTTTTCTAGGAAATCCTTGAAGACCCAGCAGTCGTCGATGGTGTGACCAATGATACGGTGATATGGGCAATAATTAGGTTCGTTGACCCGACTCGCTTGTTTCGGGCGTTTGCATACTGGCAGATTGAGACCTTTTTGCATCATTAGGTCAAATGCTTTAGCAACTTTATCTCGCCCAAATGAGTATGTTTTGTTCTTAAGTTCTGCCAGAGTATTCTTTTCTTTTGGCATCACTGGAACGGGTTTCTTTGATTCAGAGATTGTGTTTGTTGAATCTGTATGGGCTTGTCTCTTTGCAGATTGAAATTTTAAATAGTCCTTTAGGAGTTGAGCCAACATGCCTTCCAGTGGAAAAGACTCAAGTGCTGGTGCTGGGAGCAGTGATTCTGCTTTTTCCTCGCTCTTCTTCGGTTCTGGTACCCATTTGCCTTTGAAGCAACGTAGGCAACTCCATTTCGGGGTTTCATCACTACTTTGAGGATGTTCTCTAAACCTCGTGCAAGGGGGATGGCATATGGCCCCACATTCGACACATGAAGTCATTTCTGTGACCTCTCCCGGTCTATCGCATACACTGCATGCGATCAACGACGATTGATCGTCTCCAGCTTCTATTGCATGACATGAAGCTTTGAAGGTTCTTCGGTTATTGTTTGGTTGTCGTGTCTATGCTCATAATGCATATCCAGACCCTTCATTTGTCTTAATAGGTCTTGGAAAGAGCGAGTTTCAGTTGGATTTGGTTTGGGTTGTCTTGGCAAGGCATTGGCGAAGGAATTTCTCCCTCGACCTCTTCCGCGGCCTCTACCACGACCGCCTCTTAAAGCCATTTCTAAGTTGGCATGGGCAGCTTTCCTTTGGATTCGCCTTAGATCACAAGTCGGTGACTCGTTATCGCTGCCACTGTCGCTGAAGTATTGTATAGGACGACACTTGGAGTCATCATATTCATCATCAGATTCTTCATACCCGAGTCCTTGAGTATTTCTGGGCTTTCCATCCGGCCCTATGATTGTAGGATTACGGTGAGCCAATATCTGATCGAATCGCTTTGTCATAGCGTAGGTTGGAGACATGGGACTCATGTTTGCAAGAATCCTGGTTAGGCTTTTGGGACAAATGGTAGAAGAGGTACATCTACTTTGTTGTACATGGTTTCGTCTTCTAAAGGCCATTCATCGTTGTTCAGTACCAAAGACCGATTTCTACCATCGGACGCTCTATAGAATACAATAGGCTTGTGCCTAAAGATTCCTTCTTCGGTAACCTCTTCTTTAGGCGGTACTATGAACACTACCATCTCTTGGATTTGGTTCACTTCCCTTGTTGTGAGCTCCTTGTGATGGTTCTCAGGTATCCTCTCAATCATCAGCGACGATTGACCTGCTTCTTCCTCGTCTTCTGAGGGTATTATATATGACGGGAGTATCCTAGCTTCATCGGTTTCCTCCCCTGACGAAGAGTCAGTATCGGCCCCATATAGCCTTATTTTCTCGTCTCGTAGTTTCTTCGAACATTCTCCTTTTAGAGCAGGTTTATCGAAGAAGTATTTGGCATCTTTCAGCCCTATTTCGTGCACTTCAAACGGCTTAATTTCTCCATTGATTTGCTTGACTTCACCATCTTTTATGTACTTTATACATTGATGCAAAGTTAACGGGACAGCATTGTTATTATGTAGCCATGGTCGACCTATCAATGCATTGTATGTGGTTTTCGCATCGATGATGTAGAATTTCATCCATTCTTGAATACCACCAATGTCAAAAGGCAAGCTAACGGCCCCCATGGATTGCTCCGTTTTGTGGTTGAACCCATGTATAGTGATCTTATCCTTCGTGTGGAACTTAGCGCTCAACGTGAGACGGTCCAATGTTCGCTTAGGCATTAGATTAATGGAGGAGCCCGGATCGATTAGCATGCGGGTTACCTTTTGGCCATCACACTCACCAGTGAGAAAGAGTGGTCTATTGTGATCAGGCGTGCCTATGAGCAAATCGTCGTCGTTAAAGGTGATGGTTGGGTTTTTGTTGTCTACTAGTGCTATTTCTTGCATCTTCTTTTCAGCGAAGTGCGCTTGAAACTCTTCAGGGTGTTGAAGTGCATAGATAAGCACTTCTCTCACTTCAGCAGACATCATCAAAATATCAAACATGCTGACCGCAGCTGGTATTTTTCTAAGCTGTGCGAGGATATTGTAATCTTGCACCATATATTTCTTAGGTACTGGTTCATCGTGTTCTACGGGTTCCTTTCCCTTTGCCTTAGCTTTTGACCTTCCAAGTTCATCTTCTTGCGGCGGTTGGCGCTCAGGGACGTACGTACCCGAGCGAAGCACTGCTTGGCAATCAGGTCTCTTGGTTTTGACAAAGATGACTTCACCGTCATCTGAGTCACTTGAAGAACTTCCTCTATAGACAACCACGTTACACATCTCATGGTCATCATCATTGTCTTCTTGATTTTGAGGGATTCGACTCGCTCCCTCTTTTTCAGGTTTTGAGGCCCAACATCACGGCCAATACATCTTCTGTTAGGAAGTCTAAGAGGGTCAATGGTAGCGGAGTACCTTGCTTGTGGTTTTCTAGAGCTTGTATGTGCTTTTGGATTTCAGAAGGTGTAGGCAACTTTGCTGGTTTTGGGTGACTTCTTGCCCTTTTGGCTGCCATTCTTGTTTGGCTTACGATGGATGACCCGTTTTGGGGGCCTTGGCACTGTGGGGTTTAAATCGCTGTCCCATTTGACTTGAGGCTCTTTCAGAAGCTGCCTTAGCAACTTTTTGGTTTTCTTAGAGAGGTGGAATTCCCATGTTTCATTTGCGGGCCTTTCAACCCTTTTTTCTTCGATCATTTCATCATGAGAGATAACATTAACTTGCTTCATGAGGTGCGGGTTGTTGCACGGCACTTGGCGCTAATTGCATAGCGACCCTCTTGTAATTCTTCTTTCTATTAGGTCTTTGAAGACCCAACAGTCTTCTATTTTATGACTTATCACCCTATGATATGGGCAATAGTTAGGGTGATCAACTTTATCTGCCTGATCGGGGACGTTTGCTTGGAGGTAATTCCATTACCATCTTCCAAGGCTTGCTTGAATATCTTAGCCGTTTTCTCCTTCTTGAAAGAATACTTCTTATTCTTTCGTTCTTCTAACGATTTGGAATAACGACTATTTTGGTTATCACGAGAAACTGGCTGAGTGGGTTGGCTATCAACTTGTCTCGCCTCCTCGTCAGAAGAGTCAGAATCTCTGTCTTTGGTTTTGTTGGCTTTATTGGTTTTGACGGCGTATACCGTCTTTGATTCCTTCTTCTTTGGAAAGTCTCTTCTAGGTTTGAAGGAGGTTGATGACTTCTCTTCTATATCCGTTTGCCCCAACCTGGATACGGTGTCTACCAGATCTTGATAACTGTTAGGGTTGGCAACGATTAACATTTCTCTCATTTTGCCGGATGTACTTCTTATGAGCAAATCAACTGCCTCCCTTTCGGGTATAGGATGGCTCGACTTGTTGCTCATATTTCTCCAGCGATTGATATATGCCAGAAGAGTTTCGTTTGGCTCTTGCTTGGCCCATGCTAAATCGGCAAGTCTTATTGGGCTGCTCGCAGTGGCGAATCTATCTATGAAGGCACGCGCCATTTGGTCCCAGGATCTTATACTTCCTGGTTTTAGAGAACAATACCATTGAAATGCTGGTCCCGAAAGACTTCTAGCAAATTGGCGACAAAGGAATGCTTCCTCTCTCGAAGAATCTCCGCATTGGATCATGAAGTGGCTGACATGCTGTTCTGGTCCCGTCTCATCTATTCCACTTCCGGAAAATTTGGAGAATAAGGGAACAGTGTACGTTGGGGGGTATTTTGGTATATCAAATTCGGGAGGGTACGGTTTCCCTATCCGCAGTGCTGTCTGCTTTGGGGCGATCCCCATTTCTTGTAATTGACGGCTGATCATTTCTTGAACATCAACCGCAGTAAAGATTGGGGAGGTTTCTCGCCTTTCATCTTCCCAATGTACCCTACGTCTTTCTTGAGGGTTTGGTCTTTCTACCCTTTCAGGCCCGTTCACGGGGCTGGATCGATTTGATGTTTCCCCTCTTTCGAGTTCAGAGTTAGCGAGGCCTTTCCCTCGGATTTCAGCTATCAGCCCTTGTTCCCTTTCATGGGCTTGATGTACCTCAGCCTTAAGATTTTGTATCTCGGCTTGCATTTGGTTGAAGGCGGATAACATTTGTTCTTGTGTTTGCGTACCGGTTTGACTTTCACCAGCACCTGGAGAAGTTGCCAGGACGGTATAGAAGTTACCCAATGCGGGTCCATCCATATGGCCTACATCTGAACCACTTATAGTTCTGGGTTTGGCATTTATGGGAGGAAGGCATGCCGCGTCAGACTCCTCCTCATCGTCGCTCGGATTTTCGACAATGGGGTCTTTCCCTTTTCTCACCATGCACACGGTGGGTTTGGAGGGTTCGACAGGATGGTCGTCTTCCTCTTCAAGGTCTTCGTTGGTGGTTATCATGAAGACCGTCGCTTCTTCTTCTTGCTTAGGGTGTGTTTTAGTGACCCTTCGCTTCTTATGAGTGACATTTGGCGCCACTATTGTTAAACCTCCAGTGTTGGAGGAGTGAGGATTTATTCGTGCCCCCAGCCTATCATGTACACAGGTTGGTCTTCTCAGAATTTGAGGGGTTTGATTTGATCCCTCGTTGCTTGAGCTTCGAGAGGTGCTCGAGCGCATCTCTCGACGGAGTTTTGGTTTTAGCGGGGCAACATCAGGTGCCCCCAGCCTTGAGGCTGACAAAGTTGGTTTTGTTCTTGAGGCTGGGAATGTCAGCCTCGATTTGATTGAGGGTTGGGCGTCGTTGGATGCCCCCAGCACTTGGGCTGGAAACGTCAATCTTGATTTGACGGAAGAGGGTGTAGAGGTTTCTTGCGCAGGATGCACGTAGCATCGATTCCTACGCTGCTTCAACATGCGAAGCTGCTTGTGGGCCCTATGAATGGCCATGGCAGTGTCATCAACCATTTTGCGGTTGGTGTTCACCCTTTTCGGTTCATGGATGAACGAGACGGTTTGAGGGACTTCTCCCGCTGCACGTATGTGTGCAGTAGAAGAATTCCTCCTCACTATCCTGAGAGGAGAGAATGAGTTGCGGACGGGAAGAGCTGATTGAGCCACCAACTCATCCTGGTAGGATTAAAGATTTCTTTTCTTGGTGACCGACAGAGGGGTCACGGGAGTTTGGTTGATTTTCTTAGACGCGCGTCTTCTTGCGCGCCTAGTTTTGGAGAGGGGAATGAACGTCTTGCCGTCCATCCCCTTAAGGGTGATAAAATAGCATGGTCCTTCATCATCACATCCTCCTCGGTGATGGACCCGAGGGACAGTTGTTCATTCATTAGAGCGGGAACAGGGGCCTCGAACGCCCTGACTTCATTGACGGGGACTGCAAAAGTCCCAAAATAGACCACCTCCTCACCAGCAGGGAGGCTGGTAACTTGGGCAAAAGAGCGTGCGTTGGTTGCGGTGTAAGCCATTCCTGCAAACAAGCAAAGCTCAAAATTTCATTAGTCAGTTTTCATATGTAAATTCATACATGAGTGTTAGCCCGATTATTCAATCCATAGGCGTCGATATCGAATATAAAAGGAAATGACATAACTCAAGCGGTCCAATGACTCATTGTTTGAGTGTTTTGAAGTCATTGGCTACTTGAGTACGTTCCTTTTATCTTCGTATCGGATCCCGAACCTGTGAGGAGGAGAATGTCCCACCGGGCGTGCCAAAACCTGTAGGGCGCAGAAAGTTGCACAGCTGGTATGGAAGGTGTGTGCATGTGTATTTGAATGTCTCATGGTTCAATGCTCTCGATTGGTTAAAGAACACCGAACTTGAAACATTCATTTCTTTCTTTCTGCAATTCCTTCGGTTCACCCTCGACATACCTACTGTTCATAATCAGTCTATCGAGGGAGTTTATTGATTGTGGGGACGTTTAACTCCCAGCGGGCGCAAGCCCCCGCTGTTAATTACATCAGATGACCGTTCCAAGTCATTACTGAACACCTCGTCCATTCCGGGATTTGTGCCTATTTAAGTGAATTGAATAAAGGGGCTAAAAGGGGACTCATGTATAGATTTTGGTATTGATTTGGTTTTCTGTGCATTTGGATACGTGTGTGTGTATGTGATTTCTTATTAAAATTATATTTTTGAAGTAGGAATTTAGATATTTGAGAAATTTAAGTGCATTATTTATTTGTATTTGATTTATGACATATTTATTTATATTTTTGTTAATTAGTTATATTTTATTAAGAAATGATCATTAATTTTAAAGAAAGGGTATTTTGGTCATTTCAGGGTTTGGCTGATGCTTGGACATGTTCAATTTTAGTTTAGAAAGGTGGGGAATTTGATTTGTCTTCATTTGGAGGTGGTTTGAGTCAATTTGGACTTATGACGAAAAAGTTATGCTTGAAAAGACTGAGAAGGGCCTATTTGTAAATATTTATATTCTTTTAAGGGCTTATTTACAAAGCTGAAAGGATATGAATTTATGATTTGGGTTTTAGATAGGGTCTTATGTGAAAATTGAGCCTTTAAGGGCTTGTTTGAAGAATTTTTAGATTTCAGGGACCTGGATGTAAATGTACAAGGGCTTCGCTGTAGATATTAAAAAGTTAGAGGGACTTTGGTGAAAAGGGCTTTGATTTAGAAATTTTATTTACTAACCGGGCTTCAAGGTTTTTTAGATATGTGCTTTTGGGCTCTGAGATTCACATTGGGCCTTATGATTTGTGTTAAACATTTCTTGATTTAATCATGGGCTTTGGGATTTAATCATCGAACTTTGAGATTGATGCACAAAGATTTCATTTGATCTGACAGATGGGCCCCAGACTGCAGCTCCATTGGGTTTTGACTGAGAACCCTTAGATTTCTCCTTTGTGTCAGGATTCGGACTTTAATTTAAATCTTCATTTTAGCGCCGAAATCACACTATTTATGTCGCTTTAAGATTCGCGCGAGTAGGAAATGAACTGGGGTTATTCCTGGCTCTAAGGGTATGGGCTCCGGCCAAGCTCCGACCACGGTGATGTAAGGTAGATACGGGGTTGGCATCGCCTTTCATTCTTGAGCCTATTTCGCCTATTGTCGGCGATCGTCGGCCGCCATAGACGGTGGTTCTGAGCTGAGACAAAGCTCGGTGTCCGAATTGATTTCTGATTTGATTTCTTCACATTATCTCGATGTTTTTCTTCAATTGATTGATTGTTTATTGTTTTCTCATCATGTGAAAGCTAATGGAAACACTGATTTTGAATTTATTTGAGTATTAATCAGATTAAAGGCTCGGGTCTTTTGATTCAGTACCGATTTGGTACCGACTCAATATCAACTTGGATGATAAATTTCCCAAAGTCAGAATTGAGACATTCAAGATGTAGATTTGAGTTTTGATGACATAGCAAGGTGTTTGGATTTATCATTTGATTAAATTTCATATTTTAAGCACTAATGAAGATTGGTTTCATGAAACTTTTGTATCCTTTTTTTTTTTTTTTTATAAAAATTGAATTATATTCAAAACTTCTTTATCTTGTCAGAGATTATGCAATTTCTTGTCATTAACTCATAGAGGAGTATGTATATTATATCTGGAATGAATTTTATGATTTTTACGACTTTATTTCTGTTTTTAAAGTATTTATTTGTGCAGGGGTATGAAAGGTAATTTTCTGTTTTAATTGCTGATTTTTCTGTTTTTAAATGTTGAACTTTGGAAATTCATATAAACTTGAAATAAAATCAGAAAAATATAAAACTTGTGTCCATTTTGTGTATTTTTATGTCCTTTATTTGATCATGATGTCCATTTTGAATTTTGAGATTTTTATCAATTTACACTGATTATTCTGGCAGGGCAGGTCATTTCAGCCTCTTTGAATACCATTCATGTACCAGTGGTGCTTGTTATGCATTTCACTGCTGGGCTCACACTTGGTGCTGTACCAGAGACTAGTTAGGGGTGAAAACCAATTAAGTTGCTGACTGGTTAGGGATTTTAACTGAATTTTAGTACCCTTGTAGCTGCTGGACTAGCACCAGTAAAGGAAAGAAGAGAAATCAAAGTTCCAAAAATTCATGAACTCAACATGTTTCAAACATAAAAGTTTGTCAGAATTCGGAAATATGCAGGGAGGACCCTGGTTCATTTAAAATCATGATTTGGGTGTTCTTTTTAATTGATCATTGGACAAATCCTTGAGATATCATGGGATTAAATGTACAAATGACAGATTTCAGCACAACTGATGTCTATTTGCAATTTAGTCCTCCTTCTCTCACTATTTGCATATAAGTCCTGATTTTATCAAAAATTTCTGCACATTGACACATGCATCAATCATTGATCAAACCAGCCCTTTTATGCAAATAGGTCATTGGGATCTTTATGTTTGAGAGAATGATAAAGGAGACTCACTAGCTCAACTTTACCACCTCTTGTGTAATAATTTTTTTTTTTTGTCACTTTTATTCCTATTAATTCTTTTTATAAAATGATTGACATAATCTTGATATAAAAGGAGACCAACACTGGCTCAACTCTTATATTTTAATTAATCAGCCATTTTAAAAAAGAATTAAGAGGTTTGTTCAAAAAAAAAGAAAAAAAAAAGGAGAAGAAGAAATCAAAGGAAGAAGCATGAAAGCTTACAACTTTATACTTATATTTCTTATTGTGTGCTAATTTATGAAAACAGATCCTATTTAGCTAAAGACATCAATAAACTCTTTTTTTTTTTACTTTCTTTTAATATTTTATTGCAAACCGTAAAAGCCAAAAAAAAATATATGTTTTTATTGATCATTAGACTAAACATGTTCAACTTGCTATGAAACAAGCTAAAATATCATGTAGCCTTCTCATTTTATTTATTTAAAAGCTCCAAATAAACAAAGAAAGGAAGCAAAGAAAGATCAAGAACAAAACCGAAAATAAAAGTAAAATGAAGAAATACATAAATTTCAAAGAAAACTTTATTTCATGAAAAGGGTACATTGCTTGGCTCCTTGGAGCCTACATGATTTTAGGTATTAATTACCTAATTCTTTTGCTACTGTCGAGAAGAACAAATTTCTTCCTTTTTTTTCTTCTTTCTTTTCTTTTTCTAGCTGACCTATTAGGGAGAGAGAGGAGCAGTGGTTTGATCTCCAGCTGTTAGTGTGTTTTCTGGATTGTTATCTGGTGGTTGTAGGCTGCTCTCTTCATCTTCAATTCATCTCTTTATATAGCTACAGGGTGAAGGGTTTTAGGGTTTAGGCATAGGCTGAGTTGGCTTCATCTCTACCTTCCATCTTTTACCACCTTTAAATCAATGCTCATGATTTTGTTTCAGGGCATCAAATTATTTTTCAAAAGCATAGGCCAATAGCCTCAAGCCATGTTGGCAATCCATGCATTGAATTCATCTTCAGCCTTTGATTTTATTTCTTTTAAAGGCCAAGATTTGATGATTTAGTATCATGCATTTTCTCATGCATGGGAGAAGATGCTTCTTCTTTGGCAGTTTGCCTGGCGCTATACCAGCTGTATGTGAGGTTAAATGGGTGCAGTGGTGTCAGTACAGAGGTGGTGTCGTATACCCGAGCCAATTTGCACCTTAATGTGGTCTATAGCCGTTTAATATCCTTTGGCCAATAGAAGGGTAACACAGGGCAAGTATATCATACCATTAACATGCCCTGCATGGCATTGTATCCATTTTCCCGTCATCTTCTAATTTTGATTAAATGAGCATTTCTTCTCGGTGCCGGTTAGGTGCGAATTTCCATTTCTAGCATTTCTAATTAATGCACACCAATTCGGGGTTAATAATGATCACATGTGATCCTGACAAGATTATTCAGGAGCCTAAAGAAACAATACTGCCCTTGGTCAATTTCAATTTTAACTTAGACCCGGCAATGAGTGGCTTCCTCTATTTCTTCGGTATAACTCCCCTTTCTTTTGATTAATTTGTCAGAGAGCATCGCCTAAAGGTGGAAAACATGCTTGCACCCTTAATTCGGGTTTTGTTTTGAGAGGCAGTGAGTTCCTATTTTCGCCTCTCTCAGTTTCTCTTTCTAATTCTCCCCTACTCGCCTTTCTAATGATCAAATTGACGAGTCCTTCATTCTTCCTTTGTTGATCATGGTATAAACTTAGGAGGAATTGGGCCACCCTACTTCTCCTTTCGCCAATTTCCCTTTTCTTGTATTCTCGGCTGTTGGAAGGGAAGAACGGAGGAAGAAAGGAAGGAGGGGAGCGCTGCAAGCGGGGCCTACCTATCGGTTACCAATTACCTCATTGTCTTCTTCATCTCAATGCTCCCGTTTCAGTGTAAGCCATGTATTAAACTTGTGCTGGTCCACCATATTCAGGGTTCATGGAGAACAAAGGGATCGATTTGCGCTGAGGCGCTGGGTTTGAATTGGGTTCGGTTTTGGCTGGGAATGGCGTACCGTGAGCCGTTTGGCTGCCAATTTGGTTTATAAACTCAGCTTTAGTAAGCCAGGTTCAGCCATCTCTGGATTTCAGCGAAAATCCCTTTCAGTGGCCGACTGGTGGGTCCTGGCTTGTTAGGGTTGGTTTGGGCACCCATATTGCACCCAGGGTGTTTAGAGTAATTGCTAGGGGTACTCTGTGCCACGTGGCATTGATCAGAGCTCTCTGTTTTGTAAATTCAATATTTCCTTAACCATTTTGAGTTAGAAAATGTGCCATATATCAAAATTCATGATTATTTGAGTAGGATTTAATCATGAATTTCATTTAATGAATTTCATTTCCTGTTTTGTGGTGTTGTGTCAAATTAAAGCATGATTGATCTTTAATTGACTAATTTTGCAATTGAATGACATCCTCATCTTGGATAATTAAATCCTTGACTTTTTAGGGTCAAACACTTGGTACTACCTCGATTAATGCACCCTAGAGCATGATACATCGACAGAGAGCATCGTGTATATCCCTTTATCATGTGCCCAAGCCCAATTTACCGCATGGGTAGCTGGCCATGCAGTACCACCATTGTTCGGTTCCAATGTGGCATGGGTTCATGGTATCAATAAAATTGGCACTCTTTAAACCAAATTGGCACTCACTAGACCATCGCATAGGTATACAGTGCATTCTTGCAAAGCCTCGAAGATTGAATTGAGCTCTATCACCCATTTTGCATTTTCATCTTTTCCTCTTTTCGGCTTCAATTTGGAGCTAGAGGTGCTATCGGGTCGGGTCGGGTCCGGATACTATTATATTTGGATCCATATCCTAAAAGTGTTCGGGTCCAAATTTCGATCAATATACTTATTTGTTTCAAATCGGGTCGGGTCCGGATTCGGATACCTATCTACCCATAGATATTTCGGATCCAGTCTTTCGGTTCTGGATAGATAGATACCCATAACTTGTTTGTGGATTATCGGGTCCAGTCCGGATATGGGTGGTTCCGGATCCGAAGCGGGTATATGTCACAACTCCCAAGAATTTGAGAAAGTAAAATATTGGAGATGGTGATTTCCTTTTCTATAATTCAAAAAATCCATGAATGGAATATTAATACTAAGTTTTTAATAGAGAATTAAATTTATGGCAGATATTTGATTTCAATGAGATTTATTGTAAATGACATATCAATGAGAGCAATAAATTTTCATGATTATGCAGAGGATATATAAAGTAGATATTGAAAGATATATTCAGAGCAATAAATTTTCATGATTATGCAGAGGATATATAAGGTAGATATTGAAAGATATAT
>JAJGRW010000933.1:208344-316611 GCA_025461045.1 Carex parvula | reverse complement strand
TACCTTCATATAGATGGATGAATACTTCTGCAAATTCCTAAAATAAACTGACAGTTATAAATTCTAACTAACTAACTACCTTAATTAATGCAACTGACGGGGGATGAAACGGGGGATTGTTCACGGGGGAGAGCTAGGCGGACCCTAAACTTAAATGTGTGCAGCAGAGGAGCAAATACATGGAGAGAACATGTCATTGACTATCGCCACTCGACCATGGTCCTGTAAGTTACCGCCTCGTTCAACTTGTTAATCTTTTCTTTCAGAGCACCATTTTCAGCGTCAAGTTTCCCTTTCTATGTGCTTTCTTCTATAAACAAGCCCTTCAGGTTATCTCTTTCTTCAGTTAGATCATGTAGTTTGGCCTCCAAAATTCGAATTTGAACTGCTAGATCATCACACTTTGATACATATTTTGCTTCAGTCCCTTTTGAACTTTTGTTTGATTCATGCAAATCCATTTCCAATTCAAGTGTTCTTTTCTTTGCTCTAATCACCCAATCATTTGCACCGTTCACAGCTCCAATCAGTAGCTCCGAGAAAAAGTCCAACTGGACCATAGCCACACACAAGGCTAGTATCTCATCTTCTGTGTGCGTACTTGTCCCAATGCATCTTGAAATTTCTTTGCTCCTCTCTTCTTCTAACTCCCCATTCATATGGATCTAATTATTCGAGTGGGACCTGCCCAAAGACACCTTTTCCAGGTTTGGATCCGAATTCAAATTTAAGCTGGGATCAGAATGCTCAAACGGTTGCTTAGCTAGGGTTTCATTGGACTCATATATAGACAAGATCTGAAGATGTAACATATATATTGGCATTTTGCAGTTACAGATACAGGATATCAAGAGGAAGAGGAGGATGAAGAGGGAGCGCCACCTATAGGGGAAGATTCAGAAAATGAAGAGGAAGAGGAGGAAGAGGAAAGGGAGGATGAAGAGGGAGGTGTAAGTTTACAGGAAGAGGAAGAGGAGGAAGAGGAAAGGGAGGATGAAGAGGGAGGTGTAAGTTTACAGGAAGAGGACATGCGTGCGGACCTCCCAATAGCTGTACGAAGGGAGCGGCGTGCCAGGAAGGAACGGGAAAGGTTTTCCTTCAGCGGGAAGAAGCCAAGAAAGCCAAAAAAGAAGAAGGCACGAGAAGAACAGAAGAAGCGCACAAGGAGGGTATCAGCTTGCATCACACCTAACCGACCGTGAAGACAGATTTGAGATAATTCTGTTTTTGAACCAATTACATGACATTTGGGATTTTGTATGTCACATGATAGTTCTCTTTTTATGCATTTAAGGTTCATGTTCTTCTTCCCTTTTTTTTTTCTTTTTTCTTTTTTAACTCAGGCATTTTGGGACTTGACTTTGGTGGATATGGTGGAGCTGGTAAAAAGCCTCCATGTGGTGGCGGCGGCGCGGTGGGGCCAGTGAAGGTAGTAGTTCAAGGTTTAACAATTTTAAGGAGTGGCTGGATGAAGCATTGCAAGTGTTCCTAGCCACATTTGCACTCATGTTTCTGGTATTTATTTGTATTCACTGCTCTATGTAGTTTCTGCTACACAGAGTATGTACCAGTGATTACTTTCCACCATGCTTATTTCAGTTCTCTGACACATGGTATCAGCCATATTAAACTATGGTTTTGGCACAGTAGGACCTTTGTTTTCTAGGTTTTTTACTATTTCTTTTGATGTTCATAAACATAGTTGTTAATAGACAAGAAGGAAGACAAAAAATTTAACAAGGAAAGCTGCCTTTGCATTCAAGTTATGTAAATGCATTTTCATTATATCTTAACCCCATCAACACAGATTAGAAAAGTGAAAAATAATACATAACAAACAAACTTGACACTGTTTAATTTGGGCTGTTTAAACGGTATGAACCTGATGTCGTGACCTTTAACATCCTTATAGATGTTTGTTGCTGATGTAAGAACTGGTACGGCTCAATGATGAATTATGTAACCAGATATTGCTCAGCTACCTTGAGGTATTGCTCTATGTGAGAGGGAATTAGGGCTCAAGGATAATTGAGTAACCAATTCCCTGTCGGATATTGTCACTTGAGGAAGGAAGAGGTAGTCTGGTCAGAAGAAACTGAGAGCAAGTGAGAAGTTTTCGTTGGTAAAGAGCACCAGATTGGCTTAAGCTGTTCAATAATTTGTGACAGCTGCACAATTGAATGTTATAGGAGTGAACATTGTGTTAACCTTTCAGTTTCAGTTTTAATTGTGGTTTTATTGTGAATGATGTGCTACCAGTGCCGTGTGGTTTCTGGATAGGCTATGCTGTGAATTGATATGTGACATGGAATGGATATGCGTCTATGCTGCCATCCTTTTAATAAAGTACCATGATATGTGCTACCAGTGCCGTGTGGTTTCTGGATAGGCTATGCTGTGAATTAACATGTTGGATAACGGGTTCAGACCCGATTTGAACACATTCAATATAAGAGCTCTTGCCTTTTCAAAAATGTGCATGATTTGGGACCGGATCTAGTGATGTATGGTTGTTTTGTTGATGCTTACTTGGAGAGAAGACTTGGAAGATATCTTCCTTTTGCACTAGAGAAAATGGGTACAGCCCGTGTACCTGTGGTACGTACCGACCCGTTAGTGTTTGAGGCATTGGGAAAAGGTGATTTTCACGCAAGTTCTGAGATTCTTTTGGAGTCTATTAAGAATAAGAGATGGTCATATGATGAACTCGTGCGGGTATATTTGAAAAAGCGGTACAGGAGTAATCAAATATTTTGGAACGACTGAAATGTTTATGAGGGGCTAAATGGAAAGAATGTTGAAATTTTCAGTTGTTTGCAATTCTTTCTTATTGTAACTTGTAAGAATGCTGATAATTAAATCTTTCTTGTTTGATATGAATCAATGATCAGCTTTTCCACAGCACCACTAAAATTAATTAATTGAAGCTAAGGATTGAGTCGATAAAAACCTCTGTGGGTATTTGGGGGAATTGTGTGTTTGTGAGATAGAGAGAGCATTTTACATAGTGCTCAATTCTTCTATTGGTAAGAGGAACTATTGATTATTACTGGTACATGTGACAGTTTTTACTGACACGGGTTCATGCTTCTTTTGGGTGATGCTGTCACACCCCGCAGCCCAACGAGGCGCGACAGGTGCTCTCCTGCCGTAGACATACGGTTGCCCGTATGCCTACAAGGCAATTACGATATAATAGTAAATGAAAACATAAACAAACAACCAACAAATAACATAAATCCCAGCTGGTCAGGTAATGTCATACAAACCCGTATCTCGATGGATACGCACCACAAAAATGACATAGAGACTATATATGTATATCAACAAAACCTAACTATATACATAATCTCTCATGTCAACATACCAGACAAACTAAGCAGCGGAATGACCAGGCCTACCGACCTCGTGTCTCTCTCTGATCTGCTGAACCCGGACCTGAAAAGATAACCCAAAGAGGGGGTGAGAATTAAATTCTCAGTGCGATAAATTTGCCACGTTTCGCTCCTGGACTTGCAATCACAGATTATATTCAAAAGTAAAGCACAAATAAAGCTCAGAACAGTTTATGATAATATATAAACATGCACACATAACCGACATCAATAAGCCAAATGAAATTCAACTCAGGAATTGCCAAATCGAAATTCAATCACACAATATTTGGTTTAACTCGAACTCAGAATATCTGGTAGTTATAGGTTTAACCGTTTAAATAAAAGTCTGGTTCCATTTCATATCCGGAAAAATTCATATAAAACCAAATGACAGTCCAACCGCATTCACCCCCTGGGTAATGCCTCCGATACATTTAAAACCAATCGACCATTCAAACGCATTCACCCCCTGGGTAATGCCATCCGATACACAAGTCACATATAGTCCAATTCATAATACAGAGTCACTTACCCCTCATCCCAACCGGTACTGGGAACTGCTGAGGGCCAGACAATCTAAAGCTTTAGAATACTGGGTCGTCAAAGTCCGTGCACAGACTTTGACAAATCCGAACACACCCCCTGGGTGTCGTCGCCACGGTGGGGGACGGTAATGCCATATCCACCAACCGATGGTGATATAAATCACGGTGACTTTTAATTCCAAATTAGATCATTCAGATCAATACACAAAGAATACCATACCAGTATGCAGATCAATCAGATAAACAATCCGAGTTCCAATTAATTAGGGCAATGCAATGCATATGCAACACAATCCGATAATGCAATTCAACCAATAATCAACATGTCAAAAGAAACACAGTTTAATTCTGAATATAAACTATCAAACAAGTCCAGAAACCCCGCACCTGAGTATATAGCGCACTCGTCTAAGGCTCAGGCGTCTCGAACGATCCCGAGATCCGATGCCTCGTAGGTTTACCACCTATTTAACCGTTTAGATTCGATTAAAATAACCGATTGATATCCCGTAGGTTAAATCGTGTTAAATTAGGTTAAACACGATCTAGTATTCGTATTCGGGTCCTAATGGTATAGGATTAAGTCATGGTTCAACCAATTAGGTTTGGACAACAAAAATACACAATTTTCTGAATTTCTGAGTGTTATTGCGGCCCGGAATGAATCTATTGCGGCCCGCAGACTATTCTTCCAGAGAATTGGTTTTTCTGCCAAGTTCATTGCGGCCCGCAATGGTTTTATTGCGGCCCGCAACCAAACTTTCCAGAGAGTTGGTTTTTCTGCAAATTTCATTTCGGCCCGTAATGGCCCTATTTCGGTCCGCAATACCCACACAGAAGTCATGTTTTCAAGTTTGGTTTAGCTCGTTTCGATCGGGTTTCGATACGGTTAACCTTTGCTATGTATCATCGATTCGACATGGTATTTTTACATTTAGTTATCGAGAATCGACACCATTACGTCATGAATTCCCTTGGTATAGAATTGGTACAAAATTGATACAAAACCCTAACTCCAAAATCAGCTCAAACGGATGATTTACTCAAATAACACGAATCGAGATGTTCGAACGATTATAACTCGATCAATTTAGATCCAAATGGTGCATAACACTTGAAAATTTAATAATTTCCCCAAATCCCACCATTTTTACCAAACCCTAATTTCCCCCTTTTCCAATTTCTCAACAAAATCAATCGAATCAATCCAAATCAAACCGAATATCGAGTTATATCGAATCAATCGAACTTAAAAACGAATTCTCAAAGAAATATAACAATTCGAACAATTTAGGGTTTTTGAGAGATTTCAAGGAAAGAAAAATCATACCAAATCGAAGCTATAGAGTTGATCACGATCGTCTAATTAGTTCGAATCTCCGATTTCCCGAAAGTTCTGACCCGATTTCACGTTCGATTCACTCTCTCTCTCTTTCTCTCTTTGGTTCGGCCAAGAGCTAGGGCTCACGAAATTTGAGTTGTAAATGGTGGAGATTAATGATAAGAAGGAAGGGATTATATTAATATATGGAACTTTTGCATATATGTCCCTCCAATTTTATAATATTGCATAATTTAAAAATAAATCTTCACAAATAGGCCCTTTTATGTATTTTTATTTAAATCAAGGATTCATAATGTTACAATTCTTCCCCCCTTAAAATGAAGTTCAGTCCGCTGAACTTGATTTCGTACCTTATTTGTTGAATAACTCCGGATATTTTTCTCGGATGCTTTCCTCGAGTTCCCACATCGCTTCCTTATCGGAATGTCGTCCCCATTTTACCAACACAAGCCGGATCACTTTGCTTCGTAGCCGTTGTTCTTTTCGATCCAATATCCGCATTGGTTCCTCTTGATAGGTCAGATCATCTTGCACGTGTAAATCCGAATGGTCAATGCAATGTGACGGATCTCGTACATATTTGCGCAACTGTGATACATGAAACACCGGATGAACCCGGTCCAACGCTGGTGGTAGTGCAAGCTCGTATGCTATCGGCCCAACTCGTCGCAAAATCTGAAACGGTCCAATATAACGAGGACTTAGTTTACCCGAGACACCAAATCTGTGTACGCCTCTGACAGGCGAAACTCGAAGCCATACGTGATCACTTTCTTGGAATTCCAACCGTCTACGATGAATATCCGCGTATTTCCTTTGTCTTTCTTGAGCTGACTTGAGTCGACTCAGAACCATTTTCGTTTTCTCAGCAATTTCTTCTAACATTTGCGGTCCTGTAGGCGGATATGTACCCGCTGGTCCCCACCACAACGGAGTACTACACTGCTGCCCTGTCAGCGCCTCTTGCGGTGACATACCAATGCTCGAGTGATAACTGTTGTTGTAAGCGAACTCCACCAGATACAAATGATGAACCCACGAACCTTTTAAACTTAGCGCACAAGAGCGTAACATGTCTTCCAAGGTTTGGATAGTGCGCTCGGACTGACCGTCCGTCTGCGGATGATGCGCTGTACTGAATCTCAGCTTAGTACCCATTGTCTCTTGAAAGCTCTCCCAGAAATGAGAAGTGAATCGAGGATCTCGGTCTGAAATAATATAGCGTGAACAACCATGGTACTTGAACTGATACTTCAAGAATAAGTCCGCTAATTCTTGCCCCGATGTCTCAATTCGAAGCGGAATGAAATGAGCTATCTTCGTCAGCCGGTCCACAATCACCCAAATAGTGTTATATCTATTAACTGTTCTCGGAAATCCGGATACAAAATCCATTGTGATCGACTCAAATTTTCTCGTAGGTATTTCTAGCGGTCTCAACAATCCTGCTTTTCTCCGTCGATCCGCTTTAACTTGCTGACATATTTGACATTTTTCTACATACCTTTGCACGTCTCGCTTCATTTTCGGCCACCAAAAATACTTCTTCAAATCTTGGTACATTTTCACTTCCCCCGGATGAATAGCGTAACCCGAGTCGTGCGCCTCCGATAAAACCAGATCTTTCAACTCAGATTTATTTGGCACACAAATGCGATCATGAAACCGCAAAATACCATCTCCTTGAACTTTAAATGGGGAATCAGCATTTGACTCGTAGTGCAATTTAAATTTCTGACATTTTGGATCATCCTGTTGCGCTGCACGAATCTGTTCGTGTAATTCCGATCGGATCTCAACCGCTGCTAGCACAACCGACGCAATTGCAGTTGCGCTAGTTCCCGCCTCACTTCTACCACATTTAGATGCAACTTCCAACGCAAAGTCGCGTGATGCGCCAACATGAATTTCCAACCTACGCATTTCCTCAAGAAGATGCACTTCACTTGTAATTACCGACGCCAGGTTTACCTGACTCTTTCTGCTTAACGCATCTGCCACACTGTTCGCTTTTCCCGCGTGATATTGGATATCCAAATCGTAGTCTTTCATCAACTCCAACCACCTCCTTTGCCTCAAATTCAATTCCTTTTGCGTGAAGATATATTTCAAACTCTGATGATCGGTAAATATACGGCATCTCACGCCATACAAATAATGCCGCCAAATCTTCAACGCAAATATCACCGCCGCTAACTCCAAGTCATGAGTCGGATAGTTTTGCTCGTGCGGTCGCAATTGCCGAGATGCATAGGCAATTACGTGATCATCTTGCATCAATACGCAACCCAAACCTGATCGAGATGCATCGGTGTAAACCGTATACTCTTTATCAGCAGTCGGCATAGCAAGGATCGGTGCGGATACCAGCCGACTCTTCAATTCCTCAAAACTTTTATCTTGAGCGGTACCCCAATCAAATTTCACGCCTTTATGTAACAACTTTGTAAGTGGTGCAGCCAACCGCGAAAACCCGAGTACAAACCTCCTGTAATACCCAGCTAACCCCAGAAAGCTACGAATCTCAGTAACTGTCTTCGGCCTCTTCCATTCAGTAACCGCACGAATCTTTTCAGGATCCACCGCTAACCCTTGTCCCGAAACAATATGCCCGAGAAAGGTAACTTCATTCAACCAAAACTCACATTTCGAAAACTTTGCGAATAACTGATGCTCGCGCAATCTTTGCAAAACAATTCTAAGATGTACCTCATGTTCTTCTCGGGAGCGCGAATACACCAATATGTCATCAATGAAAACTACAACTGTCGAATCCAATAGATCGTGAAACACCCGTTGCATCATATCCATGAACGCTGCCGGTGCGTTCGTCAGCCCAAATGGCATAACCAGGTATTCATAATGCCCGTACCTTGTACGGAATGCTGTCTTATCCACGTCACTTGGCCGAATCCTCAACTGGTGGTACCCTGTTCTTAGATCAATCTTTGAATAGACCGAAGATCCCTGCAACTGATCAAACAGATCATCAATCCGAGGTAACGGATACTTATTTTTCACTGTTACCTTATTCAGCTCGCGGTAATCAATGCATAACCGCAATGTTCCATCCTTCTTCTTAACAAACAGCACTGGCGCACCCCACGGCGATGTGCTAGGTCTGATAAATCCACTCTCCAACATGTCTTCCAACTGCGCCTTAAGTTCTTTTAGTTCTGCCGGTGCCATTCGATACGGCGCCTTTGAAATCGGTGTTGTGCCCGGTACCAATTCGATACCGAACTCCACTTCTCGCTCAGGTGGCAACCCCACAATTTCTTCCGGAAATACATCTACAAATTCTGAAACTATCGGTATAGTGCTGATCTCCGGAACTGCCGTGGCCGCATACACCACGGCTACTAGATAAGCTGTACATCCTGTTTCTAATAAATGTCTCACTTCTACAGCAGAAACACACGGTGTTAGTTCCCCAAGTTCTCTACATTTCAAAATACATGACATACCTCTTGAATTCGCAAAATGAATCCGTCGATGCGGACAATCAATGGTTGCCGCGTGCCTCGTCAACCAATCCATTCCCAACAATACATCATATCCCACAATATCCATAACCAACAAGTCAGCCTCGAATTCCCTTCCGTCTACTTTGATATTTCGGTTTCGGCATATAGTAATTTCTTGATCAGTTGATCCAAATGGGGTTTGAACGTTTAAAACTTGGTGACTCGTTTCAATTGGCCAACTACACTTTTCCACGAATACCCTCGACACAACCGAATGACTACACCCCGTATCAATCAAACAATACGCATCATGATCAGATATAGAGAGTAAACCTGTCATGACATCGGTCTGGCCACGTCCCTGCTCAGTTGCAGCGTCGCGCGAAGTTCCAGCGATGTTAAGTGCATGCGCCGCCGCCCTGCCGGTGCTACCCATGCTGCTAGCCCTGCTAGCGTTAGCCCCGCTAGCTTGAAATGTGCCACGTCCGCGCCCCGTCGGCGCGCCACGCCCAACGCTAGCTGACCCTCCTGTGCCACTAGCGCCTTGCATCCTTATAAGTGAATTCGGGCACTCCCTCGCCCAATGTCCCGTGCTACCACATATGAAACAAGCGCTAGCCTTGCGCCTACACTCAATCTCATCATGTGCTTGATTGCATGATCGGCACCATTGCGAAGGCATCGCCGGTCTAGAACCCGGCATAGAGGTCTGTCTGAATGGAGGTCTCGGTGCCATGTTCGACCGAGGGGGTCTAGTATATGATGATCCTCCCCTCGACCTCGACACTTGCCTACTCGGATCTTCCCGCTGTTTCACATTTCTTTCATTCACTTGCGTCTTTCTCCGCTTACCATGCATCTCAACTTGTTCGGCATGATCCATCATTGTTTGTAATTCCCTCGCCATCGGAGTATCCACGATCATAGAGATATTGCCATCCAACCCGTCCAAGTATTGTCTATGGTACCTTTCCACATCATTTCTCACATCCGTAGCATAGCGAGATAATGCCAAGAACTCACTATTATATTCCACCACCGGACGCCCATCTTGCCTCAACTCCAGAAATTTCCTTCGCAGTGCTTCCCGCTGCATGTTGCTCATAAACCGCCTATTAAACTGTTGCTCGAACCATTCCCAAGGAATCCTCGCTTCCTCCCCTTCAAAATTACGTCGGGCCCCGTCCCACCAAAATCTAGCGTCACTCTCCAACTGTTGCTCAACTAACTCCACTTTATTGTCATCGGGAGCACGACATAAATTCAACTTTGCATTAATCTGAGCGAGCCATTCTTCAGCTGCCGCATACCCGCCGGTTCCATCATAACGCGGCGGATTTAAACGCAGGAATGCATCATATAACCTTCTAAAGTCTTCGGGTGCCCCACCGTGAGCCACTGGTGCGACATCCCGCATCTGTGCTTGACGACCTCTCTCATAGGCCGCAATCAACCGGTCATCTAATTCCCGGTCTCTATTAGCTCCTCCAGCTACATCAGCCCCTCCAGCCACTCCAGCACCAGCTGGACCAGCCCCAGCCTGAGCCCCAACTGGCTCAACAATTGGTTCCGGACTAGGTTCAGGATTTCTCCGAGCTCTGCCTCTGCCTCTACCTCGGCGTGTTTCCATTTTCTGAATAAACAAAGTTAGTTTATAATATTCTACATTCCTTAATTATCATACGAAATCCGTATAGTCGTGCCGGCCCCAATTAATACGCATACCACTCTCGTATCCAAACAAGTCTGGTTCAGGTTCTAAACCATGCTCTGATACCACCGAAGGGAGGACCTGTCACACCCCGCAGCCCAACGAGGCGCGACAGGTGCTCTCCTGCCGTAGACATACGGTTGCCCGTATGCCTACAAGGCAATTACGATATAATAGTAAATGAAAACATAAACAAACAACCAACAAATAACATAAATCCCAGCTGGTCAGGTAATGTCATACAAACCCGTATCTCGATGGATACGCACCACAAAAATGACATAGAGACTATATATGTATATCAACAAAACCTAACTATATACATAATCTCTCATGTCAACATACCAGACAAACTAAGCAGCGGAATGACCAGGCCTACCGACCTCGTGTCTCTCTCTGATCTGCTGAACCCGGACCTGAAAAGATAACCCAAAGAGGGGGTGAGAATTAAATTCTCAGTGCGATAAATTTGCCACGTTTCGCTCCTGGACTTGCAATCACAGATTATATTCAAAAGTAAAGCACAAATAAAGCTCAGAACAGTTTATGATAATATATAAACATGCACACATCAACCGACATCAATAAGCCAAATGAAATTCAACTCAGGAATTGCCAAATCGAAATTCAATCACACAATATTTGGTTTAACTCGAACTCAGAATATCTGGTAGTTATAGGTTTAACCGTTTAAATAAAAGTCTGGTTCCATTTCATATCCGAAAAAATTCATATAAAACCAAATGACAGTCCAACCGCATTCACCCCCTGGGTAATGCCTCCGATACATTTAAAACCAATCGACCATTCAAACGCATTCACCCCCTGGGTAATGCCATCCGATACACAAGTCACATATAGTCCAATTCATAATACAGAGTCACTTACCCCTCATCCCAACCGGTACTGGGAACTGCTGAGGGCCAGACAATCTAAAGCTTTAGAATACTGGGTCGTCAAAGTCCGTGCACAGACTTTGACAAATCCGAACACACCCCCTGGGTGTCGTCGCCACGGTGGGGGACGGTAATGCCATATCCACCAACCGATGGTGATATAAATCACGGTGACTTTTAATTCCAAATTAGATCATTCAGATCAATACACAAAGA
The DNA here is from genome assembly GCA_025461045.1 of Carex parvula. Taxonomy (NCBI): domain Eukaryota; kingdom Viridiplantae; phylum Streptophyta; class Magnoliopsida; order Poales; family Cyperaceae; genus Carex; species Carex parvula. The sequence continues at coordinate 305,054 of JAJGRW010000933.1, read as the reverse complement.
ATACCATACCAGTATGCAGATCAATCAGATAAACAATCCGAGTTCCAATTAATTAGGGCAATGCAATGCATATGCAACACAATCCGATAATGCAATTCAACCAATAATCAACATGTCAAAAGAAACACAGTTTAATTCTGAATATAAACTATCAAACAAGTCCAGAAACCCCGCACCTGAGTATATAGCGCACTCGTCTAAGGCTCAGGCGTCTCGAACGATCCCGAGATCCGATGCCTCGTAGGTTTACCACCTATTTAACCGTTTAGATTCGATTAAAATAACCGATTGATATCCCGTAGGTTAAATCGTGTTAAATTAGGTTAAACACGATCTAGTATTCGTATTCGGGTCCTAATGGTATAGGATTAAGTCATGGTTCAACCAATTAGGTTTGGACAACAAAAATACACAATTTTCTGAATTTCTGAGTGTTATTGCGGCCCGGAATGAATCTATTGCGGCCCGCAGACTATTCTTCCAGAGAATTGGTTTTTCTGCCAAGTTCATTGCGGCCCGCAATGGTTTTATTGCGGCCCGCAACCAAACTTTCCAGAGAGTTGGTTTTTCTGCAAATTTCATTTCGGCCCGTAATGGCCCTATTTCGGTCCGCAATACCCACACAGAAGTCATGTTTTCAAGTTTGGTTTAGCTCGTTTCGATCGGGTTTCGATACGGTTAACCTTTGCTATGTATCATCGATTCGACATGGTATTTTTACATTTAGTTATCGAGAATCGACACCATTACGTCATGAATTCCCTTGGTATAGAATTGGTACAAAATTGATACAAAACCCTAACTCCAAAATCAGCTCAAACGGATGATTTACTCAAATAACACGAATCGAGATGTTCGAACGATTATAACTCGATCAATTTAGATCCAAATGGTGCATAACACTTGAAAATTTAATAATTTCTCCAAATCCCACCATTTTTACCAAACTCTAATTTCCCCCTTTTCCAATTTCTCAACAAAATCAATCGAATCAATCCAAATCAAACCGAATATCGAGTTATATCGAATCAATCGAACTTAAAAACGAATTCTCAAAGAAATATAACAATTCGAACAATTTAGGGTTTTTGAGAGATTTCAAGGAAAGAAAAATCATACCAAATCGAAGCTATAGAGTTGATCACGATCGTCTAATTAGTTCGAATCTTCGATTTCCCGAAGTTCTGACCCGATTTCACGTTCGATTCACTCTCTCTCTCTTTCTCTCTTTGGTTCGGCCAAGAGCTAGGGCTCACGAAATTTGAGTTGTAAATGGTGGAGATTAATGATAAGAAGGAAGGGATTATATTAATATTTGGAACTTTTGCATATAGGTCCCTCCAATTTTATAATATTGCATAATTTAAAAATAAATCTTCACAAATAGGCCCTTTTATGTATTTTATTTAAATCAAGGATTCATAATGTTACAGATGCAGTTCTTTTCTTCTTTTTTTCTTTTTTTTTAAGGGGCAGTATGTTGTTTTTTAGAATTATACTAGCACGTCCTGCTGTAACCAGATGATTTGTTTCTTTTGCATGGCGATGAAGCTTTAAAAAAAAGAAAAAAAAGATCAAGGCATCTTATTTTATTCCGTGGTGCTTAAGTTCTTATCTCTTATTTGGAATCGTGATGTTCTGTAGTGAAATTGGCCAAATGTTCTTTGACCTTCATAACTTAGTGTTAACGGGATTTTAAACCCACCTTATTGAGGAACGGAACCTGGTGTTGCGCAATAATGTGTAGCGCAGCATCTAGATCGTCCGATTGCATCGAGATTCGGGCCCTAAAAATTACTTATCAGCTACCGATTGTAGTCAACAAAAGCCTTTTGGTATTTCCCTAAAGGTTCACGCTTAGTCAATGGAGACTTCATCGTTTGTCACATAAAGGCGGGGCGGTCTTTCCGTACAGGTGCCTGTTGTCTTAAATTTATCGTGGGTGCATATGTTCTTTCATTAAAATAAATGTACATTTAATAATTTTTAACTTTGCTAGTGCGCCGCAAATAACTTTGGTATTTCACTCAAGGTCTGTGCCTCGTTAACGCAGGGTTGATCTTCAATAAACTAAAGGTATATCGGTTCTTCCATGAAGGTTGTACCGTGTGTCACTTATGGTTCATCTTTAGTTCCGTAAAGATTCTCCTACTGTGTATTAAAGCTTCGTTACTTTCAATTCATCGTGGGTGCAAATGTTCTTTCATTAAAACAAAGATACATTTAATAATTTTTAACTTTGCTAGTGCACCGCAAATAACTTTGGTATTTCACTCAAGGTCCGTGCCTCGTTAACGCAGGGTTGATCTTCAATAAACTAAAGGTATCTCGGTTATTCCATGAACGTCCTACATTTTGTCAATAAAGGTCCATCTACAGTTCCGTAAAGATTCTCCTACTGTGTATTAAAGCTTCGTTGCCTTAAATTCATCGTGGGTGCCAAATGTTCCTTCATTAAAACAAAGGTACATTTAATAATTTTTAACTTTGCTAGTGCACCGCAAATAACTTTGGTATTTCACTCAGGGTCCGTGCCTCGTTAACGCAGGATTGATCTTCAATAAACGAAAGGTATATCGGGTCTTCCATAAAAGTCCTACAGTGTGTCAATTAAGATCCATCTTCTGTTCCGTAAAGATTCTCCTACTGTGTGTATTAAAGCTTCGTTGCCATAAATTCATCGTGGGTGCAAATGTTCTTTCATTAAAACAAAGATACATTTAATAATTTTTAACTTTGCTAGTGCACCGCAAATAACTTTGATATTTCACTCAGGGTACGTGCCTCGTTAACGCAGGGTTGATCATTGACAAACTAAAGGTATATCGGGTATTCCATAAACGTCCTACTGCGGTTCAATAAAGGTCGACCTACAGTTCCGTAAAGATTCTCCTTTTGTGTATTAAAGCTTCGTTGCCTTAAATTCATCGTCGGTGCAAATGTTCTTTCATTAAAACAAAGATACATTTAATAATTTTTAACTTTGCTAGTGCACCGCAAATAACTTTGGTATTTCACTCAAGGTACGTGCCTCGTTAACGCAGGGTTGATCTTCAACAAACTAAAGGTATATCGGGTATTCCATAAACGTCCTACTTCGGTTCAATAAAGGTCCATCTACAGTTCCGTAAAGATTCTCCTACTGTGTATTAAAGCTTCGTTGCCTTAAATTTATCGTGGGTGCAAATGTTCTTTCATTAAAATAAAGGTACATTTAATAATTTTTAACTTTGCTAGTGCGCCGCAAATAACTTTGGTATTTCACTCAAGGTCCGTGCCTCGTTAACGCAGGGTTGATCTTCAATAAACTAAAGGTATATCGGTTCTTCCATGAAGGTTGTACCGTGTGTCACTTATGGTTCATCTTTAGTTCCGTAAAGATTCTCCTACTGTGTATTAAAGCTTCGTTACTTTCAATTCATCGTGGGTGCAAATGTTCTTTCATTAAAACAAAGATAAATTGAATAATTTTTAACTTTGTTAGTGCACCGCAAATAACTTTGGTATTTCACTCAAGGTCCATCCCTCGTTAACGCAGGGTTGATCTTCAATAACTTAAAGGTTTGTCGGGTTTTCAATACAGATCCTACAGTGTGTAAATAAAGGTCCATCGTCAGTTCCGTAAAGATTCTGCTACTGTGTATTAAAGTTTCGTCACCTTCAATTCATCGTGGGTGCAAATGTTCCTTCATTAAAACAAAGATACATTTAATAATTTTTAACTTTGCTAGTACACCGCAAATTACTTTGGTATTTCACTCAAGGTCCGTGCCTCATTAATGCAGGGTTGATCTTCAATAAACTAAAGGTATGTCGGGTCTTCAATAAAGATACTATAGTGTGTCAACAAAGGTTTATCTTCAGTTCGGTAAAGATTCTCCTACTGTGTATTAAAGCTTCGTTGCCTTAAATTCATCGTGGGTGCCAAATGTTCCTTCATTAAAACAAAGATACATTTAATAATTTTTAACTTTGCTAGTGCACCGCAAATAACTTTGGTATTTCACTGAAGGTCCGTGCCTCGTTAACGCAGGGTTGATCTTCAATAAACTAAAGGTATGTCTGGTATTTCATAAAAGTCCTAGATTTTGTCAATAATGGTCCATCTACAGTTCCGTAAAGATTCTCCTTTTGTGTATTAAAGCTTCGTTGCCTTAAATTAATCGTGTGTGCAAATGTTCTTTCAACTTGATACACTTCAAAGAGTAAAATAAAGCTACATTTTATAATTTTTAATTTTGCTAGGACACCGCAAATAAAAATAAAATGAATGCATCGTACCGCAAAAAGCATTTTTTGAGTGCCAAATGTTCTTTGACCTTCATAACTTAGTGTTAACGGGATTTTAAACCCACCTTATTGAGGAACAGAACCTGGTGTTGCGCAATAACGTGTAGCGCAGCATCTAGATCAACCGATTGCATTGAGATTTGTGCCCTAAAAATAACTTATCAGCTACCGATTGCAGTCAACAAAAGCCTTTTGGTATTTCACAAAAGGTTCACGCTACCGATTGCAGTCAACAAAAGACTTTTGTATTTCATCGTTTGTCACATAAAGGCGGGGCGGTCTTTCCGTACAGGCACCCACGATGAATTTAAGACAACGAAGCTTTAATACACAGTAGGAGAATCTTTATGAACTGAAGATGGACCTTGATGGACACACGGTAGGACTGTTATGGAAGACCCGATATACCTTTAGTTCATTGAAGATCAACCCTGCGTTAACGAGGCACTGACCTTGAGTGAAATACCAAAGTTATTTGCGGTGCACTAGCAAAGTTAAAAATTATTAAATGTATCTTTGTTTTAATGAAGGAACATTTGGCACCCACGATGAATTTAAGACAACAGGCACCTATACGGAAAGACCGCCCCGCCTTTATGTGACAAACGATGAAGTCTCCATTGACTAAGCGTGAACCTTTAGTGAAATACCAAAAACCTTTTGTTGACTGCAATCGGTAGCTGATTAGTTATTTTTAGGACACTGTTGGAAGGTCCTTTTTCTCTCCTCAATTTAGTACTGGTGAAAATCCCGACCTTGGAGCTGGAGTTGAGTATTGACGTGGATTCCACCAGAGTCTGCGTCCTACTCAAATGAGACTGTCTCAAAATATCGGTATAACATCATGTTGATATCTTTTTTTGTTTTGAATTTTCAAATTATCTTTATTTGTTTTGAATTGGGTCAAGAGACCGTACCCCCTCCCCCCTCATTTGGTATCTATCGCTTGTATGGTATCAGCTCCGACCCCAGCTTGTTCATCACACTGAAAGCCTTAATGTAAGAGCGGTCCAACTTAGTTGCCTCCCTAACCTGTGGGTTCGTGATTTACTCAAAGTGGTATGCCGAAGGTGCACCGGACACCGCACGATGTGCGGTGCTCTTCCGGCCGCTGGACCCTACCTCCGGCTGAGCTGTTTCCATGGTGGGCAGGCCGTTAAGCAGAAAAGATAACTCTTCCAGGGCAGACAAAGCAAATCTGATGAGAATGGGACTAGCTTATCTATTGTACAAACTGTTAGAAGGTCCTTTTTCTCTCCTCAATTTAGTACTGGTGAAAATCCCGACCTTGGAGCTGGAGTTGAGTATTGGCGTGGATTCCACCAGAGTCTGCATCGTACTCAAATGGGACTGTCTCTAAATATCGGTATGACATCATGTTGATATCTTTTTTTGTTTTGAATTTTCAAATTATCTTTTTTTGTTTTGAATTGAGTCAAGAGACCGTACCCCCCCATTTGGTATCTGTCGCTTGTATGGTATCAGCTCCGACCCCAGCTTGTTCATCACACTGAAAGCCTTCATGTAAGAGCGATCCAACTTAGTTGCCTCCCTGACCTGTGGGTTCGTGATTTACTCGAAGTGGTCCGCCGGAGGCGCACCGGACACCGCGCGACGTGCGGTGCTCTTCCGGCCGCTGGACCCTACCTCCGGCTGAGCCTTTCCATGGTGGGCAGGCCGTTAAGCAGAAAAGATAACTCTTCCAGGGTAGACAAAGCAAATCTGATGAGAATGGGATTAGCTTATCTATTGTACAAACTGTTGGAAGGTCCTTTTTCTCTCCTCAATTTAGTACTGGTGAAAATCCCGACCTTGGAGCTGGAGTTGAGTTGGCGTGGATTCCACCAGAGTCTGCATCATACTCAAATGGGATTGTCTCTAAATATCGGTATGACATCATGTTGATATCTTTTTTTGTTTTGAATTTTCAAATTATCTTTTTTTGTTTTGAATTGAGTCAAGAGACCGTACCCCCCCCCCCATTTGGTATCTGTCGCTTGTATGGTATCAGCTCCGACCCCAGCTTGTTCATCACACTGAAAGCCTTCATGTAAGAGCGGTCCAACTTAGTTGCCTCCCTGACCTGTGGGTTCGTGATTTACTCAAAGTGGTCCGCCGGAGGCGCACCGGACACCGCGCGATGTGCGGTGCTCTTTCGGCCGCTGAACCCTACCTCCGGCTGAGCCTTTCCATGGTGGGCAGGCCGTTAAGCAGAAAAGATAACTCTTCCAGGGAAGACAAAGCAAATCTGATGAGAATGGAACTAGCTTATCTATTGTACAAACTGTTGGTATGTCATTTTTCTCTCCTCAATTTAGTACTGGTGAAAATCCCGACCTTGGAGCTGGAGTTGAGTATTGGCGTGGATTTCCACTAGAGTCTGCGTCCTAGTCAAATGGGACTGTCTCTAAATATCGGTATGACATCATGTTGATATCTTTTTTTGTTTTGAATTTTCAAATTATCTTTTTTTATTTTGAATTGAGTCAAGAGACCGTACCCCCCCCCCCATTTGGTATCTGTCGCTTGTATGGTATCAGCTCCGACCCCAGCTTGTTCATCACACTGAAAGCCTTCATGTAAGAGCGGTCCAACTTAGTTGCCTCCCTGACCTGTGGGTTCGTGATTTACTCAAAGTGGTCCGCCGGAGGCGCACCGGACACCGCGCGATGTACGGTGCTCTTCCGGCTGAGCCGTTTCAATGGTGGGCAGGCCATTAAGCAGAAAAGATAATACTTCCAGGGCAGACCCGACGGAAAACTTTTGCAGTTTCATTCAATCAAGGGGTCGTGCCCGATCTCCTGGCTCTGAATATATATTGCTTGTCAAAAAGTAATTTTTTTTTCATAATTATCAACTTATTTTCTAGTTCATGATTTGCTTTCTTGGTAGCCGCAAAATTATGTGAAGGGATCAGCCTGACTATTTCCCAGGAATACTATTAAATTCTTTAAGGTCATTCACATTTAGGGGAAATTACCATTGCTACATGATATCCTTTGATCAACATGGTATGAGGTTTGAGATATCTAAAATGTACTCCGGCTGTTTCTTAAGAACTGGTGACACCGCAAATAAAAATAAAATGAATGCATCGTACCGCAAAGTGCGTTTTTTGACCTTCATAACTTAGTATGCAACTTGCGCACAATGCTTATCGGAAGCTCTACGCGTATGACGGCTTGTACCGAGTTATTATTTGCAGGCCTAACAACAGTGAATCAGGCTGCTGTTTGTACCAATTCAAATTGCTGCGTATTCCGGGACAATGCCAATCAGGAAGTAAAACTGTTCGTATTGCTGCGAGATAAAAACTAAGTTGGCTGAGGGAACCGTACCATCTGGGTATGTAAGCTGTCGGATAAGAAGGAGGCAATAACAGTACCATTCTTTAATGATGTAGACAGCAAGACCCCATGTTGTACAAGTACTTGAAGTCCCCTAAATACTCCTCTTCATCAAAGCAGTCAGCTACGAAGGGATGTGAATGCCACTCGTCAACAATAGCACATCTACTGGATTTCGCAGTGGTCCAAAAGGAAAGGTCTTCTCTATGTCCCCTTATTTTCTTTGTTTCTTTTGGGGTATGGCTTGGACTAAATAAACTTATTTCTTAAGTTGATACTTTACTCATCATGCAAAAGTTTGGAATTATACTAATGGAGAAAGAACCTTAGGTTTTGGGTTAGATGAGGTTCTTTTGTACAAAGAAAACTCTCCGTTGATGATAATTTTTTCATGTCTTGCCAATTTCCACTTGGGAGCATACTACAGATATGCTGCTCTAATTTACCATTTTTCAATAAGATATTTGTCATACTAATTTTCTTCCTTTCCATTTCCCAGTTCTATGACAGAGTTACTTTGTTGTAAGAACAGAAAAGCATAATATTACTTTAAATTCAATACCAAATGATCAAGGAATCATGATTCTCAGAACATCTACACTTGAACCTCCTAGTATATACTTTTCTTAAAGACCTACTACAGCAAGAAAGCTTATTTTTTTTATTTTTTATACACATGTCAATTTCACAGAATGTGCATAAAGCTTGCCCAGGACATGGCACTCAACAGTCCCTACCAAGCCATTTGATACCTGGTCAACCCCGATTCATGTCTCCAGGTAAAGAATTTGCTTTATTCTTACTGAATTTTTTTTAGTTATTTTTGAGCTTCAGGCTTTGCATAATAGCCTGGTTATCCTAGTAACTCACATGGGGAAGAGGATGGAACAGTAGCAAGAAAACAAAAAAGTAGTTGATAAAAAAAATAAAAAAATAAAGATTTGGCTGGACCTGAAACCTCACTTTACTACACAAGGCGTCTGACATTTTGCTCTGTTCAAAGCTGACAATATTTGAATTGTCCTGTAGATGTCACTAACAGCAACTCTAACTCAGCTTGGGAGGCAAATGGCAAGGCTGGAAATGTAAATAAAAGCACTCCACCTCAGCAAAATGGTTGGGATGCTTGGGAACCAAAGCACTAGCTGTGCTGGTGCATCTTGGCCATGTATGGGACAACATGGCGATTTTAGGTCTGCGGTGGCTACTCGAGAAGGGGAAGAGGAAAGAGAAGGTAGCAGTGGCAAGTACTAATGTTTGTACTTGAATTGTGTTGCTTGTTTGCAATTGTAATAAATAGAGATGGATGTTGCTGTGTGTGTTCAGGATTTTAGGTCTTAGCTAGGATTTATTTTATGGTGTTTCTCTATGAAGATATGTTTTTAAAATTAAAAATCCTATTTTATGGTGTTGCAAAATGAAATGATGGAAAGATAGATGATTTCCCAGTTGGTAATTTGGATCCTAAAGTGGAAGGACGTTACCCTCTATCACGGCCTTCTTGTGTGGGACGTTACAGAGGGTAACGGCCCGCAAATTTTTTTTTTTTTCAGATTTTCAGGGCCTCTGTTAATCGCTGGTTATGCTAATCGTGGGCCGTTGTGGACGATAACGCCCGCGGGACGTTATAAAAAATAACATTCTTGCTATATTTCGAAATCTCTCAGGTTACCTTTTCAATGCCGATATTTTATTATTTTAATTCTATTAATAAAAAAATCGGAGTTTCTTGTATGTAGAAATGCTTGTGAATTCAAATCCTCTGAGATATCTCAACTTTTGTGTGTTTTTCTAGAAAATCACAACCATTCAAATAGTTCTGCACGAATCTCAAAACACAAATAATACTGGCCCCCTACGCTACCCCCGAATAGGCACCGGACACGTAGGTCACGCAAAAGTTGAGATATCTCAGAGGATACGCACTCATGCTTGTTGGCCTGGCTTTTCTTTACGAGTGAAGTTCAGCTCAACTCTCTCTCTCTCTCTCTCTCTCTCAGTCAGCTCAACCCTTAGGTTTTCTCTCTCTCTCCTCTCCGTCTCTTCTCTCCGGCCGTCTCTCTTCCGCTGTTTGAGTGGCTTGTTCTCACTAGCTGTTGTCATCCCTTACAGCTTGGTAAACTCAATTTTTAGTTTTATTATTTATGTTGTAGAAATTGAAGACATTAGTGCATTTTGTCGTCTCGATTCCCGCTTACCCGACAATAATGGAGGGAATGAAGCGTAGGGTTCAACTGCTGTCCGATCATTTTGTGACCAAGGAACAGAGGTTGAAGGGTGCTCGTGGGATCATGGTAACAATGCACGCCAATACTTGTATGGTTCTATTTTTTCTCATGTGGGTTTGTTTGTTCGCAGCAGCAGCAGCAGCAACAGCCAGTAGCCAATAGGGACGGTTATTTGCTATTTTTTTGAATTGTGTCTTAAGTTCTTTTCACATCCTGATGTGTTCTTGATTGTTCTCACTAGCTGTTGTATCTTTTCACAATGGAGGGAAGTGGGGAGGGAAGTGGGAAGCCACTGCTTAGGATCATCCTGCTGTCCCGGTATTTTGTGAGCGACAAAGAGTGGTTGAAGGGGTCTCGTGGGCTGATAGTTGAAGTCCCCTCCACTTTGATCACAATTGGCTAGTTTTTTAGGCAAACTTGTGAAAGATTCGGTTTGAGGTGCACTACTCGATGCGGCCCTATTTTCAAGGTTGGTTTACCTTAATATATATATATATATATATATATATATATATATATTTTACTTTAATTGTGCAGCTGTCACAAATTATTGAACAGCTTAAGCCAATCTGGTGCTCTTTACCAACGAAAACTTCTCACTTGTTCTCAGTTTCTTCTGACCAGACTACCTCTTCCCTCCTCAAGCATTTGACAATATCCGACAGAGAATTGGTTACTCAATTATCCTTGAGCCCTAATTCCCTCTCACATAGAGCAATACCTCAAGGTAGCTGAGCAATATCTGGTTACAGAATTTATCATTGAGCCGTACCAGTTCTTACATCAGCAACAAACATCTATAAGGATGTTAAAGGTCACGACATCAGGTTCATACCCTTTAAACGGCCCAGATTAAACAGCAATTGTGCTAGAAAAAAAAGGCTACATATAAGGTGAATCAGTAGCCAAGTTGATACTCCAAAAACCACGCGGCACTGGTAGCATGCAACTCATGCTGAAGAAACAAGGGTTGAACAGTCGTATCTCATGAAATGTACTCTATCTGAAATTTTGAAAAGAAAAAAAAAACAGAGCAAATAGAATTAGATAAAAAATTGAATACAGACAAGTATATGAAAATACAATCTTAATTTTGTAAAAGACCAAATGTGAACTTTTTTCTCTTTATCTTATGTCAGTGAAAACTCTGGTAGAATGATTGAATTAGGGCTTGATAGAGCAACTATATTTGTCAGAAATGGTGTTACCAGTGGTACTAACTTGTCTGACATGTAACCAATACAGCTGCTAAAAAAATAGAGATGCCAAACTAACAGACTGGTTTTGAGTTCAATCTTCGGACCTTGAGTGAAATACCAAAGTTATTTGCGGCCCACTAGCAAAGTTAAAAATTATTAAATGTATCTTTGTTTAAATGAAAGAACATTTGCACCCACGACGAATTTAAGGCAACGAAGCTTTAATACACAAATGGAGAATCTTTACAGAACTGTAGATGGACCTTTATAGAACCGAAGTAGGACGTTTATGGAATACCCGATATACCTTTAGTTTGTTGAAGATCAACCCTGCATTAACGAGGCACGTACCTTGAGTGAAATACCAAAGTTATTTGCGGTGCACTAGCAAAGTTAAAAATTATTAAATGTATCTTTGTTTTAATGAAAGAACATTTGCACCCACGATGAATTTAAGGCAACGAAGCTTTAATACACAGTAGAAGAATCTTTACGGAACTGAAGATGAACCTTAACGGACACACAGTAAGACTGCTAAGGAAGACCGGATATACCTTTAGTTTATTGAAAATCAACCCTGCGTTAACAAGGCACGGACCTCGAGTGAAATACCAAAGTTATTTACGGTGCACTAGCAAAGTTAAAAATTATTAAATGTATCTTTGTTTTAATGAAAGAACATTTGCACCGACGATGAATTTAAAGCAACGAAGCTTTAATACACAAAAGGAGAATCTTTACGGAACTGTAGGTCGACCTTTATTGAACCGCAGTAGGACGTTTATGGAATACCCGATATACCTTTAGTTTGTTGATGATCAACCCGGCGTTAACGAGGCACCCTTGCGTGAAATACCAAAGTTATTTGCGGTGCACTAGCAAAGTTAAAATTATTAAATGTATCTTTGTTTTAATGAAAGAACATTTGCACCCACGATGAATTGAAGGCAATCAAACTTTAATACACAGTAGGAGCATCTTTACGGAACTAAAGATGGACCTTTATTGACACACTGTACAACCTTTATGGAAGACCCGATATACCTTTAGTTTATTGAAGATCAACCCTGCGTTAACGAGGCACGGACCTTGAGTGAAATACCAACGTTATTTGCGGTGCACTAGCAAAGTTAAAAATTATTAAATGTACCTTTGTTTTAATGAAGGAACATTTGGCACCCACGATGAATTTAAGGCAACGAAGCTTTAATACACAGTAGGAGAATCTTTACGGAACTGTAGATGGACCTTTATTGACAAAATGTAGGACATTCATGGAATAACCGAGATACCTTTAGTTTATTGAAGATCAACCCTGCGTTAACGAGGCACGGACCTTGAGTGAAATACCAAAATTATTTGCGGTGCACTAGCAAAGTTAAAAATTATTAAATGTATCTTTGTTTTAATGAAAGAACATTTGCACCCACGATGAATTTAAGGCAACGAAGCTTTAATACACACAGTAGGAGAATATTTACGGAACTGAAGATGGATCTTAATTGACACACTGTAGGACTTTTATAGAAGACCCGATATACCTTTCGTTTATTGAAGATCAACCCTGCGTTAACGAGGCCCGGACCTTGAGTGAAATACCAAAGTTATTTGCGGTGCACTAGCAAAGTTAAAATTTATTAAATGTATCTTTGTTTTAATGAAGGAACATTTGGCAGCCACGATGAATTTAAGACAACAGGCACCTGTACGGAAAGACCGCCCCGCCTTTATGTGACAAACGATGAAGTCTCCATTGACTAAGCGTGAACCTTTAGTGAAATACCAAAAGGCTTTTGTTGACTGCAATCGGTAGCTGATAAGTTATTTTTAGGGCACGAATCTCAATGCAATCGGACGATCTGGATGCTGCGCTACACGTTATTGCGTAACACCAGATTCCGTTCCTCAATAAGGTGGGTTTAAAATCCCGTTAACACTAAGTTATGAAGGTCAAAGAACATTTGGCCAATTTCACTACAGAACATCACGATTCCAAATAAGAGAGATAAGAACTTAAGCACCACAGAATAAAATAAGATGCCTTGATCTTTTTTTTTTTTAAAGCTTCATCGCTATGCAAAAGCAACAAATCATCTGGTTACAGCAGGACGTGCTAGTATAATTCTAAAAAACAACATACTGCCCCTCAAAAAAAAAAGAAAAAAAAATGAAAAGAACTGCATCACCCAAAAGAAGCATGAACCCGTGTCAGTAAAAACTGTCACATGTACCAGTAATAATCAATAGTTCCTCTTCCCAATAGAAGAATTGAGCACTATGTAAAATGCTCTCTCTATCTCACGAACACACAATTCCCCCAAATACCCACAGAGGTTTTTATCGACTCAATCCTTAGCTTCAATTAATTAATTTTAGTGATGCTGTGGATTGATTCATATCAAACAAGAAGGATTTAATTGTCAGCATTCTTACAAGTTACAATAAGAAAGAATTGCAAACAACTGAAAATTTCAACATTCTTTCCATTTAGCCCCTCATAAACATTTCAGTCGTTCAAAAATATTTGATTACTCCTGTACCGCTTTTTCAAATATACCAGCACGAGTTCATCATATGACCATCTCTTATTCTTAACAGACTCCAAAAGAATCTCAGAACTTGCGTTAAAATCACCTTTGCCCAATGCCTCAAACACTAACGGGTCGGTACGTACCATAGGTACACGGGCTGTACCCATTTTCTCTAGTGCAAAAGGAAGATTTCTTCCAAGTCTTCTCTCCAAGTAAGCATCAACAAAACAACCATACATCACTAGATCCGGTCCCAAAACATGCACATTTTTGAAAAGGCAAGAGCTCTTATATTGAATGTGTTCAAATCGGGTCTGAACCCGTTATCCAACATGTTAATTCACAGCATAGCCTATCCAGAAACCACACGGCACTGGTAGCACATATCATGGTACTTTATTAAAAGGATGGCAGCATAGACGCATATCCATTCCATGTCACATATCAATTCACAGCATAGCCTATCCAGAAACCACACGGCACTGGTAGCACATCATTCACAATAAAACCACAATTAAAACTGAAACTGAAAGGTTAACACAATGTTCACTCCTATAACATTCAATTGTGCAGCTGTCACAAATTATTGAACAGCTTAAGCCAATTTGGTGCTCTTTACCAACGAAAACATCTCACTTGCTCTCAGTTTCTTTTGACCAGACTACCTCTTCCTTCCTCAAGCATTTGACAATATCCGACAGGGAATTGGTTACTCAATTATCCTTGAGCTCTAATTCCCTCTCACATAGAGCAATACCTCAAGGTAGCTGAGCAATATCTGGTTACATAATTCATCATTGAGCCGTACCAGTTCTTACATCAGCAACAAACATCTATAAGGATGTTAAAGGTCACGACATCAGGTTCATACCCTTTAAATAGCCCAAATTAAACAGTGTCAAGTTTGTTTGTTATGTATTATTTTTCACTTTTCTAATCTGTGTTGATGGGGTTAAGATATAATGAAAATGCATTTACATAACTTGAATGCAAAGGCAGCTTTCCTTGTTAAATTTTTTGTCTTCTTTCTTGTCTATTAACAACTATGTTTATGAACATCAAAAGAAATAGTAAAAAAACCTAGAAAACAAAGGTCCCACTGTGCCAAAACCATAGTTTAATATGGCTGATACCATGTGTCAGAGAACTGAAATAAGCATGGTAGAAAGTAATCACTGGTACATACTATGTGCAGCAGAAACTAAATAGAGCAGTGAATACAAATAAATACCAGAAACATGAGTGCAAATGTGGCTAGAAACACTTGCAATGCTTCATCCAGCCACTCCTTAAAATTGTTAAACCTTGAATTACTACCTTCACTGGCCCCACCGCCGCCGCCGCCACCACGTGGAGGCTTTTTACCAGCTCCACCATATCCACCAAAGTCAAGTCCCAAAATGCCTGAGTTAAAAAAGAAAAAGAACAAAAAAGGGAAGAAGAACATGAACCTTAAATGCATTAAAAGAGAACTATCATGTGACATACAAAATCCCAAATGTCATGTAATTGGTTCAAAAACAGAATTATCTCAAATATGTCTTCACGATCGGGTAGGTGTGATGCAAGCTGATACCCTCCTTGTGCGCTTCTTCTGTTCTTCTCGTGCCTTCTTCTTTTTTGTCTTTCTTGGCCTCTTCCCGCTGATGGAAAACCTTTCCCGTTCCTTCCTGGCACGCCGCTCCCTTCGTACAGCTATTGGGAGGTCCGCACGCATGTCCTCTTCCTGTAAACTTACACCTCTCTCTTCATCCTCCCTTTCCTCTTCCTCCTCTTCCTCTTTCCCCTATAGGTGGCGCTCCCTCTTCATCCTCCTCTTCCTCTTGATATCCTGTATCTGTAACTGCAAAATGTCAATATATATGTTACATCTTCAGATCTTGTCTATATATGAGTCCAATGAAACCCTAGCTAAGCAACCGTTTGAGCATTCTGATCCCGGCTTAAATTTGAATTCGAATCCAAACCTGGAAAAGGTGTCTTTGGGCAGGTCCAACTCAAATAATCAGATCCATATGAATGGGGAGTAAGAAGAAGAGAGGAGCAAAGAAATTTCAAGATGCATTGGGACAAGTACGCACACAGAAGATGAGATACTAGCCATGTATGTGGCTATGGTCCAGTTGGACTTTTTCTCGGAGCTACTGATTGGAGCTGTGAACGGTGCAAATGATGGGGTGATTAGAGCAAAGAAAATAACACTTGAATTGGAAATGGATTTGCATGAATCAAACAAAAGTTCAAAAGGGACTGAAGCAAAATATATATCAAAGTGTGATGATCTAGCAGTTCAAATTTGAATTTTGAAGACCAAACTACATGATCTAACTGAAGAAAGAGATAACCTGAAGGGCTTGTTTATAGAAGAAAGCACACAGAAAGGGAAACTTGACGCTGAAAATGGTGCTCTGAAAGAAAAGATTAACAAGCTGAACGAGGAGGTAACTTACAGGACCATGGTCGAGTGGCGATAGTCAATGACATGTTCTCTCCATGTATTTGCTCCTCTGCTGCACACATTTAAGTTTATTAGTCACTAAATTAGCACTTGCAGCAAACGCACATGCAGGCACCTCTATGAGCGGTTTTTCCAATTATAATTGCCAAATAACGAAAGTTTTTGTGTTTGTTTCTTTGGAATGGATTTTGTTTTTGCTTTTGAGAGTCAAAAACAGTCCCAATTAACTACTAGAATCTGATTCTTAATGTTGAAGTTTGTTTCATACAGACTAAAGGCTTGTTAATTTGTGTGGTACCTAACAGTACTTAGTGTGGTACCTATTGTACTGACCTGCAATTCTATTCACATGCACTCTTACTAAAAATTTGACATACAGAAAAATATGACATATCGTCCTCTACTCGTTCCTCTTCATTGGCACTTCTCCTTTTCCTTTTCCCCTTTCCCCTAATCTTTTCCATAACTGGGTCAGGAGGATTTACTCTTACCAATTCTGGCCGGCAACCCTTTTCCAGATGTTTGCACTCATAGGATGTTAAGGGGAGTTTGTCCTTTCTGATCTGACCCTTAATAATTTTGTCAAAAATTTCTTTTTCTGCTTTCTCTTTTGTTAAGGACATGTGACAAAAGTTCCAGTTGTGGTACCTGGGCCAGCTGCCATCTGCAATGTGGTACTTGTCAACTGGGCACCGCTCCAAAAATGAAATCTAGTAGAAATTATGGTATTACTGGTACATGTGACAGTTTTTACTGACACGGGTTCATGCTTGTTTTGGGTGATGCAGTTCTTTTCTTTTCTTTTTCTTTTTTTTGAGGGGCAGTATGTTGTTTTTTAGAATTATACTAGCACGTCCTGCTGTAACCAGATGATTTGTTGCTTTTGCATGGCGGTGAAGCTTTAAAAAAAAAAAAAGATCAAGGCATCTTATTTTATTCTGTGGTGGTTAAGTTCTTATCTCTCTTATTTGGAATCGTGATGTTCTGTAGTGAAATTGGACACCAGACTACCTCTTCCTTCCTCAAGCATTTGACAATATCCGACAGGGAATTGGTTATTCAATTATCCTTGAGCCCTAATTCCCTCTCACATAGAGCAATACCTCAAGATAGCTGAGCAATATCTGGTTACATAATTCATCATTGAGCCGTACCAGTTCTTACATCAGCAACAATGCCTTTTCTTGCATAATCCATCTATAAGGATGTTAAAGGTCACGACATCAGGTTCATACCCTTTAAACAGCCCAGATTAAACAGCAATTGTGCCAAAAAAAAAAGGCTACATATAAGGTGAATCAGTAGCCAAGTTGATACTCCAGAAACCACACGGCACTGGTAGCACATATCATGGTACTTTATTAAAAGGATGGCAGCATAGACGCATATCCATTCCATGTCACATATCAATTCACAGCATAGCCTATCCAGAAACCACACGGCACTGGTAGCACATCATTCACAATAAAACCACAATTAAAACTGAAACTGAAAGGTTAACACAATGTTCACTCCTATAACATTCAATTGTGCAGCTGTCACAAACAACTTAATTTACAAACAATGCCACCAAACACTAATAATTACTCCAAAAAGCAAGAATGTACTTTTAACATTATTCAGTTTGATAGCATAGAGTCACCGTTTTGTTTTGAAGTAAATCATAACTCTCTATCTCATAGAATGCTCATGGCGATCATAAAATTGTACAATTTCAATGCTTAAAAGTTCATGAAGAACTTTTAAGTATTAAACAAAATATAAAGAGGGTATGACCATTCATCAAATGGAACTCACAATCTCATCAAGCTCTCTAACTCGGACCACTGTTTTTATTTTTAATGCAGTGGACCAGAAACATTATGGTGAAAACTATTGGTATGTAGCTAACAATATTGGAATTTAGACCCTAGTCAATTTAGACCCTAGATATATGCAACTACACGTTTATCAGATTATAATGGCAAAATAATAAAATAAAAATCTTACGAGAACAGCTAGAGTGCATCCACCAATGTTTTGTGTGGAGTCCTGATGCGCGGAAACCAACAGTACCATCATTTCTTGATGGACGAGTCTGGCCCAATTAAAATTCCAAAGGTCTTTCAAGTGCTTTATCTCCGTCAAGTGTGGTATCAAGCTTGTTGTTACCAGCTTATTTGACCGTGGGAACAGCACCGTCGAAAAAATATACAAAACCATCAGAGCTACAAATCATCACTCTCTTTGCATCCTTCTGCACAAGCCAATCTCTTCAATATTTCTTGCAAGGATTTGCGAGTAACCTCATTTTTCGTCCCAAAGTAATCCTTTTGGAACCGAATATAACAGTTTGATAGCCTCACTATCTTGTCATTGGGGTGCAGATCAATCACAGAATCTTCTGTTTGTAGACCTACAATAAAAGAATGTTAGATAGATGGATTATATCTGTTTGTTTTATATTTCTTTTTCTTACAAAACCTTAATTAGGAACAAGTTAAGAAAAAACATGAACTTACCTAGAGCAACCCCGACATCCCGCATCGTGAATGGAACGGCCTCACCACAGATCATAAAAACCTTATTATTAGGGTCTAAAGCATCCAAAAGCTTTGTGAGCAAGCAAGCTGAAATGTTTGCTGGAGGCATGCAAAGGAGATGCGCAAAAGGTGTTTAATTAAGTTTGGTCCTTTGATCCTCTTTCATTATCGGCGCGATGTCCCTTTCGAAAAATTTAACCAATGTATTCGGATGACAAGTCGATGTCCGCTCAATTGCCATTAATTTAAGCTTGATGAGACCTAGAAAATTGATTTTTGTTAGAACATCTCAATGGCTATAAAATATAGTCTTGCCTTTCTAATAATATAAAAATCCAGTCAACAAACAATAATCCTCATGATCAGAAAAATTGTCTGGTACGGGTTGGATTGGGGTGCAATTATCGCCTAACTTTTGTGTTACAAGGCTGAAAGCAACAAATCTGGCTGAGGGAACATCTCTTGCCACCAAAGAGTTTGTTTTTCTAACAGCATTGGTTTTTGAAGGGCTTAAACAGACCTTTTTGAACTTTTCTCAGGTAACTTTTTAAGTTTATCAATGGCAACTTGCCAGCAGTTTTTCTGTTTTCAGCATAGATTTGTACTTAACCCTCTTATTTCATTTGAGAAACGTTATTTCTCTCTATTATACAGAAATCACATTGCTGTATTTTAAAAATGCTTCCTATTTTATAATAATGGAGCTTAAATATGAAATCTACTATTCCAAGTGCTCTACATGATATTATTCATAGTAATTGTCCAAATTGATGTTTGGAAATCTGTCTGAATTGACTATTTTGGAGGTGTGTGATGACTGTTATGTACCTGCTTCAGACGCTTCTATGCAATCGACGCTTTTTGTCTGATTGGATGCACAAACACGGTGCGAGGCGGAGATGCTAGCGATGCGAGGCAGAGATGCTTCCATGCAATTTCCTCTTCCTCCTCTTCCTCTTCTCTCTCTTTTTCTGATTCTGTGCGAGTGGAGTGCGACTCTTCCTCTTCTCTCTCTCTTTCTGATTCTGTGAGCGAGTGGAGTGCGAAGAGAAGTCGGTGCGAGTCCGTCTGTTAGGTCATATAGGTTCTTCTGATTCTGTGCGATCTGCCAAATAAAAAAAATTAAAACCTAATAAGGGGTCTTGTGGTCATTTAGAAGAATATGTATTGTTTAATCTCATTTAAATGGTTCTGATGTAGGGGTGCACAAAAAATTCGAGATTTGTGATTCGATTCGAGTTCGATTCGAAAAAGTTTGAAAAAAATTTGATTCGAAATTCAGTTCGGTTCGAAATTAATTCAAATCGGTTCGGTTCTAAATTAATTCAATTCGAATTCGAACCAGAGTAGGTTCGAATCGGTTCGGTTCAAAAAAATTTGGTTTTCAAAAATTTTTTTGGTTTGAAATTGTTTTAAATGAATTTTTTTTTGGTTCAAATCGGTTCGGTTCGGTTCGCTATTGGGTTCGGATTCAGTATGGGTTCGGTTCGCTATTTTGGTGATGCGACTACATTTTATTTTCCATCAATCTTTCTTTTGTTTTTTGTCTATTGTTGTTCGAAATTCTCTATTTCAAATAAGCAACAGATAAAATTTAAAATCAATTAATTCTCTCTTACATTGTTCTTTCGGTGATTTGTACTTTCCGTGATTTGTACTGTTATTAAATATTGCAATGCTAGAAACAAGATATAATGGAATATAAATATTATATGCATATGCAATCAATCTCACTTGTGTTGTACATTGTTACTATTTATATATATATCAGAAACTTTTAGATACATTGAAAGTAATTCAAAACGAGAAGAAATATAATATTTTTTTATCTGTCAATTTAAACGACAGGGTTAGTTTGCAGTACATATCTTGTTTCTTTCACCAAAATTGAGAGGTAACAAAATAATATTTTTCCTCCTCCTTTGAAAAACTACACATTTGCTTTGAAAAACTACATATTTTCTTTGAAAAACTAACTTTTTTATAAATCATAATTAATAAAAATATTTTATGAAACCAACATAATTATTTTTTTTTATAAAAATCATAAGAACTGAAATGTCATTTACGGAACTGAAGATGGACCCGTCTACAGATACACAGTAGAAGAATCTTTACAGAACTGAAGATGGACCTTTATTGACACAATGTATGACTTTTATGGAACACCCGATTTACCTTTAGTATCAGAAACAAGGAAAACGACACAACTCACCAAAGCTCCCTGTACCAGTAATCCAGAGAAACATAAAAGAGTTCTACCCCGAGGTACCAGTTCAGTACGAGTGCCAGAAATCAGAACATCACAGGTCAAGTGATAGACTCGGTACGGTTAGCGTACCAGTCAAAGCAAATAAAAGACAGGAAACAAGACAACAAACAATAGGGTAGTAAGGCAAGTCAGTGCCAAATTCAGTAGAGCAAGCAAACAAGAAAAAATGGTACAGTTGCAAAGCAGCACCTATTCACAACACTGGTACAGTGTACCAGTGTACCAGAAAAATCAAGCAAGGCACCACACAGTGCTGGTACTGGTGTACTAGTGTACCAGAAAAATCCAACAACACAGCAGACAAGAAAAAGAGCACTGCTGTGCAACAAAAACAATACAAGGCACTAAGAAATCCCAATTTCACCGCTTAATTAAGTCGGGAAAATCAACAACCTGCACTCAATTGATCACACCCCGATTTATCCCAAAATTTATCATCCCGCCGAGAAAATCAACAACTCGCGCGAGACAACCGATCAATCAAAATATACAACCATTTCTCACCAAGCACCAAATCAACCATAGAAAGAGTGCTTGAATATTTACCCGAGAGAGAATCACAAGGAGGCAGCAGAAGGGCAAGGAGGTATGGCTGGTACCGAGTTTGTCTCGCCTCCTTGCCTTCCCAAATCAGTAAACAACACCATGAGAGGAAGGCACTAGCAAGGTAAAGCCAGCACCGAGAAACAATAGAGCACCAAGACCACTAACCAAATCACACAACCCACTAGGGTTTTTCTCTCTGAAAAGGAAAACTGTTACCTCAAAGCCAAAAGAAAGAAAACAAAACTATAACCAATACTTCCCTGCTAGCAAATCTGTTTTTATCTTTACTTCTTTTTTCAAAGTAGAAAATACAGGAAAATAAGAGCTGCACATAAGGTGCTTGTGAAAATGCCTAACAGGAAAATATAACTTGGTCAATATTGCAATTTATGGCAACAAAAAAACTTAGTGTAATTGAAAATGCATCAAAATTACCATTGACCATTAGAATCATTAAATATTAAGAATGGTACTTGCATATCATTCCCTAATTCCCTCTCACATAGAGCAATACCTCAAGGTAGCTGAGCAATATCTGGTTACAGAATTCATCATTGAGCCGTACCAGTTCCTAACACAATGTTCACTCCTATAACATTCAATTGTGCAGCTGTCACAAATTATTGAACAGCTTAAGCCAATCTGGTGCTCTTTACCAACGAAAACTTCTCACTTGCTCTCAGTTTCTTCTGACCAGACTACCTCTTCCTTCCTCAAGCATTTGACAATATCCGACAGGGAATTGGTTACTCAATTATCCTTGAGCCCTAATTCCCTCTCACATAGAGCAATACCTCAAGGTAGCTGAGCAATATCTGGTTACAGAATTCATCATTGATCCGTACCAGTTCCTAACACAATGTTCACTCCTATAACATTCAATTGTGCAGCTGTCACAAATTATTGAACAGCTTAAGCCAATCTGGTGCTCTTTACCAACGAAAACTTCTCACTTGCTCTCAGTTTCTTCTGACCAGACTACCTCTTCCTTCCTCAAGCATTTGACAATATCCGACAGGGAATTGGTTACTCAATTATCCTTGAGCCCTAATTCCCTCTCACATAGAGCAATACCTCAAGGTAGCTGAGCAATATCTGGTTACATAATTCATCATTGAGCCGTACCAGTTCTTACATCAGCAACAATGCCTTTTCTTGCATAATCCATCTATAAGGATGTTAAAGGTCACGACATCAGGTTCATACCCTTTAAACAACCCAGATTAAACAGCAATTGTGCCAAAAAAAAAAGGCTACATATAAGGTGAATCAGTAGCCAAGTTGATACTCTAGAAACCACACGGCACTAGTAGCACATATCATGGTACTTTATTAAAAGGATGACAGCATAGACGCATATCCATTCCATGTCACATATCAATTCACAGCATAGCCTATCCAGAAACTACACGGCACTGGTAGCACATCATTCACAATAAAACCACAATTAAAACTGAAACTGAAAGGTTAACACAATATTCACTCCTATAACATTCAATTGTGCAGCTGTCACAAACAACTTAATTTACAAACAATGCCACCAATTACCATTGACCATTAGAATCATTAACCATTAAGAATGGTACTTGCATATCATTACAATCATTAGAAGAACAACAGTTGCAATAAGAAATTTAATCGTCTTCAATTCTCCAATCTCGTTCTTCAAATCCCCAACCTCGTTCTTCATATCCCCAATCTCGTTCTTCAATTCTCCAATCAACTGAGAGTATAACGTCTCATTCTCAAATAGCTCGTAATCGGCATTACTTTCTTGCATGACTCCGATGCCACGAAGAAATTCCTTGTAATCTTCCTCCCACATCCAGAATGGGCACTTCTGCAATTTCACAAAGTTCTAACTACATGCACTTACCATTGTACTATGCTGGTCAGATTTCTTTCAACTAATTTAAACAAAACAGAACTATTAATAAAACCAATTGATTTGGATGGGTAGTTGAATTAGATTCTACCAGCTGCAAAAATTATTACAGTTTGCTGATTTTCGCATATGTAGAACGCCCTGTCTGGGTTTGATTTCGTACCGCTCTCACGCCTTGTAACATAAATCCCACAATAGGGACACTCAATGATAGGCAATCGACGAGGTGCTGGAAGACGAGTTACGCCTGACTGGACCGCGCTAAAAGACGACGTGCAATCGACGCTTCTGTGCTTCCGACTGTACATGATTCAGACGCAAGGTTCTTCTCTCTCTCTTTCTGATTCTGTGCGAGTGGAGTGCGAAGAGTCGGGTGCGAGTCCATCGATATGACTTATCGATCTGCCAAATAAAAAAAATTAAAAAAATTAAAAAAATTAAAACCTGACAAGGGGTATTGACAGGGGTGTTCATCGGTTCGGTTCGGTTAAAACCGAAATAAAATAGACAAACCAAAGTTTATTTCGGTTTTCAAAAATAGAGCCGAACTGACCAAAGTAAACAGAACAATCGATTAAAACCGAACCAAAGTAAATTTCAGTTTATTCGGTTAAACCGAACAAACCATTGTTCAGTTAATATTGTTTATCCGGTAACCCGATAATCCCAAATCAGCACAACCCACAAGGCACGAAGGCCGCTAGAACAAGAAACTATTTTCACAAACATGCAATTATGTATTTCTACAGCGACATCACAACAAGGGATTATATAACTAGAAAATAGTCAACTTCAGGAAAAGCCTAATGTGTGCATGCATTTTGAATAAAAGCCTAATGTAGCACAAGTACAATAGACATACCTAATCCTGGGCTAGGATTGTTAATCTCTTGGGACTTCCTTCGTTGCCTCCTATGACCTAACCATTGCTGTCTAGTTTCATTCCAGTGTAGAAGACCTATGTAGGGCGCAGAAAGTTGCACAGCAGTGGAAGGTGTGTGCACATGTGTTAAATATTTCAGAGTTCAATGCTCTCGGTTGTTTAAGACATGGAGAGAATGTCGAACTTGAAACATTCGTTTCTTTCTTTCTGCTATTCCTTCTGGTTCACCCTCGATAGACCTACTGTTCATAATCAGTCTATCGAGAGAGTTTATTGATTGTGGGGACGTTTATCTCCCAGCGGGCGCAAGCTCCCGCTGTTAATTACATCAGATGACCCTTCCAAGCCATGCTGAACACCTCGTTCATTCCAGGATTTGTGCCTGTTTTATGTGAATTGAATAAAGGGGCTAAAAGGGGAGGACTCATGTACTTAGTCTTTCTATCTTCGTTTGACTTTCTTTGTTTTGTGTATTTAATTAATATGTACGCGTGAGATGCAATGACTTAAAGTATATTTACTATATTCTTTTATTTACTTTTGGAAGCATATTTATATTTAAGGAAGTATGTTTGTGTTTTATTTATATTTTATTTAAGGGGAAGTGGTCTAAATATGAGAAAAATGGAGAAAAGGGCATTTTGGTCATTTAACATGTTGTGTGATGTCTGATTATGCTTGATTTTATTTTAGAAACATGAAGGATTTGATTTGGGTTCATTTGGAATTGGTTTGAGTTGATTTGGATTTGAAATGAAGAAGTTATGGCCAAAAAGGACTGGGAAGGGCTTATTTGTGAAGTTTCAAGTTTTCTATGGACTTATTTGTAAAGCTGAAGGGACTGGAGTCTGTGATTTGGGCTTTTGACAGGGTCTAGAGTGGAAATTAGGTTCCCAGGGGCTCATTTGAAGGAGTTTTACACAGCCAAGGGTTTATTTGCAAGTATCCAAGGACTGCGCTGTGAAGATAATTTTGTCAGAGGGATCCCTTTGTAAAAGTTCTTTTCTTAATGTTTCTGGGCCGTAGGATTGAGATTTGGGCTTTGGGATTCGCACTCTGGGCCTTTAAGATGTGTTTGGAGGCTTTAAGATATGTGCAGGTCATTGGGTTTGGATAACAGATTTAAGGTTCGGTTATTGGACTTTGAGATGTGTGCAGAAGCCTTGAGATTCACGCAGAGGTTCATCATCTAACCCGACAGGTGGGTCCTAGATGACAGCGAGTAACCTAGTCATCGGGTCTTGGCATAGGCCTTTGGACTCATCCTTTGCATGCATTAAGATTCGGATTTAGCTTGAATATTTGTCTTGGCGCCGAGATTCGACAATTCTCATTACTTCAAAAACCGTGCAAGTGAGATACAGATCGGGTTTGAGACCCGAACTAGGGTTCATCTTGGTTATCACTCCGGTAAAGTTTCCGGTCACGGCGAGGCCGAGGAAGAGCGTCATTAGGGTCGCCTTGGACTTGAGGTTTTGTTAGATGTGTTGTCGGCGATGGTTGATGACCGGATGTGATAGTACACGACCCACCTTGATTTCCCGGTACCGGTTAAGGTTTTGAATCCGACTTTAAAGCTTTCTTTGCTGTTCTTCTTCGATTGCCCCTTTATTTGACATCGTCAGAGCATGGAGAAGCTCCATGCGAGCTCAGTTTCACATTTCTTGGAGGTTTGAGAGCCCTTCAATCCTTGATGCTTCGGTTTGGTACCGATTTGCCACTGATCCATGGTACTTGGCTTGTGGAATGTATTTGGAGATCGATGTATTGTAGTTTTAAGCATGTTTGGAGGGTATTTGGAGAGCATCAATGTTGAATGGAATTGAACTTGAGCATGGTGCTTGGATTTGAGTTTCGGGTTTGGGTTGATCATGAAGTCCATATCACTTATACTTCAAATTCTTCATGAATCGATCTGATTTAACTTTGAATTATGCTTGAATCATGATGTATTAACAGATGAATGAAGTTTCATGAATTTCATATTTTACTTTTATCTTTGAATAATACAAAGATAACAGAAAGGGCATAAAGGTAAAAAGTGTATTTTAAATATGCTGCTGTTTTAGAATTTTTGAATACCCAACTTTGAAAATTGCTAGAAAATAGCAGAAAAATCAGAAAAACGCAAGGTTTAAGTCTAAATTGATTGTCTTTTCATCCTCTATCTAACTGTTCAAACAGAATTTGAATTTGGTTTTCAGATCAGCCTGCACTGGCTGATCTGTACCAGCAGGTCATTTGGGCATTTTCTGGGCTTGTACTGTACCAGTATAGGGTTTATTAATCATAGCAGGTACTGTACACTGGTATCATATAGTGTTTTATCTTAAAAGGCTATGAGTGAAAAATTGCATTAAGATTCGGTCATTAAAAGATCAAAGGGGTACTAGCATCACATATGTCATTTGCTAGTATTTATGAAGATATACATATAGGTCCTTGATCATTTGCATAAATTATATAAGGGTCCTTGAGCATCATATCATAGGGATTGGAATTCTCCCTCTTTTCATTTGCTCTCTCTTTCAATAATTATGCATCTAGGTCCTTCAAAGATTAATAAAGTTTATAATGCATAGAAGAGATGTAGTAAAACATCAATCTTTCATGCATTACTCACCCTATTTCTCTTTTTAATACATTTAAGTCCCTCAAAAGTCCAAAATAGCATAAATAGGGAGATGACATCAACCCTAGTATACTATCAATTTTACTTAAATTCTTTTTCATTTGTTTTGCACTTTTTGATTAATTTTATATTATAAAAATTATATAAGAATTGGATATTTAAAAGGATGTAGTTAAACATCAACTTTTAATATCTTTTTCTTTTATATTTCTTATAATAGAAAATTTCTCTTTTATTATATTTTGCTATATGTGTTTATACATGTTTGGTCTTTCTTCTTTGCAACAGAAAAGAGAAAAAAGAAAAGGAAAAGAAAAAGAAAAGAAGAAAAAAGAGAAGGCGGAGAAGAGATGGAAATCGGTGACATCCTATATTTTTATTAAATGCATATTTTGTAGAATCATAGGCCTTATGTATACCTCAGCTATAAAGCTGTATTTGCCTCATCTTAGTTATTTTTATTATCACTCTTGTTGTGATATTGATTATCACAGTAGAGGTATTTATTTTATCAAGAGGTTAGATTAATGGCCATAGTCGAAACCACAATCTAAACCCCTTTTCTTATTGTTCATTAAGAAGAAAGTAAGTTAAATCAAAGGAAGAAAGGTATAACAAATGCAGCTATTTAAAGAACAAAAGAGAAGAAAGATGTAGCAACAAGCAAAGGTAAAAGACTCAAATTCAAGCTTCAAGTAAGCTAATTTTATTAATCCATGGTGACCTTACAAACAGTGGCCATTTTAGGCATTACATTGATGAATTTCTGGCTAACTCCTATCTAGATTTGAGTGGGTTTTAACAGCAATTTCGCTGCTGTTTTCTTTGGCACCAGAAGGGGATATGGTATTTTGTATCTTTTTCTAGAGGAGAGCATAGAGGCGCAGGGTATATTGGCTTTCAACAGTAATTTCGCTACTGTTTCTGTTTCAGAGAGGAGGTCTTGATTTGGTTTATGATTTTTGCTATTCTTTGGGGGTTTCTTCTTAAAACCGAGCTCTCTTCTTTCTTCAGCTGCAAGGCTTTATATAGCCATGAATTAGGGCAGCAATGGGCGTGGATCCATGCGGTGGTATAATCTCATCCTTTGATTTAATCAAGCGGTTGCGTTTGAAATAGGCGCTGGATCAGAGGCATCTCAGTATACTGTCATCGTCCTTCCTTTTTTGTTGTTTTGCGTTGAGCTGTTGGGAGAGGGAGATCCTTTCGGATCATGTAGACTTGTTGTTTGGTGAGCCATGCAAAAATTGACTGAAGGTCTTTCATAGACCGGGTTTAGGTATCCAGGGGTGCGAAATGAGGTGGCCACCGTTATATAGATCTTTTTTGCTTCTTCATTCGGCCAACTCAAGGGGCCCAACTTCCTTTGATTTACCCGGACCCATTAACATTATTTAATTCAAATCAATTAATTTAGTAGGCCTAGCAGCTTGGTTCGGCCCAAGAGATTCTTTTTTAACGAGGCCCAGGCAGCAAATTGATATCTATTTAGTTTGGATGGGGTATAGTGCCGAAGCCTCCAATCATATTTCATTTGATTTGGCCCAGTCAAACTTGATTTAATTGATTCGGCCAACTCAATTAAATTACAGCAGCTCATGTTAGCTATTTTGACTTAAATCAAAGTATATTTATTCACTTTAATTCAAGGTGTATGTATATTTTCAAAGTCTCATTTTTTAAATGAGTATGCTCAATTCTCTCCATTTAGAATTTCAATGGACACTCCATTTTCTCTATATTTTAGATCTTTTGTTTATTTTCAAATCCCGACTTTTTTGGGTCAAACAACCTATAATTCAGATTGGATAGAAGAGACAACATAGTAAACCACTATAAGATGCATTCCATTGCATAATTATACCACTTAAATTGGTCCAAAAATCTCGTCAGAACAGCAACGGCTTGCAATGAACTTAAATTCAATCATTTTTAATTGTTTTCAGCTGTATTACACAAGTACTAGCAAGGGAAAGAAGAGTTGGAAGAATGGACAAAAATGACAGGTATGGGTAGCGTACTAGTCAGGCAAACAAGAGACAGGAAACAAGCCAACAAGCAATATAGTAGTAAGGCAATTCAGTGCCAAATTCAGTAGAGTAAGCAAACGAGAAAAAGGGTGTAGCTACAAAGCAGCACCCTATCACAACACTGGTACGGTGTACCAGTGTACCAGAAAAATCAACCAAGGCACCAGCCAAACGACCCCAAAGACAACAACCAATTCACTACCGGATCGGGAAAATCAACAACCCGAAGTCCGGTATTTACATTTCAGTTTTGCGATCTTTCACACAAAAATCAGCAAGCATCCTCAAGCACCAAAATCAATCATTTAAAAGAGTGCTTGAATATTTACCCGAAATGGAGAGGAAATTGTAAAAGAGTGACTGAAGAGGGGGTCGGACTGTTCTAAACGGGTGCGGTGCTTATATCGGCCGATTCTGGTTTTCCAGTTTTCTAATATTACAAACCGAACCAAATATCATAAACCGAACAGTACCAAAATTTAAACCGAACCGAACCAAATAAATCGAAAAACCGAACCGTTTTAACCAAACTTTTCCGGTTCGGTTAAAAACCAAATAAACCGGCCCCGATGAACACCCCTAGGTATTGTGGTCATTTAGAAGAATATGTATTGTTTAATCTCATTTAAATGGTTCTGATGTAGGGGTGCACAAAAAATTCGAGATTTGTGATTCGATTCGAGTTCGATTCGAAAAAGTTCAAAAAAAATTCGATTCAAAATTCGATTCAGTTCAAAATTAATTCAAACCGATTCGGTTCGAAATTAATTCAATTCGAATTCGAACCAGAGTTGGTTCGAATTGGTTCGGTTCGAAATTTTTTTGGTTCGAAATTGTTTTAAATTTGGTTCGAAATTGTTTCAAATTCGAAATTTTTTTTGGTTCAAAATTTTTTTTGGTTCAAATCGGTTCCGTTCGGTTCGCTATTGGGTTCGTCTTAAATGGGTTTAGTTCGCTATTGGGTTCGGTTCTCTCAATTTCGAACTAATTTCGAATCGGTTCGGTTCAGTTCGAATTATACCGAACTAGGTTCGAAATCTATTTCAATTTCAAACTGGGTTCGGTTCAAAATAAATTCGAATTCAAATTCGAACTAGGTCCGATTCGGTTCGTTTGCAGCCCTATTCTGACATTTGGCACTCAAAAAACGCTTTTTGCGGTAAGATGCATTCATTTTATTTTTATTTGCGGTGTCCTAGCAAAATTAAATATTATAAAATGTAGCTTTATTTTACTCTCTAAAGTGTATCAAGTTGAAAGAACATTTGCACCCACGATGAATTTAAGGCAACAAAGCTTTAATACACAGTAGGAGAGTCTTTACGGAACTGAAGATGGACCTTTATTGACACACTGGAGGACTATTATGGAACACCCGATATACCTTTAGTGAATTGAAGATCAACCCTTTAGTGCATTTTTTTTTTCACAGCCGAAAATCACAAAAAGGAAAAAAGGCTCAAGACTGCAGGTCAGATCAAGTCACGAAGCAACAAAGGCACGAAGGCCAGCAGATAACAAAATGCGCCAGCAGGTCAAGCAGGTCAAGCACGAAGGCACGAAGGCCAGCAGGTCAAGCATGATCACAGAACAACAAGAAGGCACCAGGCCACAGGTCAAGGCAGCAGCCATAGAGCAAGCAAAAAGGGCACAAGGCCACATAAACAGGTACAAGAGCCACAGGTCAGAGCGAGAAGGCACAAAGGCCAATAGCAAGAAAAAGGCACGAAGGCCACAGATCAAGGCAACAGCCGCAAGCCACAAGGCAAAATCATAAATAAAGAGGGTCACAAAACAAGTTCAAAATCAATCCTGATTGTCCAACTATCAAGACCATAAAAATCAAGTTCACAAAACTTAAGAGTAATAACAAGTTCACAACTATTCAATCTTGATTCTCCAATAGATTTTTGTCCGATAACCGCTTTTTGATGGTCTCCTTTAATCTTCTAAGATTGCTTGAACCAGAAGCATATCCCACTGGCGGTATTTCGGATTCCTAATTTAGAAGAAAACATGAACTTTAGAAAACAGAGAGAAAAGAGTGAAAGCTTGCCTTATCGAATAGCGATCAGGGCTTACCCCAAAATCATTGAAGTCGTTGGATTGATAAGGTGGTACGTAATCAACGTTGTTGTAGTCAGTGAGGACATTAGCTTCGTCATCCACCTGCGAAATGGAAAAGAAGAAAATTAGTATGGAGAGATAGAAAATTAGTATGGAGAGGTAAATTAGAGAAGCATATCCGTAGTATAATTCCAAAAGAACCTCATCAACAGATAGTTTTCTTTGTACAAAAGAACCTCATCTGACCCAAAACCTAAGGTTCTTTCTCCATTAGTATAATTCCAACTTTTGCATGATGAGTAAAGTATCAACCTTCTACCAAGTCTATTAAAAAAAGAAAGAAATAAGTTTATTTAATCCAAGCCATACCACAAAAGAAACAAAGAAAATAAGGGGACATATAGAAGACCTTCTTAATTGGACCACAGATGGAGGCGGCACTAGATGCATTGCTATTTCTGAATAAGAAAGAACCTATATTTAGCATGACCAAAGAATGAAGTGAAAACAGTGTCAAATGGCACTAATACTGGATTTGGCACCGTACCAGTGTTGTTGCAACCCTAATACAACACTCCAATTGAAGATATTTGTAGCACACTAGTAGTGTCTCTATATGGCAAAGAAAATGGTGGTCGTAACCCTAATAGAACACTCCAATTGAAGGTGTTTGAAGCACTCTAGTATTGTCCCTAAACGGTAAGAGAGGATGGTAGTTGCAACCCAAATATAACACTTCAATTGAAGGTCTTTGTTGCACTCTAGTAGTGTCTCCAAATGTTAACAGAAGAGGGTAGTTGCAACCCCAATACAACACCCCAATTGAAAATCTTTGCAGCACATTAGAAGTGTCCAGATAGCAACAGAAGAGGGTAGTTGCAACCCTAATACAACACTCCAATTGAAGATATTTGCAGCACACTAGTAGTGTCTTGAGATGGCAAGATAAGTGGGTAGTAGCAAAGCTAATACAACTCTCCAATTGAAGGTCTTTACAGTACTCTGGTAATGTCTCCAAACGGGAAGAGAGGAGGGTAGCTGCAACCAAATATAACACTCCAATTGAAGGTCTTTGTAGCACTCTGGTAGTTTCTCCAAATGTTAACAGAAGAGGATAGTTGCAACTCTAATACAACACTCCTATTGAAGATATTTGCAGCACACTATAAGTGTCTACAGATGGCAACGTAAGAGGGTAGTTACCAAACTAATACGCCACTCCAAATTTAGTTATTTGTAGCACAATAGTAGTGTATCTAGATGACAAGAGAAGTGGATAGTAGCAAAGCTAATATAACTCCCCAATTGAAGGTCTTTGTTGTACTCTAGTAATGTCTCCCAACGGTAAGAGAGGAGGGTAGTTGCAATCCAAATATAACACTTCAATTGAAGGTCTTTGTTGCACTCTAGTAGTGTCACCTAATCTTAACAGAAGATGATAGTTGCAACCCTAATACAACAACCCAACTGAAGCCCTTTGCAGCACACAAGAAGTGTCTCCAGATGGCAACAGAAGAGGGTAATTACCACACTAATACAACACTCCAATTGAAGGTCTTTGTAGCACACTAGTAGTGTCTCTAGATGACAAGAGAAGTGGGTAGTAGCAAACTAATATAACTCTCGAATTGAAGGTCTTTGTAGAACTCTGTGTCTCCAAATGTTAACAGAAGAGGGTAGTTGCAAATCTAATATAACACCCCTATTGAAGATATTTGCAGCACACAATAAGTGTCTCCAGATGGCAACGTAAGAGGTTAGTTACCAAACTAATACACCACTCCAAATTAAGGTCTTTGTAGCACAACAGTAGTGTATCTAGATGACAAGAGAAGTGGATAGTAGCAAAGCTAATATAACTCCTCAATTGAAGGTCTTTGCGGTACTCTAGTAATGTCTCCCAACGGTAAGAGAGGAGGGTAGTTGAAACCCAAATATAACACTTCAATTGAAGGTCTTGTTGCACTCCAGTAGTGTCACCTAATCTTAACAGAAGAGGGTAGTTGCAACCCTAATACAACAACCCAACTAAAGCCCGTTGCAGCACACTAGAAGTGTCTCCAGATGGCAACAGAAGAGGGTAGTTACCACACTAATACAACACTCCAATTGAAGGTCTTTGGAGCACACTAGTAGTGTCTCTTGATCACAAGAGAAGTGGGTAGTAGCAAACTAATATAACTCTCCAATTAAAGGTCTTTACTGTACTCTAGTAATGTCTCCAAACGGTAAGAGAGGAGGGTAGTTGCAACCCAATATAACACTCCAATTGAAGGTCTTTGTTGCCCTCTAGCAGTGTCTCCAAATGTTAACAGAAGAGGGTACTTGCAATCCTAATACAACACCCAATTAAAGATCTTGGTAGCACACTATTAATGTCTCTAGATGGCTAGAGAAAATGGTGGTTGTAACTCTAATACAACACTCCAATTGAAGGTGTTTCAACAACTCTAGTATTCTCTCCAAACGGGAAGAGAGGAGGGTAGCTACAACACAAATATAACACTTCAATTGAAGGTCTTTGTAGCACTCTAGAAGTGTCTCCAAATGTTAACAGAAGAGGGTAGTTGCAACCCTAATACGGCACCCCAATGGAAGATCTTTGCAGCACACTAGAAGTGCCTCCAGATGGCAACGTAAGAGGATAGTTGCAACACTAATACAACACGCCAATTGAAGGTCTTATAGCACACTAGTAGTGTCTCTAGATGGCAAGAGAAGTGGGTAGTACCAAAGCTAATATAACTCTCCAATCAGAAGGTCTTTACAGTACTCTAGTAATGTCTCCAAACGGTAAGAGATGAGGGTAGCTACAACCCAAACATAACTCTCCAATTGAAGGTCTTTGTTGCACTCTAGTAGTGTCTCCCAATGTTAAAAGAAGAGGGTAGTTGTAACCCTAACCCCAATTGAAGATCTTCGCAGCACACTAGAAGTGTCTCCTGATGGCATCAGAAGAGGATAGTTGCTACCCAAATACAACACTGAAATTGAAGGTCTTTGCAGCACACTTGTAGTGTCTCTAGATGGCGAGAGAAAATTGTGGTTGCAATCCTAACTACAACACTCAAATTGAAGGTGTTTGAAGCACTATAGTATTGTCTCTAAACAGTAAGAGAGGAGGTTAGTTGCAACCCAAATATAACACTTCAATTGAAGGTTTTTGTTGCACTCTAGTTGTGTCTCCAAATGTTAACACAAGATGGTAGTTGCAACACGAATACAACAACCCAATTGAAAATCTTTGCAGCACATTAGAAGTGTCTCTAGATGGCAACATAAGAGGGCAGTTGCAACCCTAATACAACACTTCAATGACCACCTCCCCTCCCACGGATAAAGATATTAGAAGATATTTGTAGCACACTTGTAGTGTCTCTAGATGACAAGAGAAAATGGTTGTTGTAACCTAAATACAACACTCCAATTTAAGATGTTTGAAGCACTCTAGTATTGTCTCCAAACAGGAAGAGAGGAGGGTAGCTGCAACCCAAATATAACAATCAAATTGAAGGTCTTTGTAGCACTCTTGTAGTGTCTCCAAATGTTAACATAAGTGGGTAGTTGTAACCCTAATACAACACTCCAATTGAAGATCTTTGCAGCACACTAGAAGTGTCTCCCGATGGCAACACAAGACGGTAGTTACCACACTAACAACACTCCAATTGAAGGTCTTTGTAGCACACTAGTAGTGTCTTTAGATGACAATAAAAGTGGCTAGTAGCAAAGCTAATATAACTCTCCAATTGAAGGTCTTTAAAGTACTCTGGTAATGTCTCCCAATGGGAAGAGAGGAGGGTACTTGCAACAAAATATAACACTCCAATTGAAGGTTTTTGTAGCACTCTAGAAGTGTCTCCAAATGTTAACAGAAGAGGGTAGTTGCAACCCTAATAAAACACCCAATTGAAGATCTTTACAGCACACTGGAAGTGTCTCCAGATTGCAACATAAGAGGACTGTTGCAACCCTAATACAACACTCCAATTTAAGGTCTTTGCAGCACATTAGTAGTGTCTCAAGATGGCAAGAGAAAATGATGGTTGCAACCTTAATACAACACTCCAATTGAAGGTCTTTGTAGCACTATAGTAGTGTCTCCAAATGTTAACAGTAAATTACATTCCATTATTCTAAAATACGATAAATTACGCTAAATTAGGTAAATTACATATGAATAGGGACGATATCTTCACTGAAAAGTGAAAAACACTGAAAATTTGAATTTTTTTGTATAAATTATTTGATAGATTACTTCTTTCGATATATAATTAGCATATTTATGCTAAAATACGCTAAATTACTTGAAATTATGTTGAATTACACTATATTAAGTTAACTTACACTAAATTACATTACATTATGCTAAAATACGCTAAATTACATATGAATAGGGACGATATCTTCACTGAAAATGCGAAAAACAATGAAAATTTAAATTTTTTTGTTTAAATTATTTGATAGATTACTTCTTTCGATATATAATTAGCATATTTATGCTAAAATACGCTAAATTACTTAAAATTATGTTGATTTACACTATATTAGGATAAATTACACTAAACTACATTACATTACGCTACAATACGGTCAATTACGCTAAATTACATATGAATAGGGACAATATCTTAACTGAAAAGGCGAAAAACACTGAAAATTTGAATTTTTTTGTTTAAATTATTTGATAGATTAGTTCTTTCGATATATAATTAGCATATTTATGCTAAAATACGCTAAATTACTTGAAATTATGTTGAATTACACTATATTAAGTTAAATTACACTAAATTAAATTACATTACGCTACAATAAGGTAAATTACATATGAATAGGGATGATATCTTCACTGAAAATGCGAAAAACACAGAAAATTTGAATTTTTTTGTTTAAATTATTTGATAGATTACTTCTTTTGATATATAATTAACATAGTTCTACTAAAGTACGCTAAATTACTTGAAATTATGTTGAATAGCACTATATTAAGTTAAATTACACTAAATTAGATTACAAGACGCTAAATTACAGTATTAGAGTGCTGCCAAGACATTCAATTGGAGTGTTGTGTTAGTGTAACTACTACCTCTTTTCTCTCCATACGGCGACACTACTAGACTGTTTAAAAAACCTTCAATTAAAGTGTTGTATTAGGGTTGTAACTACCGCCTTCTCTTGCCATCTTAGAGACACTACTAGTGTGCTGCAATGATATTAAATTATGGTATTGTATTGGGGTTGCAACTACCCTCTTCTCTTTCCATCTGCAGACATTACTAGAGTACTGCAAAGATTTTCAATTGAAGAGTTATATTAGCTTTGCTACTACCCACTTCCCTTGCCATCTGGAGACATAACTAGAGTGTTGCAAAGACATTCAATTGGAGTGTTGTATTAGGGTTGCAACTATCAACTTATGTTACCATCTGGAGACAATTCTAATGTGCTGCAAAGATCTTCAATTAGGGGTTGTATTAGGGTTGCAACTACCATCTTCTGATAACATTTGGAGACACTACTAGAGTGCTACAAAGACCTTCAATTGAAGTGTTATATTTGGGTTGCAACTACTCTTATCTCTTACCATTTGGAGACTTTACAAGAGTACTGTAAAGACCTTCAATTGGAGAGTTATATTAGCTTTGCTACGACCCACTTCTCTTGGCATCTAGAGACACTACTAGTGTGCTACAAAGACCTTCTATTGGGGTGTTGTATTTGGTTGGTAACTACCCTCTTACGTTGCCATCTGGAAACACTTATAGTGTGTTGCAAAGATCTTCAATTGGGGTGTTGTATTAAGGTTAGCAACAACCCTCTTCTCTTAACATTTGGAGACACTACTAGAGTGCAACAAAGACCTTCAATTGAAGAGTTGTAGTATGGTTACAACCACCATTTTATCTTGCCATCTAGAGACACTAGTATTGTGCTGTAAATATCTTCAATCGGAGTGTTGTACTATGGTTGCGACTATCCTCTTTTGTTGAAATGTGGAGACACTTCTAGTGTGCTACAAAGGTATTCAATTGGAGTGTTGTATTAGGGCTGCAAGTACCCTCTTATGTTAACATTTGGAGACACTACTAGAGTGCTACAAAGACCTTCAATTGGAGTGTTATATTTGGTTGCAACTACCCTCCTCTCTTCCCGTTTGGAGACTATACTAAAGTGCTTGAAACACCTTCAATTGGAGTGTTGTATTAGGGTTACAACCACTATTTTCTCTTGTCATCTAGAGACACTACTAGTGTGCTACAAAGACGTGAAATTGGACTGATGTATTAGGGTGGTAACTACCCACTTCTGTTGCCATCTGGAGGCACTTCTAGTGTGCAGCAAAGATCTTCAATTGGGGTGTTGTTTTAGAGTTGCAAGTATCCTCTTCTGTTAACATTTGGAGACACTAATAGAGTGCAACAAAGACCTTCAATTGGAGTGTTATATTTGGGTTGGTACTATCCTCCTCTCTTACCGTTTGGAGACATTACTAGAGTACAGTAAAGACGAAGCTAGAGAGTTATATTAGCTTTTCTACTACCCACTTCTCTTGTCATCTAGAGACACTACTAGTGTGTTACAAAGACCTCAATTGGAGTGTTGTATTAGTGTGGTAACTACCCTCTTCTGTTGCCATCTAGAGACACTTATAGTGTGCTGCAAAGATCTTCAATTGGGGTGTTGTATTAGGGTTACAACTAATAGAGTGTTACAAAGACCTTCAATTGGATTGTTATATTTGGGTTGCAACTACCCTCCTCTCTTTCCGTTTGGAGAAAATACTAAAGTGCTTCAAACACCTTCAATTGGAGTGTTGTATAAGGGTTACAACCACCATTTCTTGCCATCGAGAGACACTACTAGTGTGCTACAAATGTCTTCAATTGGAGTGTTGTATTCGAGTTGCAACTACCCTCTTCTGTTGCTATCTGGAGACTCTTCTAATGTGCTGCAAAGATTTTCAACCGGGTTGTTGTATTTGGATTGCAACTACCATCTTGTGTTAACATTTGGAGACACTACTAAAGTGCAACAAAGACCTTCAATTGGAGTGTTATATTTGGGTTGCAACTACGCTCATCTCTTACCGTTTGGAGACATTACAAGAGTGCTTCAAACATCTTCAATTGGAGTGTTGTATTAGGGTTACAGCCACAATTTTCTCTTGCCATCTAGAGACACTACTAGTGTGCCGCAAAGATCTTCAATTGGGATGTTGTATTAGGTTGGTAACTACCCTCTTACGTTGCCATCTGGAGACACTTCTAATGTGCTGCAAATAACTTCAAGTGGGGTGTTGTATTAGGGTTACAACTACCCTCTTCTTTTAACATTTGGGGACAAAACTAGAGTGCTACAAAGACCTTCAATTGGAGTGTTATATTTGAGTTGCAGCTACACTCCTCTCTTCCCCTTTGGAACAGTACTAGATTGCTTGAAACACCTTCAATTGGAGTGTTGTACTAGGTTTACAACTACCATTTTCTCTAGCCATCTAGAGACATTACTAGTGTGCTACAAAGACCTTCAATTGGGTTGTTGTGCTAGGGTGGTAACAACTCTCTTCTGAAGCCATCTGGAGACACTTCTCGCGTGCCACAAAGATCTTCAATTTGGGTGTTCTATTAGGGTTGCAAGTACCCTCTTCTGTTAACATTTG
Source organism: Carex parvula (assembly GCA_025461045.1). Lineage (NCBI taxonomy): Eukaryota > Viridiplantae > Streptophyta > Magnoliopsida > Poales > Cyperaceae > Carex > Carex parvula. Next base: position 266,504 of record JAJGRW010000933.1, on the reverse strand, counting down.
GAGACACTAGTAGAGTGCAACAAAGACCTTCAATTGGAGTGTTATATTTGGTTGCAACAACCCTCCTCTCTTACCGTGTGGAGACAATACTAGAGTGATTCAAACACCTTGAATCAGAGTGTTGTATTAAGGTTACAACCACCATTTTCTCTTGCCATCTTGAGACACTACTAGTGTGCGGCAAAGACCTTCAATTGGAGTGTTGTATTAAGGTTGCAACAGTCCTCTTATGTTGCAATCTGTGACACTTGTAGTGTGCTGCAAAGATCTTCAATTGGGTGTTTTATTAGGATTGCAACTACCCTCTTCTGTTAACATTTGGAGACACTTCTAGAGTGCTACAAAAACCTTCAAATGGAGTGGAAGAAGATGAGCAGATTCCGATCATCCTTGGAAGGCCATTCCTCGCCACATGTGGGGCAATGATTGATGTTAGGAATGAGAAGATTTCACTCAATGTTGGCGAGAACAAAATGATCTTCAACATGAATGAAACCAAAGTCCCACCTGGCATATATCTTGCTTACAATTTGGAAACAGTGGATGAGTATGGCAATGATGAATTGCGAATGGATGAATTTGAAGACATCGAAGAAATGATGCACGAAGCAGAAGTGGAGAGATTATTCATTGTACAAGACAACGGTCAGGTCCATCCAACCTCCGTGACAACACAAACCGATGATCTGAACAAGAGCCCTAATATCGCAAACAACAGGAATTATTCTCTCTTAGCCCTGCATTAATCAAAAACCTACGCGAAGAACTCGATGCAATTTCTCAAAGACTGGACGAGGTAGAAGTAGTGCTTGGTGTGAGCCTAGCATTCGACCCTGGACCTCAAACACCAACCGACTTCTTCGAGAAGGGCAGTGATGATGAAACCACAAAAGTCGCTGAAGGCGAACCCCCCAACAAGCAACCCACTTGCATTGATGGGAGGATATCTGGAAGAAACTGATGTGACACAAAGTCAAGCTAACGACTTAAAACAAGCGCTTCTTGGGAGGCAACCCAAGGCCACATTTATATTTTCATATAATTATTTATTTCTTAGTTTAATTAGGACTTTAACTGGGGAACGAATCACATCCACTCATTTTTCATGACCAGGTGAACATGCTAGAGGAAGGGCTCGGTTAAAAACATTGGAAAAGTCAAGAAAATATTCTCTGTTACTGACCGTATCAGCCAATACGGACTAGGACAGTGAATACGGAGCAGGAGTTGGAAGAAAAAGGCAGTATCAAATACGGCCCGTATCGGCCAATGCGGACCGTATTCAGAGGAAGAGTTAGAAGAAACAGCTATCAGGATTCAAAATTTTAGATCGAATACGGACCGTATCAGCCAATACGGTCCGTAATCAAAGTCGATCTGTGAAATTAGAACCCGTTAACGAAGAGGCGCGAAGTTGGGTAACCGTTCAAATTAGAGGTTTTTCTATTTTGAGCCCTCTCTCTCCCGTTTCTCTTCTCCTCTTCTCTTCATCTCTCTATCTCCCTTCCTTCTTTCTCTCCACCTCCTCCTCTCTCTTGCAAAACCCGAGCACACCCTCGCCTACGCCGCCGGCCACCAAGGGAGACCAACCTCACTCTCACCGACCTCCAATACGGGCTGTATCCGACCCGTATCTGCCGTGAGCACCGTTGATCTCCACCATTTTCGGTTCTTCCCCTTTTTCTCTCTTAATTTTCAACTTTATTTCAATTTCTTAATTTAGTCTTTTATTCCTTTTTGATAATTTAGTTCTAGAACAGTTTTTACTTTTATTAAATACCAAAAATCACGAAAAACAACAAAAAATTAGGTTTTCCCAATTTTACCAGAACCAGTACCAGTCCAATACGGTCCGTATCTGTCAATACGGTCCGTATTCAGTCCCGTACTTGGCTGAATTTCTACCACCACAGGGGTCCGTAATCAGTCCGTATTGAACCAATACGGTCCGTAACAGTAACTTACAAACCCTCAAAATGGCCCCGAAAACACGAGGTCTTCTCAAATCTTTGACAGGTTTAGACAAGAAGAAGAGGGGGGAGTCTTCTTCTCAAAATCCACCACCTGAATCACCCGAACAAAGCCCCGAACGAGAAGAATTGCCGGAATCTCCTCCTCAAAACGAACCACAACCAATGGAGGGGCAACAACATAACCCCTTCAACATAAAATTCACCTACAGAGCACACGCCAAGGTCTTCCAGAAACTGGAAGACAACAAAATCATCAACCACAAGGCCATCCATATCGAAATCCTTCAAGAGCTCGGCCTCCTTGCCCAATTCAAAACCCTAGCCAAAAGGGTTCACATCTGGGACTTTCTCAACAAACTGGTGGATGTCCCAACCTATAACGACCTCACCCGCGAGTTCATTGCCACCTTCTCCTCCGAAAATGACATAATCAAGTTCCAACTGATGAACATAGATCAGGAGATGTCAATGCATGAATTCTGCGACATCTTTGGCTTTAAAGATGAAGGCACGCAGGCATACAATGACGACCGGAATTTTTGGAAGCTGATCACCAATGACCGCATCAGTGATCCGAGAGTCGCCAGCCACATTGTCCACCCAGTGCTCCGTTACATGCAAGCGGCTCTCAGCAATTCTCTCTTCGCTCAAGGTGAAACCTGTGCGAAAGTCACCTTCCCCGAGCTGTACATTCTCAAATGTATGCTCATCACACCAGAAGAGCCCCCGCACATTGGCCACTTCCTTTGCAACCACATCCACTCGATTGGAACAAACAAAAGGGGCAAAGGAAACATCTCCATTGGTGCCATCGCAACAATCCTCGCTCGACAACTCAGACTCGAGGTGGATTTCTTGAAAGAAGGAACTGGCATGAGATTCTTAGATATCGAGTGCCTCACCGCAATGAGAATGGTCAGCAGCAGACCTCCCGAGCCATACCTATATCACATCGAAAGCAGGAGGGTTCAAATGCCTTGCAAGCCGCTACCTCTCAAAAACCAGCAAAGATGGAGGCAAGTGGCCCCTATCGGCAGACAGGCCACCGAGGAGAGCGATGATGAGGTCGATTTTGATGCCCTAGAGGCCGAGGCTGAGGAAGAAGATAGGGCCGAAACCGCAGTAGCAGCAGCGGCCGCCGCATACATGCAAGAAATGGCTGCAAATGAGCAGAGGGCTCGGCAAGAGGCGCTCGCAGCAGAAGCAGCGCGACAAGGGGCGGGAACATCTGATGCCCCTCAGAGTGGATACAACCAAGTTCTCCAAGCCGTCCAAAGGGTCAATGCGAACATGGAGAGGTTCTCCATCGACACTAGGACCACTTATGCCCGGCTTGACCAGCAGTATGACATGGCACGTCATTCTGTAGGCCAGGTTCGTCAGGACATGGACGAGCTGCGAGGGTATGCTGCCAACAACAGGCGGGAGGCACAGCAGGCCCGCTACATGTCACAGCAGTACTACCAGCATGCCCTCACCACCGGTTTGCCATACCAGCCACCACCATTCGGACTCTTCGATCCGACATTCTACGAGGAGATCCAGCGACCGCCACCACCTCCACCACCTCAGGATTGAGGTGCAGTGAGTTGTATCTTTCCCCGGTCTTTTTACTTTACTACTTCATTTATTTTTATCTCTCGAGCATTGGGGACAATGCATAATTTTATTCGGGGGATAGGAGGTAAATTGACCATGTATCTTTAAATTTTTTCGTATTTTTAAATTCTTAGGTGCTAGTAGTTTTACTCAATTTTTGACTAGGGTTAGAGGCTTTACCGAAAATCCTAGAATGATTAGATTGAGCTTTTTAGCTAGCATGCATTTTTATTTTTCCTTAGGAGTAGGTTAATCAAATAGGAATTGTTTTTAATTGAATTAGGCTAAGGTTTAGACAATTGACCATGATACAAAAAATTAGGAATTTTTAAAATAATTAGTGATCTCAAAATGAACAATTAATTGCTAACCATGAGAGTTGATCAAAAATCGCAAACCCTAGAATTTTTATTTATCGAGTAATTTATTTTTGCAAAGTCGTTTAAATTTGATAGTGTTTTAGAATACCCATTTATTATAGATAGACCTCTAGCGAAATTATGCAATAATTCCCTGTATGAATGAATACTTGGAATTGTATGTAATCATGGTGCTTGTGGCACAAAAATAATTTATTTTTTCAGAAAATAGAAAAATACAAAAAAATCAGAAAAGAGAAAAATAAAAAAAAAATAGAAAAATCCAGAAAAAGAAAAAAAATAGAATAAAAGATGGAGGATAAAAAGAATACGGGTGCCTACGCAAGACTGGTTACCAATAGGCTCGAGAAAACCTCCCAAATTTTAAATTTGTGTACATATTTAATTTTTCAAAAATAGTCACAAGCACCAACACACTTAGTTGTCATACTTTGCTCCAATCAATTGGAAAGAAAAATTAAAATTTATATCATTAGAATTCATATTGATTGGAAGGGATCCATTTATAATCAAAGGGGAAATTAATACTCTCAAATTTAAAGATATTTGTGAAATAGATTGTTCAATGATAATTCTTCTAGGATAAGCATAATGAGGTCAATCATGGGGTGAATAAATTGTTCAAAGGAGAGGTCATGAATATTTTAAAATTCTAAATTTTTATCGTCATGCCAATTGTACCAAACCTAAGCCCCAATTTAATTTTTAACAAGTCCTTGAGATTGTATGGTTTAACCTAGACCGGATCTTTGACCAGCTGGGATGCCGTTGCTTGAGGACAAGCAACAATTCAAGTTGGGAGGCATGATCAGAGTCAAAATAACGATGATTACGTAGAGTTTTGGGTTAGGTTTTGCATATTTTCTCACACTTATGTTTACTTTATTAGAGAAAAAGGCTACTGTCACCCTTCTTTATATTTTATTGCAGAAAACAGGTTTTGGGACTATTTTACATCAAATAGAGCTAGAATCGGATTAATCGGATCAGCGACGCTCATCGACTAAGTCTCTGTTACGGTCCGTATTGCCTGATACGGACCAGTCCTAGCACAGACCAGGAGATAGCGCTGGAAGCATTAAACCCTAACCGTCAAGGACCTAATACGGACCGTATCACCTGATACGGCCCGTATCCGAAGGCATCTTTTGGGGAATAACTGCCGACAGCTGTTTCCAGATCAGTTTCTTAGCCCCTACTCAACCTCTACACGTCCCTCCACTCCTATATAAGGCCCCTGGGCAGAAGGAATAATCATCTTTGTAATTAGGGTTAGATTTGATTAAAGAGAGAAGAGAGGAGTGCTTGTAACAATGTCGTTCCGCGGCTAAGTTCTTTTTCTTAGGGCTAGGCAGTAAACCTTGTTACTCTTGATGTTTTGATATATATATTTCTGTTGATTATGATTTCTTGTTGTTGGAACAAAATACTTTTGTGATTTACTATCTCTTCATCTTAGTTCAATGATCTAGTTTGAGTCCGTTAGGGTAGTGACAGTACTTTAATGGTAAGAGAAACTATTTGTATGAATTAGCCTCGTTGAGATTTATTAGGTTTATGTGAAGAAAACCTTAGCAGAGAAACCATAAACCAGACCATCAAAACGCGTACCAAATTCCATCACATGCGTAAAGAAATTCGCAGTGATCTATGTAGTAATTTAGAGTATTTGAGAGATTAGACATTTGCGTAAGGAAAATTGCAGTGTCCTATGTAGAATCTCGATGAAAGATCTGTCATTCTTGCGTAACATAAATCGCAATGACCTATGTGGTGTCTTTCATTAAACAACAACAGGAAATCAGACGCAACAGGAATATATTGTCAAGGTGGATTGAGTGACAATGATGTGCCGAAACCCTAGAAATTATCATCTCTATCTTTATTTTAATTACTTTTAATTGCTTCCTAATTTACATTGATCACAACAGCACCTCTCAATTTACAGATTTCGTCTAGCCTTTCGAAAGATTGTGATTTGATCGCTTAAAGCATTGAACCAATATTCCCTGTGGATCGACCTCGAATATACTACTCGATTGGATTGTGCGCTTGCAGTCCGAACCGATAGCATTTATGAGTTTATAAATATTAAAAGAAACATTGCTCTCTTTTGAGTGATCAGTAATTTAACTTAATATAGTGTAATTCAACATAATTTCAAGTAATTTAGCGTATGTTAGTATAAATTTGCTAATTATATATAAAAAAGTATTCTATCAACTAATTTAAACAAAAAATTCATATTTTCAGTGTTTTTGCTTCTTCAGTGAAGATATCGTCCATATTCATATGTAATTTAACGTAATTTACCGTATTTTAGAGTAATATATTGTAATTTAGTGTAATTTAACTTAATGTAGTGTAATTCAACATAATTTCAAGTAATTTATCGTATTTTAGTATAAATATGCTAATTATACATCGAAAGAAGTAATCTATCAAATAATTTACACAAAAAAATTCAAATTTTCAGTGTTTTTCGCCTTTTCATTGATGATATCGTCCCTATTCATAAGTAATTTAGCTTAATTTATCGTATTTTAGCGTAATGTAATGTAATTTAGTGTAATTTTACTTAATATAGTGTAATTCAACATAATTTCTAGTAATTTAGCATATTTTAGCATAATATGCTAATTATATATCGAAAGAAGGAATCTATTAAATAATTTAAACAAAAAAATTTAAATTTACCGTGTTTTTTGCCTTTTCAGTGAAGATATCGTCCCTATTCATATGTAATTTAGCTTAATTTATCGTAATTTAACGTATTTTAGCGTAATGTAATGTAATTTAGTGTGATTTAACTTAATATAGTGTAATTCAACATAATTTCAAGTAATTTAACGTATTTTAGTATAAATATGCTAATTATATATCAAAAGAAGTAATCTATCAAATAATTTAAGCAAGAAATTTATATTTTCAGTGAAGATATCGTCCCTATTCGTATGAAATTTAGCGTAATTTAGCGTAATTTACCGTATTTTAGCTTAATTTATCGTATTTAGCGTAATGTAATGTAATTTAGTGTAATTTAACTTAATATAGTGTAATAAAACATAATTTCAAGTAATTTAGCGTATTTTAGTATAAATATGCCAATTATATATCAAAAGAAGTAAGCTATCAAATAATTTAAACAAAAATTCAAATTTTCAGTGTTTTTGCCTTTTCAGTGAAGATATCGTCCCTATTCATATGTAATTTAGCGTAATTTACCGTATTTTAGAGTAATATAATGTAATTTGGTGTAATTTAACTTAATATAGTGTAATTCAACATAATTTCAAGTAATTTAGTGTATTTTAGTATAAATATGCTAATTATATATCAAAAGAAGTAATCTATCAAATAATTTACACAAAAATATTCAATTTTTATGTGTTTTTCGCCTTTTAACTGAAGATATCGTCCCTATTCATATGTAATTTGGCATAATTTAACGTAATTTACCGTATTTTGCGTAAGGTAATGTAATTTAGTGTAATTTAACTTATAGTGTAATTCAACATAATTTCAAATAATTTAGCGTATTTCAGTATAAATATGTTAATTATATATCGAAAGAAGTAATCTATCAAATAATTTGGCCATGATACCAAAAATTCTGAATTTTTAAAGTAATTAGTGACCTCAAAGTGAACAATTGATTGCTAACCATGAATGTTGACCAAAATCCGCAAACCTTAGAATTTTTATTGTTGAGTAAATTATTTTTGCAAAGTCTCTAATGTTTGATAGTGTTTTAGAATACCCATTTATTATAGATAGACCCCTAGCGAAACTATGCAGTAATTTCTTGTATGAATGAATACTTAGAATTGGTAATCATGGTACTTGTGATACAAAAATATAAAATTTCTGAAAAATACAAAATACAAAAAAACCAGAAATTAGAAAAATCCAAAAAAATAGGAAAAAATAAATAGAATAAAAGATGGAGGATAAAAAAAGAGTACGGGTGCCTACACAAGACTGGCTACCCATATGCTCGACAAAACCTCCCAAATTTTAAATTTTGTGCATATTTAATTTTTCAAAACTAGTCACAAATACCAACACACTTAGTTGTCATACTTTGCTCCAATCAATTGGGAAGGAAAATCAAAATTTATATCATTAGAATTCCTATTGATTGGAAGAGATCCATTTATAATCGAAGGAGAAATTAATACTCTCAAATTTCAGGATATTTGTGAAGTAAATTGTTCGATAATAATTTTTCTAAGGGACGCACAATGAGGTCAATCATGGGGTGAATAAATTGTTCAAAGGAGAGGTCATGAATATTTTAAAGTTCTAAATTTTTAAATGTCATGTCAATTGTACCAAGCCCAAGTTCTAATTTAATTTTAAAACAAATCCTTGAGATTGTATGGTTTAACTTAGACCGAACCTTTGATCAGCTGGGATGTCGTTGCTTGAGACAAGCAACAATTCAAGTTGGGAGGCGTGATTAGAGTCAAATAATGATGAATTACGTAGGGTTTTGGCTTAGGTTTTACATATTTTCTCACACTTATGTTTAATTTATTAGAGAAAAAGGCTACTGTCACCCTTCTTTATGTTTTATTATAGAAAACAGGTTTTAGGACTATTTTACACCAAATGGAGCAAGAATCGGGTCAATCGGATCAGCGACGCTCATCGACTAAGTCTCTGTTGCGGTCTGTATTGCCTAATACGGATCTAACCAAATACGGACCAGGAGATGGTGTAATACGCATTAAAACCCTCAGTGACAAGGTCTCAATACGGAACGTATCACCTGATATGGACCGTAACCAAGGCGCCTCTTAGGAAAATAACTGCCGACAGCTGTATCCATATCAGTTTCTTAGCCCCTACTCAACTCCAGACGTCCCTCCGCTCCTATATAAGGCCCCCTGGCAGAAGAAGAAGTTATCTTGGTAATTATGATTAGATTTGATTGAAGTGAGAAGTGAGGAGTGATTGTCACTATGCCGTTCCGCAGCTAAGTTCCTTTCTTAGGGGCTAGGCAGTAAACCTTGTTACTCTTGATGTTTTGATATATATATTTTTTGTTGATTATGATTTCTTGTTGTTTAATTGAAATGTTTTTGTGATTTATTATCTCTTCATCTAACTTCGATGATCTAGTTTAATCCGTTAAGTTAGTGACAGTACTTTAATGGTAAGAGAAACTATGTTGCACGAATTAGCATCGTTGAGATATATTAGGTTTATGTGAAGAAAACCTTAGCGGAAAAACCATAAACCAGAACAACAAAACGCGAACCAAGTTCCATCTTTGCGTAAGGTAAATCGCAGTGATATGTGTAGTAACTTGTGTATTTAAGAAATCAGTCATTTGCGTAAGATAACTCGCAGTGTCCTATGTAGAATTTTGATGAAAGATCTGTCATTCTTGCGTAAAATAACTCACAGTGACCTATGTGGTGTCTTTCATAAAAATAACAACAGGAAATCAGACTCAACAGGAATATATTATCAAAGCAGATTGAGTAGCAATGGTGTGCCGAAACCCTAGGAATTCTCATCTCTATCTTTAATTTAATTACTTTTAATTGCTTCCTAATTTACATTGATCACAACTACAACTCTCAATTTTCAGATTTTGTCTAGCCTTTCGAAAGATTGTGATTCGATCGCTCAAAACTCTAAACCAATATTCCCTGTGGATCGACCTCAAATATACTACTCGATAGGATTGTGCGCTTGCAGTCCGAACCGATAGTATTTTTGAGTTTATAAATATTAAAAGAAACATCGCAAAAAGAGTGATAAAAAACATAAAGAAGGGTGACAGTAGCCTTTTTCTCTAATTAATTAAATATAAGTGTGAGAAAATATGCAAAACCTAAGCCAAAATTCTACGTAATTCATCATTATTTTGACTCTGGTCAGTAATCTCACGTCCTGGAGAGACACTGTAATCTCTCCGACAGGCAAGTAGAATGTGTGCATCTCCGGCTGCCATCTCTCAACCAGCGCAGATATAAGAGCAACATCTGCATTTAAGTCACTGAGCTGGGACACATGCCACAGACCCATCCTCTGTAACGCCGATGCAAATCGCTCATCGTAGAGGATATTCATCTGGTTATTCCGTGTCGACGTGAGGTTATGAGTCTGCATTTAATTTCAAAATAAACAAAAATATAATTTTTTTATTTATTCAAATGAATATGTATATTATTTGCAAGTAGTTAACAAATGTAAACTTACATATGAATTTCTAATCTTGTGGTCCTTGTACGGGAACGAGCAAACGGGGCTAATACTCTCCTTCGTCAAGTGCGGAAAGACAGTCCGGGCCAACTCCATATCCAAATCCACATCATCGTGAGGCAGACTGGTTTGTTTGGTCCCACTTGTTGACGTCATACTACAAGTTGGTGCATTTCAAGTCAATTTTGGTCTAAAAAATACCACAAATATGGTACATTTATAATTTACTAATTTTTTGACACCATCGGTAAAAGAAAATGTTCAATTTTGGGTTAATTCAAACAATACAAGGTCAATTTGGTGCATTTCTAGTCAATTTTGGTCTAAAATACCACAAATGTGGAACATTTATAATTTATTAATTTTCCGACACCATCGGTGAAAAAAAGAGTTTAATTTTGGATAATTTCAAATAATACAATGTCAATTTGGTCCATTTCTATATATTCAATTTGGTCCATTTGCAATTTGGTGACCTTTTGACACGGTTGGTCTTTGGTCCGTCCAAAATATGAGGCAAAATAATTTTTCAATTAGATTTTGTCCGTAGCAATTTAATCATCCTCAACTCAATTTCTGCTTCCATGGAAAACTAAGTGTGATTCTCGCTTCATCATTATTATGAGATTTCAACTTCAACTGTTTGGTAGTGCTCTTTAGTAGATTGGAAGAATGACACGATGGATGGAGTTGGCTCCGTCACAGAACGGCACACGTATTGGTTATGTATCATGATTCACTTGTTCTGTACTTTGATTATCTTTTGAAAATTTGATATGACACAATACATCACAAGAAAGATCTGATCACAGTACGGTACGACATATGATCACACAAGTCACATGTAATTAGGATCATTAGATCGTGATGAAATGATGAATTTTGAATAAATTAACCTAAATTATGACCAAAAGATCACACGAGTTACATTTAGTCATGGCACGTTTGGGCACGGCGTGACCCACGTGACGTGATCACTCGCATATCGTAACAATCTCTCGATATTTTAGTCATAGCACGGCATGAACGTGAAAATTAAACTTGGTTACGGCACGACACGTTTTTTTCACTCTACTTGTTAGCACTTGGGAACAAAAAAATCAGACATAATGTATTCAAGCATTTCAAATGAAAATTTCTAAATATTTTCTCCTTAATTTTATAGGAGTTTTTCGACCTTCATTAAACGAATTGGGCTTACAATCGATTTTGAGAGGATAATAATTTAGTGTATCCGACCCTTCTTAAGGGATCAAAACAGGCTGTGATGGGCCAAGATGGTCGTGCACAACACCTCACTGGATGCTCAACTCCAGAGTCCATTAATAGACTTGAATGAAATTAACAACAATTCAAGGCGTTCTATTTCCAAAAAAAATAAAAAATATATAAGAAAAGAAATTCAAAGTGTATGTTCTTGTCTTGTTGTGTGGGTGACCTGTCAGAGATTGTTCATCATCGGAATGCGAAACCTTTTTCTTTCCAAAATGACCATACAAAGAAAGACGAAAGCAGAAATAAAGAATTTAAGGCTTGCTCCGTGTTGCAGTCTTTCCAAAACGACCCTACAAAGAAAGATGAAAGCAGAAATAAAGGATTTAAGGCCTGCTCCAGTCTTAATTTGGTTTGTTCCCATCTCCATCTCACATGATTTCTATTCCCAATGAATTCCCAAATCTGAACGACAAAATTAAACCTTATCCTTAATTATCGATATGGTACTCAATTGATTCCTCCTCTTTATCAGAAAACCATGAGCGCTGCTTCTGCTTTCCAATTAGTGGTCCTTGATATATAGCCTGTGACTGCATTTGCCCAAGAGATTGGTGAAGTATTTATTGTCTTTGGCATTCTACAATAACAACTAATTATTTTCTGGTCTCCTATCATATTCAATAAGTTATTGAAAAAAAATGGAAAATGAACCCATCATGAATCCTAGTTCGTTTAAGCCTTGATGCCACATCTATATATAAATCTACCTGGCCGAAAATAATTTTCTTCTGGGCCGATACTTTTTGCTGAAACCCAACTATACCAATATTTGATATAGCATAACCGTACTTTCCTTTTTATTCATCATTGGATAGGGTTTAGAGTTTAGGGTTTAGGGTTTTGGGTTTTGGGTTTTGGGTTTTGGGTTTAGGGTAGTATCAACACTTAGCCTTCATTGACATAAAACATAAAATTGTAGGGCGCAGAAAGTTGCACAGCGGTTTGGAAGGTGTGTGCATTGTTAAATGTCTCATGGTTCGACGCTCTCGATTTTCAAGACATGGAGGAGAACATCGAACTTGAAACATTCACCTTCTTTCTGCTATTCCTTCGGTTCACCCTCGACAGACCTACTGTTCATAATCAGTCTATCGAGAGAGTTTATTGATTGTGGGGACGTTTAACTCCCAGCGGGCGCAAGCCCCCACTGTTAATTACATCAGATGACCCTTCCAAGCCATACTGAACACCTCGTTCATTCCAGGATTTATGCCTATTTTATGTGAATTGAATAAAGGGGCTAAAAAGGGGAGAACTCATGTACTTAGTCTTTCTATTTTCGTTTGACTTTCCTTGTTTTGGGTATTTAATTAATATGCCTGCATGAGATGCAATTAATATTATTAAAATACATTTATTATACCTCTTTTATTTATTTTAGAAACATATTTATGTTTGAGAAAATATATTTGTGCTTTGTTTATATTTTATTCAAGAGGAAATGATTTTAAATATAAGAAAAAGGGCATTTTGGTCATTTGGCAGGCTGTATGATGTGATTGTGTTTGATTTTACTTTAAGATCATGAAGACTTTGATTTGGGTTCATTTGGAGATTGTTTGAGTTGATTTGGATTTGAAATGAAGAAGTTATGGCCAATAAGGACTGGAAAGGGCTTATTTGTGAAGTTTCAAGTTTTCCAGGAACTTATTTGTAAAGACAGAGCGATTGGGATTTGTAATTTGGGCTTTTGACAAGGTTTGGAGAGCAATTTGGACTTTCGGGGGCTTATTTGAAGAGATTTTAAGGCAACCAAGGGCTTATTTGCAAATAGTCAGGGACTGCGCTATGAAGAAGTTTTGTCGGAGGGATCTTTTTGTAAAAAGGTCTTCTTTATTGTTTTATGGGCTTTGAGATTTTAGTTTGGGCCTTTAAGATGTGTTCTAAGACTTTAAGATCTGTGTTGTGCTTCGATATCCGTACAGGCCACTGAAATTGAATTACGGGCCTCAGGATTCGGACAATAGGCTTTAATTCTCGGCTATTGGGCTTTGAAATTCACGCAGCGCCTTTGAGATACGTGTTAAAGCTTTGAGATCCGTTTCAGGAGATTTTCATTCAAAACCGACAGGTGGGTCCCTCTAGTAGAGGATGATTCGCCGGATTAGTTGTTTTCCTTGCTTCAAGATTCAGGGTTCTTTTAAATCATTATTTTGGTGCCTTGATCTGATGGCTATGGCTGCTTCGAAAGTCGTGCGAGCTAAGCACTGATCGGGTTTGGAACCCGGTTTAGGTTTTAAACCGGTGGTTGCTCCGACGGGGCTTCCGGTCACTGCGACTTTGAGGAGAAGTACCTTTAGGATCGCCTTGCGCTCACGAATCTATTGGATGTGTTGTCGGCGGTCATCGACCACCGGAGATGCTAGAACGGGGTTGGTCTTGGTATTTCAATACCGATTGAAACTCAAACTTGATTCTATCGATTTCTTTGCTTCTTTCGCTGATTGTTTGCTCATTCAACATCATTTGAACCTAAGGAAGCTTCAGGTACATTCAATTTTGAGTTTCATCAACGCTTGGGTGACTTTCCATGTTTCGGCACTTCTCGGATTGATATCAGTTTGACATAGGTACACAGTATTGCGACTTGGGAGGGGCATTTGGGGATGAAGACTTATGCTTTGAGTATGTTTGAAAGGTGTTAGGGGAACATCGAAGAGTATTAGGCTTGAGAAACTTTGGTATTGAACATGAACCATGCTATTGGGTTTCGGGTTTGGGAAGAAGGTGAAGTTCATATTTCTTTATTTCTATTTCTCATGAATTTCATCAAATGACATATATGATTTTTATGTTATTCTTGTAGTATAATATATCAAGAATTGATGCATGAAGTTTGGGAATTTTATGCTTTTTATTTCTATTTTTAAGAGAAGAAATAGACAGAGGGGTGTAAATGCAAATATCCATGTTGCTGTTTTCTTATTTTCTGAAATCCAACTTTGAAAATGACTAGAAAATAGTAGAAAAATCATAAAGGTGCAAAGTTTGAGTCTAAATCGATTGTCTTTTCATCCTCTATCTTTCTGTTTAAACAGATTTTTGATTTGATTTTCAGATCAGCCTGCACTGGCTGATCTGTACCAGCAGGTCATTTGGACATTTTTTGTGCTTGTACTATGCCAGTATAGGGTGTATTAATCATAGCAGGTACTGTACACTGGTATCATATGGTGTTTTATCTTAAAAGGCTATGAGTGAGAAATTGCATTAAGATTCGGTCATTAAAAGATCAAAGGGGTACTAGCATCACATATGTCATTTGCTAGTATTTATGAAGATATACTTATAGGTCCTTGATCATTTGCATATTCACATAAAAAGGTTTTTGAGCATATATCATAGGGATTAAAGTTTCCCTCTTCTCATTTGCTCTCTCTTTTAATGATTATGCATCTAGGTCCTTTGAAAAATTGATAAAATTTATAATATAGAAAGAGATGTAATAAAACATCAATCCTTCAAATATTACTCATTTTATTTCTCTTTTATGCATTGATGTCCTTCAAAAGTCCAAAATAACATAATAGGGAGATGTAGTTAAACATCAATCCCTAATTTAAATTCCCTTTTTCATTTGCTATGCACTTTTGATTTGATTTTTATATTAAAAGAAATATGCAAAAAGTTGATATTCAAAGGATGTAGTTAAACATCAACTTTTAATATCTTCTTCTTTTATATTTCTTATAATATAAATGTCACTTTTAATATATATATATAATTTTTATGTAATTATGTGTTTTGTCCTTTTTCTTTGCAACATGAAATAAAGAAAAGAAAAAAAAGAAAAGAGAAGAATAAAAAGAAAGAGGAGGCAGAAAAGGAAAAGAAAGAAAGAAAAAAGGTTAAATTTCGACATTTTTATATTTATTCTTATAAGAATTACCAAGAAGACAAGGGAGATGCAAATAAACACATTTTATTATATGCATATATTTTTTTCTTGCTTTAAAAGGAAAGAAAATGTAAAAAGAAGAAATAAAGCATTTTTAATTGATCATCAAGCTATATATTTCTTTCTTCATCCTATGATGAACTAGAAGCTATATAACTCTCACATTCATGATTTTTGAGAGTGAAGAAAAATAAAAAGAAAAATAGAAGATGAGAACAAGATCAAGATAGTAAAGAACAAACAAGAAATCATCAAAAATCCTTTTTATTTCGATTAAAGTAGAATATATACAGATCATTGCTCATCTTGAGCTTACATTCTTCCAGGTATGAATTACCTTTCTAAAAAAGCTTGAAACTTTGAAGTTCTAACCTAAATCTCTTTGAAAATGGAGGTTTTTCTAACTTGATTCTTGCACAGGAGTTTCTGGAGAAGAAGGAGTATATCTCGAATTGTCATTTGGGGTGCCTTATATAAGGCAGCAAGGGTCTAGGGTTTAGGGTTTTGCTGATGTGGTTTCCATCACGCCCATCAGCTGTTTGATTGAGGGTCTTGATCATTTGGCTTCACACATTAATGCTTACATGGCATATGATGTCCAATCATCTTCATACATATCATATTTAATTGGCTGTATCATTTACAGCCCTTGGATCATCATGAGGTGTAGCACACGGCCTCTAAGCCCTTGATTAACCAGCCAAAAATGAATACATTCAATTCACGTGTTCCAGCACCCTGGGAGAGGAATTTCCATCTTTGTCATGTTGCTGGGGATAAAGGGCACGTGTCCCTGGGACCAGCCAGCTACTGAGCAGCTGTATTGGCTAATTGCCATTATACCGGCAGTTTATCATACCTTAACATGGTTCATTCGTATCCCTTGTCCTTTGGTTGTTGAGAATGCAACACCTAGCATCACATTATGCTCCTTAACGTGTTCCAGGGTATATTAACTCTTGTCAAGAGCCAATTTTGTCACTTTCCACTATGCCCGAATTGCACCATATTGGTTTCGGGTGCAGGCCTAATTCAATGCGTATTGCAATAAATTGGGACTCTCAGTGGTGTCGTGTTATGCATAAAGAGACCCTGTCAAGTTCTCAACCCTTGGTTTTAGCTATCTTGGCCGAGCCATTTTGTTATACTCTTACCATTCGGGTTTGAATCAATAGAGAAGAAAGGTGCTCGGGTTTGAAAGAGGGCCGAGGAAAGCAGAGTGTGAGGTGTTTTATTAACCTCAGGTGAGCACTTATGCGATTCCTGTCCTATTAATTCGGGTTCTAGCTTGATTTCGGTTGAAATGGCGAGATAGAGGAAGAAGAGAAAACTGACAAGGTGGGACCCGAGCATCAGCCTCACCATTCAATCCCTTTCATCTCTTTTAAATTCTCATTTTCGTTTGATTGCACTCGGTGCTCGGTAGGCCATGTATAGGCTTTACATGGTGTATGGCACACCGGGCTCATATCAAACGAAGGGGTCACTTAAGTCCCGCTCCAGATCTCTTATTTCGGGTATATGGGCATTCTAAACCTGGTGCATCATGCACCGTACAGCTGACCGCCTGGTCTAGGAGGTTATGTTTATATAAATCGAGTCCACCCATCTTGGCTACTTAGCGAATTTTGTTTTAAGCTACTGACTTGTGGGTCCCGCTTGCATAGGTTCTGGTTAGTGCACCCAAACTGTACCGTAAGTGGTTTAGGGGGTGATTTTGCTGAGTATACTCCACCTTTTTGTACCCAGAATATTATCCATGCATTGTTTAGATTGTAGGAAATTATTTCCTTTGTAATTTTGACTGTGTGACACATCAAAATTTGTGGTTTCTCGGCTTCATGTGTAGAATACTATCACGAATTTTAACATGCTATACTCAATTTGTTTTTGAAGGGCCTGAGTACAACCTTGGCATTTTAATTCCCCATAAATTACTATTTGTCGTGTTGAGTTTAAATAGCAACTTTTTAGGGTCAAACAAATGCCCCCCACCTGGGTGAGGTGTGAAGACCTTTGGATTGAACAGCTTAACCAGGAGCCCCCAGTGTTCTCCTCGAACTTTATGGAATCTTTTCTGAGTTGCTTTTCTTGTTTGAATCTCAGGTATCTGAACTCTATATTGGGCGTTGAGCTTGTAAGCGGGTCTGATCATCTTCTTCGATCACATCTACTTCAAAAGGTATGTTATCTTTATCTCATCTTGCTAATACTTGCATGGTTGGACGAGGGCTGAATGTGCGTTCTTTGGGATTTGTCTGAGCAATTGATCCCTTGTCCTATACATTGGGGCTTCAGACAGTGACTATACTCCAAACTCACATTCATGGGGACAACCTGTCTAACCGATGAGGGATTACAGACAGGGGAATTCTATCTCTGGTCTAGTACGGGAACCATGTGGGTAATTTGCAAAATTGAGGGTTTAGATAAAATGGCCTTATGGTTGTAGGTATAATCTCGGATTTTGATCCAGTTTTTCTCGTGTGCTTCTCGGTGGGGTATTTGGCTAACCAGGGTTGGTTTTGGCTATATCTCGGGGTCTTCTAGGTCATGTCAGGGTGGGACTTGGTTTTGATTTTAGTTTATGGTCTTTTCAGACTGTTGGTGTAGTTTAAGGTCTTTTCGGACCATGCTTGTAGTTTAAAGTCGTTTCGGACCATGCTTTAGTTTAAAGTCTTTTCAGACCATGCTTTCTTCATAGATTTTAGTTTAGGGTCTTTTCGGACCATGCTTTCGATTATTCTAAACTCTGAACTAACATATTTCTATGCTTATTTGTAAATGCTCAAAGCCTAGTGTAGGGCGCAGAAAGTTGCACAGCTGGTGTGGAAGATGTGTGCATGTGTTTGTAAAATGTCTCGAGGTTCAATGCTCTCATTTCTCAAGAATGGGAGAGAACATCGAACTTGAAACATTTATTTTCCTTTCTACAATTCCTTCTGGTTCACCCTCGACGGACCTACTGTTCATAATCAGTCTGTCAAGAGAGTTTAATGATTGTGGGGACGTTTAACTCCCAGCGGGCGCAAGCCCCCGCTGTTAATTACATCAGATGACCCTTCCAAGCCATGCTGAATACCTCGTTCATTCCGGGATTTGGTGCCTATTTGTTGTGAACTGAATAAGAGGGGCTAAAAAGGGACTCATGCATAGATTCTAGTATCAATTCGGTTTCCTATGTATGTGGATACATGTGTATGTGTATGGTTTTACAATAATGTCTATTACATTTTTAAAATAGAAATTGGGATATTTGAGAAGTGTATGTACAACATCTGTTTATATTTGATTTATAACATGTTTATTTACATATCTATTAATTATTTAAATGAAATCATTTAATTTTTAAGAAAAAGGGTATTTTGGTCATTTCAGGATTTGGCTGACGCTTGGACATTGCTCAATTTTGGTTTGGAAACGTGAAGAATTCAATTTGGGTTCGTTTGGAGGTGGTTTGAGTCGATTCGGACTTAAAATGAAAAAGTTATGCTTGAAAAAGATTGAAAAGGACCTATTTGTAAATATTTATGTTTTCCCCAGGGACTTATTTATGAAGCTGGAAGGGCATGAACTTTAATTTGGGCTTTATGTAAGGTTTTATGTGAAATTTGGTTCCTTAGGGGCTTGTTTGAAATGATTTTAAGTTGTTAAGGGCCTTGTTGCAATTTTGCAAGGACTGCGCTGTGAATTAAATTTTATCAGAAGGGTTTGTTTATAAAGGGGTTTTGTTTCAATCATTTTATTTATGTCTGGGCTCTGAGATTCGTGTGTTGGGCTTGGAGATATGCGATTTGGGCTTTGAGATATCGATGGAGCTTTAAGATTTGGTTATGAGACTTTGAGATACGTGCTGCGCCTCGGGTCTCTGGATGCAGCTTTAAGATTCGACCAAGTGACTCCAAGTTTGAGCTTTGAATTGACCGACAGGTGGGCCCTACCATACAGTAGCCGTTTGAACTCTAGTTTGAATTGGACTTTTAGATCACTCATTTGCTTTAAGATCCGTGTATGTGCCTTAAAACTCGTGCTAACCAGCTGACAAGCTAGGGATTCATCCACGATGAACTGGGCCTGGCTGATCCCGGCCACGGCGGTGCCGACCAAGGGCATGGGTTGTGATCGTCTCATCACCAGGAATTCATTGCCACTATCGTCGGCGGCTGGAGATCGCCGGAGACGACGGCCTGAGGTGGAGAACAATTATCGGTACCGATAGGCCACTGAACCCATTTCTTTCAATTTTCTCACAATTTTCATCAGTAATTCGATCATTTGACATCGCATGAATACATGAAAGTGATCGAGATACCAATTTACACATTTAATTTGATTTTTGGTCATGAAATGGGTTTTCACCTTTCGGATCCAGTTCCGATTGGTACCTATAGCTGGTACAGGGGTCTTGGAATCAATTCAAGTGTATGGAAGACTTAGTTTCAGTTATTTTGAGGTGATCTAAGCATAATATGGCATCAACTTGACTAAAATCGCATTTTAAGGTAGAAACAGTACAGAGGTTCATGCTGTCAGATCTTTTTCCATTTTTTTTTTATTCTGTGTATAAGTCATAGATTTTCTTTCACAGGATCATGGAGGGATGTGTGAATAGCATTTGTGTCGATTTTTATCATTTTTGGGGATTTATTTGTATTTTAATAATTTTGATTTCAGAGGAAGGGTATTGAGAGTAATTTCCTCATTTTTATTTGCTGATTTTTCTGTTTTGAGTGATGATCTTTGAAAATTCATAATAAATTCAAATGGAATCAGAAAAATATGAAGTTTATATCCACTTTGTGTATTTTGAAGTTCTGGAAATGACTATAATATCCATTTTTTTTATTTGGTCTTTTAATTAATATTTATTGTGTGATTTACCAGTAGAGGTTCTTTGGTCATTTAGATGCTGATCTTTCACTTTTGAGACCTGAACTTCAAAAATTCATATAAAATCGAAATAAAATCCAATTAGTATGAAATTTATGTCAATTTTATGTATTTTGGAGTCCTTTATCTGACTGTGTAATTTGTTTTTTATTTAGAAATTTATGCTGCCTTGTGCAGTCCAGTTTGTGAACAGAGGTCATTTTTGGCCTGTTGGGGTGCATTAGTGTACCAGCAGCTCTTGACTCATGTTGGGCTGCTGGAATTGAGTTTGGTATGGTACCAAAGACTGGTACAGGGGTATCAATACATGCTGCACTGACTGGTTGAGGTCAGGACCATTTTTGTTAGCTTGAAAGCTATTGCCTTGTACCAGAAAAGGGTAACAAAAGAACCAAAGACTCCAAAAATCATCTCTCAACATTCTTAAGTCATCAAAATTTGTCAGAACTCAGAAAATTACAGGGAGGCCCCTGATTTTATTAAAATCATGATTTATGTGTTCTTTCCATTTGATTATTGGACAAAATCATCAAGACTTCATTGAGCAAGAGTACAAATAGTTTAGAACAGCCATAGCTGGTGCTTATTTGCATCTATACCCTATGTCTTTCACTATTTACATAGAGGTCCCATGAAATCCCTTGAATAGTGTAACCTAGTACACTTATGTATCAAAGGAAATCAAGTTCCCTTCTATATAATATAGGTCCATTGATCATTTAAAAGGAATCAAGAAGGGAAGCCAGCTCGCTCAACCTCCTTAAACCTTATGTGCATTTTTTTTTATTAAGTCACTTTTATGCTCTCTAATCCCTATATTAAAGTAATTAGATAACTCCAATATGGGAGGAAACCAGCTGGCTCAACTCCTATATTTTTGCTATCTAATCATTTTAAAAGGAATTAAGGAGGTTGGTTTTAGAGGCAGAAAAGAACCAAAGGCAGAAAAATCAGATTTTGTACTTTTAAATATTCTTATATTTACAATATAGTGATAAATTTCAACAATGAGAATAAACCTTATTAGATAAGAGACAGTAGTAAATATATATTTTTTTGTTTTATATAAAAAGAAATAAAAGAGAAACAATAAAAGGAAGAGGGGAGAAAAGATTCTTTTTTTTTTGTTTTTTTTTTATTTGATCATTAGGCCAATATAACTAACTTATTTATGAAATAAGTTGAAATAAACAGGCCTTCACTGTTTTTTAATAAGAATCCAAGCAAAGGTCATAGAAAAGTTCCAGAAAATGCAAAGATAAAAGAAAGTCGAAAAATGGACAAGAAAATGGAAAAGAAGAGTTTCTTTATTTCAACATGAACTATATACACAATATCATCCCCTTCAAGTTTTACATTTTAAATCTCTTATTACCTATTAAACTTGTTGCTTTTGGAGAGAAAGAAGAAAAATGGCTAGCCTATTTGGACCTAGAAAGAAAGCTTTAGTGTATTCTTGTCGTTTCTGTTTTCTATTGATCTCCGTGTGTCCCCTTTTTTCTTTGATTTCATGAGCTTAAATAGCCATAAGGCATGAGGTTTAGGGTTTAGGCTAAGGTCTATGCTGGCATGATCTTCATCCTTCAAATCCTTCATCTTCAATTCAATGATCTAGATTTCTTCTCAAGGCATCAAGCCATTTGTTCAGAGGCATAGGCCAACGGATTTAAGCCAACTCAGCAGTCCAGAGCACCAGATATTCATCAACCCTTACTTTTTGTATTTTAAAGGTCGAGATTTGCCATGTATGGTTCATGCTTCTCCTCATGCATGGGAAGATATTCTTCCTTTTTGGCAGCTTGCCTGGTGCACGGGACAGCTGTGCATGAGGTCAATTTTGACGCAGAGGCGCCAGTGATGGCAGGCATAGGTTACACCCGCGATTTAAACCGGCTTATAGTGGGTAGTGACCATTTGTTTGTTCTCGGCCAACGAGAGGGTGCCACAACGCAGGAATAGAGTAATTTTATCATGCCTTGCATGGAATTACATTCCTCGACTGCCAATTTCCATTCTTTGATCAGGTATACACCTTCTTTTGTTGCCTGTCGGGTATCTCTTTCCAATTCAAGTAACTCTCTTTAATGCACATTAAATTGAGAGTTGCAGGGGCCACATGTGATCCTAGTGACATGGTGCAGAGCCTTCAAGAGGTGTAATTTTATTCATCTCATTTTAAACGGGTCTGAATCCAATTGCAAACGGGTCTTCCCCTCCTCTTTGATTTAATGCTCATTCCTTTCAATTGACTCGTTACTGAGCATCGCCACGCAATGATAAAGAGCCTTCTATGTTGATTTTTTTTCTTTGCATCGTGTTTGCCCGAGTCCCCAACTCGGTTGCTTTTCATTTTCTTCCGACCCTCTCTATTTACTGAGTGAGATTTCCACATATAGTGCTACTATAGCCATCTTTCAGAGTAGAGCCGAGAGGCAAAGGAATTGGGACAACTCGGTTCTCTTCTGGTGCATTCCCCTTTTTGCTTCACTTAGTCGCTGAAGAAGGAAGGAACACGCAGAAGGAAGGGGAAAGAGCTGACATTGGGGCCCCACTTGTCAATCTCGTTATAGGCGGGTATTATTTAGGTTTATTCATGTCTCCATTTTGGGTAAGTCCGGTACGCCGTGATCCGTGTCGCTGACAGCGTTAAAATCCGTGTAGAGCTCATGTGGTCCGAGTGCATGTATCCCGAAGGGGTCATTTGCGCCTAATTTAAACTCAGCGACATTCTATCGCTGTTGGGTGGGCGTGGGGTATCATGCACCGTGCGGCTGGACCTTTGGTCTACGAGTTCAATTTTCGTGAGCCAAGTCCACTTATCTCGCTAAACCAGCGAATTTTATTTCATTTGGCTGACCAGTGGGGCCTAGGTTGCAGGGTTAAGGTTCTGGGTAACCCCATTTGCACCCAAAGTACTTAGGGTAAACGCTAGGGGTCCCCAATGCCACATGGCGCCAATCAGAACACTCCATCTTGCAAATTCCATATCTTTTCAATCATTTTGAATTAGGAAATGTGCTTTATATCAAAATTCATGATTATTCGAGTAGATTTTAATCATGAACTTGATTTAAAGGTCTTCATTCCCTATTTTGTGATGTTGAGTCGAATTAAAGTATGTTTGACCTTTAATCGACCAGTTTGGCAGTTGAACGACACCTTATCTTGGATAATTGAATCCTTGACTTTTTAAGGTCAAACAAATGCCCCCCACCTGGGTGAGGTGCGAAGACCTTAGGATTGAACAGCTTAGCCAGGTGCCCCCAGTGTTCCTCCTGAACTTCATGGAATTCTTTCTGAGTTGTTTTTCTTGTTTGAATCTCAGGTGTTTGAACTCCACATTGGGCATTGAGCTCGGAAGCGGGTTTGATCATCATCTTCAATCACACCTACTTCAAAAGGTATGTTATCTTTATCTCACCTCGCTAATACTTGCATGGTTGGGTAAGGGTTGAATGTGCGTTCTTCGGGGTTTGTCTGGGCAATTGATCCCTTGCTCATACATTGGGGCTTCAGACAGTGACTATACTCCGAACTCACATTCATTGGGGAAAACCTGTCTAACCGAGGAGGAATTACAGACAGGAGAATTTTATCTCTGACCTAGTACGGGAACCATGCGGGTAACTCGCAAAATTGAGAGTTTAGATAAAATGGCCTTCTGGTTGTAGGCATAATCTCGGATTCTGATCCAGTTTTTCCCGTGTGCTTTTCTTTGGGGTCTTTGGCTAACCAGGGTTGGTTTCGGCTGTATCTCGGGGTCTCCTAGGGTTATATCAAGTTGGAACTTGGTTTTGGTTGTAGTTTAAGGTCTTTTCAGACTGTTGATGTGGTTTAAGGTCTTCTTAGACTATTGGGGTAGTTTAAAGATCTTTTCGGACCCTCTTTTCAATTTATTCTAAACTCTGAGCTAACACATTTCTATGTTTTCCTTGTAATTGTTCAGAGTTTAGGTCATCGCCCAGGCTAGGAGGCTGGTTTGACCGTTATCTCCAGCTATGTCTCGTAACCAAGGTACGCTCTTCCTTGCCTCCCATACATTTGCACTTACATGTTGCTTTTGAGTGGGGAATTTATTGGGTGTTGGTTACCTGTAATTTTGGCCATGTCTTGGAACCTTTCAGATCACGGTTGTAGTTTTAAAGTCCTTTCAGACTGTTTGGCCACTTTTGTGACTTTAGCTCACAATATCTTTTATTCACACAGGAGTCCCTTTCACTAGGCATGACCTTCTACCAATGGGTCCTTTTCCTGTGAAGGGGAGGTTTTCTGACGACCCTGTCGATTGGACCCCTGAGACTGTTTTGAGAGTGGGGTTCACTCATCGTGCTGGGCCAGTGCTGCGTCAGCGGGATTATCATTCATTTCTGGGCGACAGTCTCTATCCTATCACATCAGATCGATCGCCGCATCCTCTACACCTTCTAGGTCTGAACATGATGGGCACTGGAGCCCTCCTTTGGTCCCCCAGGTATCTTCCGCCAGGTATTTTGAGAAAGAAGGCGGGCCTGGTTGACTGGGTGAGATCTATCTTGCAGCGAGAGAGAGTTCTTCTTGAGAGTGTTGGCATCTATTATGCGGTATTTCTTTCCCTCTTTGAGTATACATGGGACCCATCATTTTTCCAGGCCTTGGCAGAGAGGTGGAGGTATATCTCTAACACAATTGTCTTAGCAGATCGAGAGTTGACTATTTCACCTATAGAGTTTCATAGGTTGTCTGGCTTGCCCATATTTGGTGATCCTTACGATGAGTATGTCCCCAGTGATATGGCGCTAGAGCAGAGATCACCGGAGGGTACTCACATATTTCCTGGTTCACTCAGGCGGTTATTTGGTGTCTATGATGCACTTTCCCGCGCGGGCCAGGTGACATTTTCTGTTTGGATTAGCTACTTTACTGACCGGGTTAGATATCCATGTCATTCGTTCGCTTCTCCTTTAGACCCTTTCGATACCGAGAGGGCAGAGATTGTCCATAGCGGCCCTGTGATGCAGGCATGTCATACTCGTCATAGGGTTTTGGGGCGGGAGACTATATTGATGGCCTTTTTGGCTTGGTGGCTTTGTTATTTCGTCATCCCTAGCCAGCCGGTCGGTGTCATCAGGCCTGAGACTTTCTTTATGGCAGGCAAGTTGGCCCGAGGGGAGCTAGTTTCTTTAGCTATCCCTGCCTTGGCCAATCTCTTCAAAGGCATGAGGGTGGTTACCTCATCGTGTGATCCTTCTTTTTGTGACGAGGTTATACCTTATCATTACTTATTCGGTTGGGCCCACATGCATTGGGCTGGGTTATATACTCCACTGATGGATGAGGACTTACGGCGTCACTTGCCTACATTAGCTGAGATAGCAGGGGTGAGAGCCAGCCATATACCCGCCCGACGGGCACGCGCTTTCTTTCGTGACAGCAGTGACTACCTTAGGCTTCATGGTGGGAGACAGTTTGCTTGTCGTGATGAGCAGTCTGAGGATTTGGTTTTGTTCGACGGCGGTCCTGGGGGAGAGCACCACAGGAGTTTGAGATTGGGCTCTGTGAGGGCAGGGTTTTTTGTTAGTCTTCGCCATGGACTTCTTCCTTTGCGCTTAGGTGATAGGGTGGTTTTAGAGCCGTATATGCCTCACCGTTGCGCGCATCAATTTGGTTTGGATCAGTGCATTCCTGCAGATGTCCCGCTTTCCAGTGACATTCGTGCTGACCTAGTAGGAGCTGTCAGGTGTTGGACATCATTCTTTCGTATGGAGACACAGGCACAGTTTGTTAAGCCTCGAGTTTCCCGATTGGTGACTTTCACCGTTCCATATGATCGATGGTATAGGGATATGGTACAGGTTTGCTATGTGTAGACCATTGAGCAGTGGATGGAGGAGGTATTGCCGGGCCCGGACGACCACGTTGTTGTGAGACCCGTGCCTCCTCTTGAGAGGGTTCCCGGTATGCGTAGTCTAGACAGTCGCTTCTCCATGCCTCTGACCACAGGTATGTTTCTCCTTATTATTACTTTATTTTGTGTAATTCGCTTGATTGTATTAACCCTTCACTCGTCTTATAGTGCTTCGCGTGCCAGAGGATGGGGTGCTGACCTCTTTTGGGAATCCTGCTAGGATTCTTCAGCGTTCTGACCCTCCTCCTTAGAGAGTTTCTGCCTCTATTACTGAGCCAGTCGTCCATCCAGGTATTGATCTTGTCATTTCCTTCCCTTTCTTTCTACCCATTCTTATGCTTCCCTTCTGATCCTTGTTTATTTTTTACAGGGTCAGACTCGGGTATTGCAGGCTTATCTGGTGCTAGGGCAGGAGAGGTTGTTGACTGCCCCCAGGGCGTCCCTGCGACTATGGAGCCTTGCTTGGCTATGGTGCCGTATGGCGCCTTCCTTTAGGTCCCATTTTGTGGGCTTGTTGTGAGAGTGCGCGCCTTCGAGCCCACTCTTTGTATGTGTATTTTGGTTTTGGTTGACTACTCTTGGATATACGTATTTGCGATTGATGTTTGCTTTTGTAGTTTTCTCATTCTCTTTCTCATTTCTCTTTTGGTTGATTTATTCGAATCTTCTCTAACCGGGTTCTAAGCGATTAAATAAATTCGTCTAAATCGGTTTTCTTCCTCATTCTCCGTCTTTCTCTTTTTGTCTACGAATTCTTTCAAGTCTTCTCCAATCGGGTTCTAAGCGATTAGATAAACTTGCTTAATTCGGTCTTTTCTCCTGAATCTTTCAAGTTTTCTCCAATCGGGCTCTAAGCGACCAGATATACTTGTTAGAGTCAGGGTTTAATCCTGAATCTCCCCCGTTGGGTTCTAAGCGACAAGGCATCTTCATTGAACTCAAGCTGTACCTCAAGCCTTCTGCATCTATCCGATGGGGTTCTAAGCGATCAAACGTCTTCAGCTGGCTTAGGTTTGGTTTTCTATTTTCATGCTTCATGCGCCGTCCCGCTTAGAGGGTAACACCGGCAACATGGAAACCCGTTAAGGTTGAACTTTCATACATGCTGCCCCCATAAAAAAGGCTACCCCAGCATGTATGACTACGTAAAAACCGTCCCACTTAAGGGTAACACCGGTCATACGGAACCCGTTAAGGTCGAACTTTCATTCATGCTGCCCCCACAAAAAAGGCTACCCCAGCATGTATGACTACGTAAAAACTGTCCCACTTAAGGGTAACACCGGTCATACGGAACCCGTTAAGGTCAAATCTTCATTCATGCTGCCCCCACAAAAAAGGCTACCCCAGCATGTATGACTACGTAAAAACCGTCCCACTTAAGGGTAACACCGGTCATACGGAACCCGTTAAGGTCTGATTCTCACACACGCTGCCCCCACAAAAAAGGCTACCCCAGCATGTGTGACTATGTAAAACCGTTCTGCTCAGAGGCTTCATTGGTCATACGGAACCCGTTAAGGTCGAATCTTCATTCATGCTGCCCCCACAAAAAAGGCTACCACAGCATGTATGACTACGTAAATACCGTCCCACTTAAGGGTAACACTGGTCATACGGAACCCGTTAAGGTCGAATTTTCATTCATGCTGCCCCCACAAAAAAGGTTACCCCAGCATGTATGACTACGTAAAAACCGTCCCACTTAAGGGTAACACCGGTCATACGGGACCCGTTAAGATCGAATTTTCATTCATGCTGCTCCCACAAAAAAGGCTACCCCAGCATGTATTGACTTTGTAGAACCGTTCTGCTCAGAGACTTCATTGGTCATACGGGACCCGTTAAGGTTAGATGTTTACGCATCTCCATGAGATTGATGCGACATAGTGAAACAACGCTTGTCTTGTGCGTGAAGTTTAGTCTGCTGGTTGCAGGTTTCATTCTAGTGCTTGAAAGGTATTTTCTGGTTTTGGGTTCATATGTCACCCGTGGGACGTATATCAACAGGGTATGCCAAATTATGCTTGGGTTTTGTGGTATTTGCTTGTCATTCATGGGATTTTGTTTGGAAGGTTGGTTAATTTTTCTAAATCCAACTTGAGAAGTCTCCAATTGTTATCGGTGGGACTATTGTAGAGGGGAGTGCCAAACTATGGGCTCTGGTCTTTGGAGTCAAGGGTTCTTGTTCTTGAACTCTAGTTTGGATTGTGGCCCGTGGGGCATTGGTCTATAAGTCTATCATTCATGGGTGTTGACTTGGCTCAAGGCTTGCTTCTGCAGAGATTGGTTTGATGAGAACCCGATTAGGGTTGTTGCCTTTGGGTTCTCAGTTTCTCTTATTTTGGACCATGATAATTGTTTCAGTGCTCACGTGGCCTAGGCACAACATCAAAGCCTTATTTTATTCGGCACAAATATATAAAGCCTGTTCGTCATCTTAGATGACTGGTTAGACGAGCGTACCAGTGACAATTGCTTTAAGGACACAGTCTTGACAAAGCCCATTTTGTGCGTGAGGCTTTCTTTGTGGGCCTTACATCTCTCCACTCTTTTTATATTATGGTGGGATTTAGGTGCATGCATGCACTTGTTTGAGGGTGGCATCTTATTCACTCCTCTCGTGCCTTCTTGAATAGCCTATATGGCCTCAATCCTTAGGCGAGGGTATCGCGGGAAATGCGAACACCATTGTTTTTGAAAACTTTGTTTTAGAAGGGATTTTGTGCCTTCAGAATTTAAATAGCCTAAACGACCACTTTCTTTAATCTTTTGATTTTATTTGAGATATCATCATTAGGCACTCCATTGTTTAAAGGACAATGAAGAAGCCTTGTCTCTCCTTTTTTCAAACTGGGAGGAAAGACAAAACCAGTGATAGTTGTTTCAAATGGGCACAACACCAAAGCCCATATTTTGTTTAAAGTACAAAATATAAAACTTGTTTGTCCATATTCAGAACTGGCTGGACAAACTTTGCCAGTGTTAATTGTTTAAGGGTACAAACTTAACAAAACCCATTTTGTGGCGAGAGACCTTTATGGATTTTGTGGATAGTTAGGGGACCTTACATTTTGCTCGAGACGGTTTCACTCATGCCGCGATTTGATCCTTTTATTCATAGAGGTTTTCGTTCATGCATATTTATTGGGACATTTTATTTATGGATATTGAAATTTAGGCTTTATTGGACTTTTGGGTATTTATGGAATTTTATTTGGAATGTTCTATTTGTGGATCTTAGAATTTAGGTTTATTGAAATTTTGGGTATTTGTGGAGTTTTCAATCTTAAAATTTGGAGATCGTAGAGTAGAGTTTGAGGAGGAGATCTCGTGGGATTCTCGCTTTATGCAAACATACACACAAGCATTTAGACATAAGCACATCATCATCAAGCAAACATAAACATTATCCATGAGAAAGGGAAATCAACTCCTAAAAGCATTTAACATAAACGGCTTGTTGCCCCCTGTCAGTAAGGAGCGGCCTTGGGCCCCGCATGTTTGGCGGGCCTCCTGTCTTTGCCCGATGTGGTTGGTTCAGAGGGCAGTGACAGATTGGGTGACTCAGAGGATTTTGGATTCTCTGGTGCTGGTGGTGGAGGAGGAGGCTTGCTGACGGAGCTTTCTGCATCATCAGGCGGAGGCATATCTCCATCATTTTCATCCCACCCTTCGACTTCCATATCCACAATTTTGCAGATGGGATCAACGGTCAGCCACAACTGATGCGGGATGGTATTGGGTGGCCCGCAAGCGATCAAGAGCCTGAGCGTGTCATAGTTGTTGTTGGAGAAGTATGGGGCAATCTTGAGAGGATACCCGAATCCTGCCACCAAAGTATGAATATCAGCAGAGTTCCATAAGTGTAAAGGTACCTTGCGGAGTCTTATGCGCGCACGGTAATTGAGGGGATTGTCATAGCCTCCTTGGCTAGAAGTCCATCTTATCATTCGGATATCGGTGGGAATGACGCCGGGGACGTCGGCTTCTAAGGTGAGCGAACCCAATGAAAGGATGCCCCTTTTTACATCATCACTTGGGCATATGAGTATGTAGTCGGCCTCGATTTCGTCGACTTCCTCAATGATTAGGCTTGAGAACTCACAGTTGAGTTGGTTTGAGAAGTAGTGACCGAGGCGGTATTTGGTGTACCCGGTTTTCCTTCCTCCAGTGACATAGATGAAGATGGATCGCCATAACCATCGACTCTCTTGCGGCAGTGCGTCCTTGTTGGGGAAGTCGACGGCGAGAGAACCCGGGCCTGGATATCGGCCATATCCCATTCTTACCGTCGGCGTGAGCGCCATGGTCTCCCAGTTGTGGGGAATTGTCCTTTGAGCAGCCATTAGCGCAGAGTCTGATTGAGGTTGAGGAAGTTTGTGACTTAGAGATGTCGACTTCCTTCAAGGGTGGGGTATATATATCATTTCCCCTTCGGACGTATTGATGCCCGACGTGCCCCTTCACGCGCATTATCGCCTTCATCATGGCTATAGTGGGGATGGTTTTGCAAGTGACGGTTTACGAGTCACTTTCATATTCCTGGCAGAAGTCGCTCGGTGTATCACCCTCCTGGTGGGGCTTTAGGTAACGACCGCTGATTGACTTAACGGGCTCTCTGCTTTCATTGTCTATCAGCCTGTATCGGTACCCTTCCAAGACTTGGTCCACTAAATATGGGCCCCAGAATCTGATCGATTGCGACCTCGGTGTTTCTTTGACAACCCACACAAGCTACCCTTTCTTATATTCATCAAATGGGCCCAGCGTGTGAACCGTTTCTTGTCTTGCTTCGACATTGGTTCTCGCCTTTTGTGGTATGTGGGCTTCGTCCCATTTCTGCTTTAAAGCGCTTTCGACATCCCTTGCAACCTGATTGGGCTTTATGGCTTGGTCCTTGAATTCCTTTATTGCCCTTATCTCCTTTTGCATTTGTTGATAAATGCACTTCGGGCATTCGTAGATATCGAATCGAGAATCATTGTGGTTGGCGATGGTTGCCTTTGGGCTTGCGCATGAAGGGTGGTGACTACTGCCACACTCTTTGCATTCAAACATGTCCCATGAATTTCCCTCTTGGTCACAGACGCCGCAATGGGTTATATATCCAAACTCGAATTCTTCTTGTTCGGATTCAACTTCTACCATGTAACATGTAGCATCCATGCTAGAGTCGCTCGAATCACCATCCTTAGGCTTCTTTGATGATCCACGCTTTGAGCGAGATTTGGAAATTTCACCCTTCTTCTTCTTGGAAGTTTGTTTGGCACTTTCTTTGTTCTTTTGCTTTTCATCCTCTATGATACACTTGCAGGTCATGCAAAACCAGTTGAAGAACCTTTTGTCATAGCTATAACTTATCCTTCTTCCGGTGGCGCATTCAGTGCATGAGTATCTATGGCATCGGTCACAATTGAACATGACGTGATAATCATCTATTTCATCGCAACTCGTGCATTTGCCTTTCTTTGTGTGGCTACCGCTACTATGATCCTCTTCTTCTTGAGGTGAGTCATATTCTGAGTCGGTGGACCTTTGAGACACCATATGGCATTCAGCTTCTTGTTCTTCTTCTGAATTTTCTGAGTCGTCGCCTTGAGTTCTCAAATTCCGGACTTGACTTTGCATCCCAGGTGCTTGGTATTCTCGAAGATACTTCCCTTTAATAGGTGGTGCGAACTTGCTTCCATTGCTTTCTCGCAACCTATAGGTGTCTCGCCCTAAGGCTTGCTCAACGATGTATGGTCCCCTCCATTCAATTTTAGCGTGACCGTCTTTGGATGGTTGAGACTGGCTGAGCATGGATACCATGTCCCCTACTTCGAATTGTGAGGGTACTTCGTCTTTAGGAATCGATTTTATCTTTTGCTTCCCCTTATCTTTGCTGGGAATAGGTGCACGAGTCCCTTCTAGATAGGCTACCACAGTGAGTGGTAAGGTCCCCTCTTGCCTCTTCTTTTCTAGAAAGTCCTTGAAGACCCAGCAGTCATCGATGGTGTGACCAAGGATACGGTGGTATGGGCAATAATTATATTCATTGACTTTACTCGCTTGTTCTGGGCGTTTACATACTGGCAGGTTGAGACCTCTTTGCATCATCAAGTCGAATGCTTTGGCAACCTTATTTCGCCCAAATGAATATGTTTTGTTCTTAAGTTCTGCCAATGTATTCTTTTCTTTTGGCATTACTGGAACGGGTTTCTTCGATTCAAAGATTGTGTTTGCCGAATCTGTACGGGTTTGTCCCCTTGTGGATTGGAATTTCAAATAATCCTTTAGGAGTTGAGCCAGCATGCCTTCGAGTGGAAAAGACTCAGGTGTCGGTGCTGGGAGCAGTGATTCTACTTTTCCTTCACCCTTCTTTGGTTCCGGTACCCATTTACCTTTGAAACAACGCAGGCAGCTCCATCTTGGGGTTTCATCACTACTTTGAGGATGTTCTCTAAATCTTGTGCAAGGGGGATGGCATATGGCCCCACATTCGACACACGAAGTCATTTCTGTGACCTCTCCCGGTCTATCGCATACACTGCATGCGACAAACGACGATTGATCGTCTTCAGCTTCTATTACATGACATGAAGCTTTGGAGGTGTAGGGCGCAGAAAGTTGCACAGCTGGTATGGAAGATGTGTGCACATGTATTTAAATGTCTCGTGGTTCAATGCTCTCTATTTTCAAGACATGGAGAGAACATCGAACTTGAAACATTCGTTTCTTCCTTTCTGCTATTCCTTCTGGTTCACCCTCGACAGACATACTGTTCATAATCAGTCTATCGAGAGAGTTTAATGATTGTGGGGACGTTTAACTCCCAGCGGGCGCAAGCCCCCGCTGTTAATTACATCAGATGGCCCTTCCAAGCCATACTGAATACCTCGTTCATTTCGGGATTTATGCCTATTTGTTATGAATTGAATAAAGGGGCTAAAAAGGGAACTCATGTATTGAGTTTGGGTTTGATTTGGTTTTCTATGCATTTGGATATATGTGTGTGTGTGATTTCACATTAAAATAATATTTATTGCATTTTAAAATAGGAATTCGGATATTTGAGAGGTGTATGTACAACGTTTGTTTACATTTGATTTATAACATATTCATTTACATTTTTATTAATCATTTACATTACATTAAGAAATCATTTAATTTTGGACAAGGGTATTTTGGTCACTTCAGAATTTGGCTGATGCTTGGACACATTTAATTTTGATTTAGAAACAGGGAGAATTTGATTTGGGTTCATTTGGAGGTGGTTTGAGTCAATTTGGACTTGAAATGAAGAAGTTATGGCCGAAAAGGACTTATTTGTAAATATTTATGTTTTCCCAGGGGCTTATTTACAGAGCTGAAAAGGTGTGGATTTGTGATTTGGGTCTTAGACAAGGTTTTATGTGAAAATTGGGCCTTTAAGGGTTTATTTGAGAAGGTTTTATGCTGTCAGGGACCTTTTTGTAAATTTACAGAGACTTCGCTGCAAACATCGAAAATCAGAGGGGGTCTTTTATGAAAAGGGTATTGATTTATAATTTTATTGATTATCTGGGCTTTGAGATTCGGATTTCTGCTTATACTTAACCTCTGAATCTTTAAAAATTCATATCAAATTGAAACAAAGTCAGAAAAATAAGAAATTTATGTCCATTTTGTGTATTTTGAAATTTTCTATCTGATTATGATGTTTATTTTTTTTATTTGATTTTTTTTAGTCATTCGATACTGCCCATTTACCAACAACAGCCCCTTTTTTATTTAAACGCTAATTTTTCTATTTTTGAACCTGAACTTTGGAAATTCATATAAAATCGAAATATAGTCAGAAAAATGTAAAATTTGTGTCCATTTTGTGTGTTTTGAAGTCCTCTATCTGATGGTGAAGACCATTTTTCATTTTGGTCCCTGTACCAGTCCAGAGGGTTCTGTTTACCAGAGAAGGTCATTTTGACACTTTTGAGTGCTTTTCTTGTATCATTGATGCATGTTTTGTGATTTGATGTTGGTCCACTGTTCCAGAGGGCATTAGGGACTAGTTTGAGGCATTTACAACTGATTTCATAAATTAAACACCATTTTAATGAATTTTCATAGCCTTTTTGCTATATCTTTGGTACCAATAAACAAGAGGAAAAAGGAAAAAATCCAAAATTCCAAAATAATGTCAAAAATCTGCCAAAATATGGTTTTATGCAGGGAAGCCCCTGATTCTGTTTAAAATCATGTTTTTGATATCTTGAAGGACATGTCATTAAGATTTCCTTAGATTTAAAGATGCAAATATCATGAACAAGCATAACTTGTCATTTATTTGTATTTCAAACCTTCCATCTTTCACCATTTATATATTTGAGATATTTAATTTCTTTTAGCATATTTGCTTAAGAAATCAAATATTTTTTCATACACGAATGGGTCCAAAAAAGGGGGAGTCATTGAAATATCATAGGTTTAAAGCATAAATGACATATCATAGCTAATGCTAACGTCTTTTTATACTTTAGACCTCAATTTCTCATTATTTGCACATAGTTTTTTATTTTGCCAATATTCATGCATGTGAATGCACTAATTATTGACTAAATCAATCCCTTTGTACAAATAGGCCCTTTGATCATTTAGGTTGAGAGAATAATAGGGGAGACCTCATGGCTCAATCCTACTACCTCTTGTGTTTAATTAATAATTTTTTCATTGTCACTTTATTATTCTTTTAACCTCCTCACAAAATAATTAATATAGTTTTCATATGAAGGGAGACCTCATGGCTCAACCCTCATACTTCTACTACTTAATTATTTTTAGAAGAAGCTAAAAGAATTAGAGAAGGAAAGAAATATCAAAGATTAAAGCTCTATTATTTTTTATTTTATAAGTTCCAAGCAAAAGAGATGATAAAATATTAACATATGTATATATATATTAATACCTATGTATATATATATATATTTTTTAGATAAGATAAAAGGGCAAGAGAAAAATCATATTTTTAGTATTTTTCATTATTATTTCATAAAAGATGCAAGAAAAGGAAGTAAAAAAAAAGTATATTTTTATTTGATCATCAAGTTACATATTTCATTTTGTTCATCCTATGATGAACTAGAAACCATGTAACTCTCACATTCATGATTTTTAAAGGTTTAGAAATAAAAAAAAAGATGAAGAGATGAGGGATAAGGCTAAAGCAATGAAGAACAAACAAGGAAAATCATCAAAAAAACCTTCTTTATTTCGACTAAAACAGAATATTTACAGATCATTGCTCATCAAGAGCCTTACATCACATAGGTATTGATTACCTCTTAAACTTACTTAAGAAAACTTCAAGCTTCTAACCTAGCCTTTGTATGAAAATGGAGTTTTCTAACTTGTTTCTTGCAAAAAGCTTTCTGGAGAAGAAGAAGTATATCATTCATCTGCATTTGGAGTGCCTTATATTGGGCAATATTAGGTTTTCCGGATAGGGAGCTGCTGATGTGTCTTCTGCTGTGCACACCAAGTGTTTGATCAAGGGTCTTGATCATTTGCTTCACTTAGAGGTGCATATATGGCATGGGCTTGACCAATCATACTCATACACTCCATCTATGATTTTCTGTAGCATTTGTAGCCTTTGGATCTCATCAGATCATTAGAACCGGCATCCTAGCCCTTCATGAACCGGCCTAATATGGTAAGCTTGAGAAACATGTCCCTGCACCCTGGGAGAAGAATCTTCTATCTTTGGCTTCTTCCAAGGGATGGGAAACACGTGTTAGCTGGGACCATTGGCCTCAGCACAGCTGTAGAGGGCAGGTACAATGCCTTGGCAGTACACCGAACCTAATTGTGTTCCCATATTGATATTTGTGCCCTTTGCAGCAGAGGCATGGCATATAGCATTGCCTATCTTTAATTAAGTTGTTCTCGGGTCCCATCTTACCCTCACAACAGTCAATTCATTGTATCTACTTAGAGCAAAAATCGGGTTAAACCCATACCCGCAATGCATCATCTCGGGTTCACCTTGAGTCAAATTAATAGCCTACATAGCATCGTAAGAGGCTATTGAGTGCGCACCCGAAGCCCCAGAGCCTAATTTTTATCTAAGCTCGGATTTCCCATTTTCTTCCTTATTTCCTTCTCAGCTGAAATTGAAGTCTTGGGAGAAAGGAAATAATTGGGAGTTTAGGCAGAGGAGAGGGGTAAAGGATGCTCAAAGATTTCAGATGAGCTTTGGGATTAAAACTTAACAATTTCCCAGAATTTAGAGTTTGAAACCCACTCAGGTGCGGGCTAGAGGAGGAAGAAGGAGCTACTGCAGCAAGGGGCCTACCGGTCAGCCTCCTCTGTGCTACAGTGTCCTTTCTTTTTATTTTATTTTGTTTCTGTTGCCTGGACCCGGTGTGCCTTGAGCCGTGTATAGGCTTGTTCATGGTATACGGTGCACTGGGAACACGCTAGTTGAAGGGGTCACCCGCTCTTCTTTTTAAAACTAGCGATATTTACTTCCCCTTGCCCGATCTCGGTTTCTTATAGACCGAGAGGATGACAGCTCGGTGTACACAGTGTTGTGGTGATGCACCGAGTTCATGCATCGTGAAGGGGTCAAATATGGTTTGAATTAAACCCGGCGCCTAGTGCCCATATCCGTCTAGGCATGGTTCACCATAGACCAAATCAGTAACGGCTCGGTGTATCCCGTTTTGCCTTGGTATACCATGTCCATCTGCCAAGTTGGTTTGGCGCAAAATTGCTTTGTGTCACTGATGAGCGGGTCCCATGTTGTCAGATGTGTTTGGTATCCCCAACTTGCACCCAGAGCAATTTTACAGCTTGGTTTGCCTAAGTGCCACCATATTTAGCACCCAGAACATCATCCAGCTTAATTTGAGTCATAGAAAATTGTTTCCTCCGTGATTTTGACCATTTTAAATATCAAAATTCATCGTTTTGCATGTAGAATACTAACAAGAATTTTAATATGCGTGACCAATTTGCCTGAAGGGTCTGAGTACAACTTTGGCATTTTAATTCCCCCAGAAATTGCCATTTATCATGTTGTGTTTAAATAGTAACTTTCTAGGGTCAAACAAATGCCCCCCACCTGGGTGAGGTGTGAAGACCTTAGGGTTGAACAGCTTAGCCAGGTGCCCCCAGTGTTCCTCTTGAACTTTATGGAATTCTTTCTGAGTTGTTTTTCTTGTCTGAATCTCAGGTGTTGGAACTCCAATTTGGGCATTGAGCTCGAAAGCAGGTCTGATCACCTTTTTCGATCACGTCCACTTCAAAAGGTATGGCATCTTTATCTCATCTAGCTAAATACTTGCATGGTTGGGTAAGGGTTGAATGTGCGTTCTTCAGGGTTTTTCTGAGCAATTGATCCCTTGCTCATACATTGGGGCTTCAGACAGTGACTATACTCCAAACTCACATTCACGGGGAAAACCTGTCTAACCGAGGGGGAATTACAGACTGGAAACTTTATCTCTGATCTAATGCGGAGACCATCGGGTATTTTTGCAAAATTGAGGGTTTAGATAAGATAGCCTTCTAGTTGTAGGCATAATCTTGGATTTTGATCCAGTTTGTCTCGTGTGCTTCTCGGTGGGGTCTTTGGCTAACCAGGGTCAGTTTTGGCTGTATCTCAGGGTTTTCTTGGGTCATGTCAAGTTGGAATTTGGTTTTGGTTGTAGTTTAAGGTCTTTTCAGACTGTTCCCTCTTTGTGGGTTTTAGTTTTAGGGTCTTTTCGGACCACTCCCTCTTTATGGGTTTTAGTTTAGGGTCTTTTCGGACCACTCCCTCTTTATGGGTTTTAGTTTAGGGTCTTTTCGGACCATGCTTCTTGTACTCATACTTACAACTGTCTGAAGTTTAGGTTGGCACTACAGTTCAGAGACTGGTTTGACCGTCGTCTTCAGTTATGCCTCGCGATCAAGGTACATGTCTCCTTATCTCTTCTGTATTTACATTTGCATGGTAATGTGATGGGGTTTTAACAAGGTTTTATTTTTGTTGCAGGAGTTCCATTTACTAGACATGACCCCTTACCGGTGGGACCCTTTCCTGTGAGAGGGAGGTTTCCTGGTGATCCTATTGATTGGACACCAGAGACTATCTTGAGAGTGGGTGTTACTCATCGGGCTGGACCCATATTGCAGCAGCAGGATTTCCACTCATTTCTAGGTGATAGTCTCTACCCTACTTCATCGGATCGGACGCCGCATTCTCTACATCTTTTGGGCTTGAGCATGGTGGGCACCGGGGCCCTTCCCTGGGTTCCCGGGTATCTTCCTCCGGGCACCTTGAGGATGGAGGCAGGTTTGGTTGACTGGGCGAGGTTTACATTGCAGAGGGAGAGAGTTGTTCTCGAGAGAGCGGGCATCTACCATGCGGTATTTCTTTCTCTCTTTGAGTATACTTGGGATCCATCATTTTTTCAGGCTCTGGCTGAGAGGTGGAGGTACGCCTCTAACACAGTTGGCAGATCGAGAGTTGACTATCTCTCCCATAGAGTTTCATAGATTGTCTGGTTTACCCATCTTTGGTGACCCTTATGATGAGTACCTCCCTAGTGATATGGCATTGGCGCAGAGATCACCGGGGGGTGATTTTGTATACATGTGTTCGCTCAGGCGATTATTTGACATTTATCACACACTCGCCCGTGTGGGCGACGTGACTTTTTATACTTGGGTTCGCTACTTTACCGACCGAGTCAGGTACCCGCGTCAGTCTTTCGCTCATCCTTTGGACCCCTTCAGCACTGGGAAGGCAGAGATCTTTCACAGTGGTCCTATCGCGGAGGCATGTCACACCCGTTATCGACATTCAGGGCGAGAGCTCATATTGACTGCTTTCTTAGCTTTATGGCTTTGCCGTTTCGTCATCCCTAGTCAGCCAGTTGGCATCATCAGACCTGAGACTTTTGTTATGGCGAGTAGGTTGGCGCACGGGGAGCTAGTTTCTTTAGCTATCCCTGCGTTAGCTAACCTCTTTAAGGGTATGAGAGTGGTCTCTTCCTCATGCGACCCCTCTTTCTGTGACGAGGTTATACCTTACCATTACTTGTTTGGCTGGGCTCACATGTATTGGGCAGGGTTGTACACTCCAGTGATGGGTAGTGTTTTGCTACACCATTTGCCTTTATTGGCTGAGATAGCTGGGGCTAGAGCCAGCCGTATATCAGCTCGGCGGGCGCGTGCTTTCCTTCGCGACAGTGATGATTATCTCCGGTTTCATGGCGGGAGACAGTTTGCTTGTCGCGATGAGCGGCTTGAGGATCTGGTTTTATTCGACGGGGGTCCTGGAGGAGACCATTGTGAGAGTTTGAGGCTGGGATCTGTGGAGGCCGGGTTCTTGGTTAGCCTTCGCCATGGGCTTCTTCCTTTGCGCTTAGGAGACAGGGTGGTCTTAGAGCCCTACATGCCACACCGCTGTGCGCATCAGTTTGGCTTAGACCAGTGCATTCCTATTGATGTCCCACTATCTGATGACATCCATGCTGATTTAGCAGGGGCAGTCAGGTGTTGGATATCATTCTTTCGCATAGAGACACAGGCGCGTTTTGTCATGCCTCGGGCTTTTAGACTAGTGACCTTCACTGTCTTATACGAGCGGTGGTATAGAGACATGGTACAGGTCTGCCATATTGAGACTTTAGGTGAGTGGATGAAGAGAGTTTTGCCTGGACCAGATGATCACATCGGCCCGAGGACTGTACCTCCTTTCGAGAGAGTTCCTGGCATGTGCAGCCGGGATAGTCGTTTCTTCATTTCCAGAGTTATAAGTGGAGCTTCCTCTAGAGTTGGTATGTTTTCTTCATTGATATTTCTTTTCTGCATATCTTGTTCAATTGTACTAACCTTTATTTATTTTGTTGGTTAGCACTGCGTGTGCCGGAGGGTGAGGTGTTGACTTCTTTTGGGATCCCTAGTAGGATTCTCCAGCGTTCTGACTCTCCTTCCAAGAGAGTTTCTCGTGTGAGGAAGAGGCGTAAGGCTAGCACCCCTGCCCCAGTCACAGAGGCAGATGTTCGGCCAGGTACTACTAGCTTTATTTCCTTTCACTTCATGACTTTGTTTCTTTTTTTGTGACCCGTATTTGTCTTTGCAGGGTCAGGTTCAGGTGCTACAGGCTCACCTGATGCTAGGGCAGGAGGGATTATCGGCTGCCCCCAGGATGTTCCTGTGACTGTGGAGCCTGGCTTGGCTATGGTGCCTTATGGTACTTTCCTTTAGGTCCCATTTTTGTGGATTCGTTGTGAGGGTGCGTGCCTTCGAGCCCACTCTTTGTATGTGTA
This sequence comes from Carex parvula, assembly GCA_025461045.1. NCBI lineage: Eukaryota > Viridiplantae > Streptophyta > Magnoliopsida > Poales > Cyperaceae > Carex > Carex parvula. The sequence goes on along the minus strand of JAJGRW010000933.1, from coordinate 226,104 downwards.
TTTTGGTTTTGGTTGATTGTGCTTAGATATACGTATTTGTGGTTGATGTTTGCTTTTGTAGTTTTGTCCTTCTCCTCCTTTCTCTTTTTGGTTGATTTATTCGAATCTTCTCTAACCGGGTTCTAAGCGATTAAATAAATTCGTCTAAATCGGTTTTCTTCCTCATTCTCCTTCTTTCTCTTTTTGTCTACGAATTCTTCAAGCCTCCTCCAATCGGGTTCGAAGCGATCGGATAAACTTGTTTAATTCGGTTTTTCTCCTAAACCTTTCAAGTTTTCTCCAATCGGGTTCTAAGCGACCAGATATACTTGTTAGAGTCAGGGTTTAATCCTGAATCTCCTGAATCTCCCCCGTCGGGTTCTAAGCGACAAGGCATCTTCATTGAACTCAAGCTGTACCTCAAGCCTTCTGCGTCTATTCGATCGGGTTCTAAGCGATCAAACGTCTTCAGCTGGCTTAGGTTTGGTTTTCTATTTTCATGATTCATGCGCCGTCCCACTTAGAGGGTAACACCGGCGACATGGAAACCCGTTAAGGTTGAACTTTCATACATGCTGCCCCCGTAAAAAGGCTACCCCAGCATGTATGACTACGTAAAAACCGTCCCACTTAAGGGTAACACCGGTCATACGGAACCCGTTAAGGTCGAACTTTCATTCATGCTGCCCTCACGAAAAGGCTACCCCAGCATGTATGACTACGTAAAAACCGTCCCACTTAAGGGTAACACCGGTCATACGGAACCCGTTAAGGTCAAATCTTCATTCATGCTGCCCCCACAAAAGGCTACCCCAGCATGTATGACTACGTAAAAACCGTCCCACCTAAGGGTAACACCGGTCATACGGAACCCGTTAAGGTCTGATTCTCACACACGCTGCCCCCACAAAAAGGCTACCCCAGCATGTGTGACTATGTAAAACCGTTCTGCTCAGAGGCTTCATTGGTCATACAGAACCCGTTAAGGTCGAACCTTCATTCATGCTGCCCCCACAGAAAAGGCTACCCCAGCATGTATGACTACGTAAAGACCGTCCCACTTAAGGGTAACACCGGTCATACGGGACCCGTTAAGGTCGAATTTTCATTCATGCTGCCCCCATAAAAAGGCTACCCAGCATGTATGACTACGTAAAAACCGTCCCACTTAAGGGTAACACCGGTCATACGGGACCCGTTAAGGTCGAATTTTCATTCATGCTGCCCCCATAAAAAGGCTACCCCAGCATGTATTGATTTTGTAGAACCGTTCTGCTCAGAGGATTCATTGGTTATACGGAACCCGTTAAGGTTAGATGTTTACGCATCTCTATGAGATTGATGCGACACAGTGAAACAACGCTTGTCTTATGCGTGAAGTTTAGTTTGCTGGTTGCAGGTTTCATTCTAGTGCTTGAAAGGTATTTTCTGGTTTTGGGTTCAGATGTCACCCGTGGGACGTATATCGACAGGGTATGCCAAATTATGCTCGGGTTTTATGGTATTTGCTTGTCATTCATGGGATTTGTGTTGGAAGGCTGGTTAATTTTCTAAATCCAGCTTGAGAAGTCCCCAATTGTTATTGGTGGAACTATTGTAGAGAGGGGTGCCAAATTGTGGGCTTTAGTCTTTGGAGTCAAGGGTTCTTGTTCTTGAACTCTAGTTTGGATTGTGGCCCGTGGGGACTTGGCTCAAGGCTTGCTTTTGCAGAGATTGGTTTGGTGAGAACCCGATTAGGGTTATTGCCTTTGGGCTCTCAGTTTCTCTTATTTTGGGCCATGATAATTGTTTTAGTGCTCACGTGGCCTAGGCACAACATCAAAGCCTTATTTTGTTCGGCACAAATATATAAAGTCTGCTCGTCATTTTAGATAACTGGTTAGACGAGCGTACCAGTGACAATTGTTTAAAGGGCACAATCTTGACAAAGCCCATTTTGTGCGTGAGGCTTTCTTTGTGGGCCTTACATCTCTCCACTCTTTTTATACTATGGTGGGATGTAGGTGCATGCATGCACTTGCTTGAGGGTGGCATCTTATTCACTCCTCTCGTGCCTTCTTGAATAGCCTATATAGCCTCAATCCTTAGGCGAGAGTATCGCGGGAAATGCGAACACTATTGTTTTGAAAACTTTGTTTTAAAAGGGATTTTGTGCCTTCATAATTTAAATAGTCTAAACGACCACTTTCTTTAATCTTTTGATTTTATTTGAGATATCATCATTAGGCACTCCATTGTTTAAAGGACAATGAAGTGTAGGGCGTAGAAAGTTGCACAGCTGGTATGGAAGGTGTGTGCATATGTATTTAAATGTCTCACGGTTCAATGCTCTCGATTGGTTAAAGAACATCGAACTTGAGACATTCATTTCTTTCTTTCTGCTATTCCTTCCGGTTCACCCTCGACAGACCTACGATTCATAATCAGTCTATCGAGAGAGTTTAATGATTGTGGGGACGTTTAACTCCCAGCGGGCGCAAGCCCCCGCTGTTAATTACATCAGATGACCCTTCCAAGCCATACTGAACACCTCGTCCATTCCGGGATTTGGAGCCTATTTGTTGTGAATTGAATAATGGGGCTAAAAAGGGGAGAACTCATGTACTTAGTCTTTTATTTTCATTTGATCACCATTGTTTTGGGTATTTAATTAATATATATATATATATATATATGCATGGGATGCAATGAATATTATTGAAATACATTTATTATACCTTTTTTTTATTTTAGAAACGTATTTGTGTTTGAGAAATATGTTTATATTTTATTTATACTTTATTCAAGAGGAAATGATTTAAATATGAGAAAAAGGGAGAAGAGGGCATTTTGGTCATTTGGTAGGCTGTATGATATTTTGGTTATGCTTGATTTTGTTTTGGAGGCATGAAGGATTTGATTTGGGTTCATTTGGAATTGGTTTGAGTTGATTTGGATTTGAGATGAAGAAGTTATGGCCAAAAAGGACTAGAAAGGACTTGTTTGTGAAGTTTTATACTTTCTAGGGACCTATTTGTAAAGTTGGAAGGGCAGGGATTTGTGATTTGGGCTTTTGGCAGGGTCTGGAGAGTAATTTGGGTTTCCAGGGACTCATTTGAAGAGATTTTATGGAGTCAAGGGTTTATTTGCAATTATCCAGGGGCTGCGCTGTGAAGATAATTTTGTCAGAGGGGCTTCTTTGTGAAAAGCTTTCTTTTAATATTTTCTGGGGTTTTGAGATTATAATTTGGGCTTTTAAGATTAGTGTTGGGCCTTCGGATTGGTTTAAAAGGCTTTAAGATTGGTTTTATACTTCAAGATTGGGGTAGATCATTGGGATTAGCTGATAGGCTTTAAGATGCGGTTATAGGGCCTTGAGATGTGTGCAGAGCTTGGAGACTGGTTCCGGAGTTCTTGATTTCGACTGACATGTGGGTCCCTCTGAGAGGGGATCATTTATTTACTGGATTTCAATCCTGGCCGTTTAAGTCCTTCTTTAACATCAAGATTTGGGTTTCATATTTGAATTTAGGTTTGGCGCCGAGATCTAAAGGGTCATGTCACTTCAAATATCGTGCAGATGATATGTAGTTCGGATTTGGGACCCGAATTAGGGTTTGATCCGACTGTTGCTCCGGCGAAACTTCCGGTCACGGCAAGACTGGAGAGGAGCACCATTAGGATCGCCTCTGGCTTGTGAGTCGATTGGGTACATCATCGGTATTGGTTGATTGCCGAAGGCGGCAGTACATAGCCGGCTTTGGGTTTTTGGTACCGGTGAAGCTTCAAATCCGATCTTGAAACTTTCCTTGTTGTTTTTCTTCAATTACTTCTTCACTTAGAATCTCCAGAACATGATGAAGCCCTGTATGAGTTTGATTTCACATTCTTTGAGGTTTGAGTATTCTTTTAGGTTTCGGGTCTTTTGAGGTTTCGGCTTGGTACTGGTTCGATATTGGTTCATGAGGTCTTGACATGGGAAGTGCGCTTGAGGTTGAAGTGTTGTTATTTGATCATGTTTAGAAGGCCTCAGGGGTATGAAGGTTGAAGAAGATGGATATTGGGTTTCGGGTTTGGTATGAATCATGAAGCATCATATAGCTTTCCTCCTATTTCTCATGAATTTCATTAATGAACATATATGATTTTTTGTCATTCTTGTAGTATAACATATCAACAATGAATATATGAAGTTTGAGTATGCTTTTTATTTCTATTTTTAAGAGAAGAAATGGACAGAGGGTATATATGCATATGTACTGTTGCTGCTGTCTTATTTTCTGAAATCTAACTTTGAAAATGGCTAGAAAATAGTAGAAAAATCAGAAAGGTGCAAAGTTTGAGTCTAAATTGATTGTATTTTCATTCTCTATCTTTTTGTTTAAACAGATTTTTGATTTGGTTTTCAGATCAGCCTGTACTGGCTGATCTGTACCAGCAGGTCATTTGGGCATTTTCTGTGCTTATACTATGCTAGTATGGTTCATTAATCATGGTATTTTATCTTAAAAGACTATGAGTAAAAAAATAAAAGGGGTACTAGCATCACATATGTCATTTGCTAGTATTTATGAAGATATACATATAGGTCCTTGATCATTTGCATATTTATGTGAAGGTCCTTGAGCATCATTTCATTGGGATTGGTTATTTCCCTCTTTTCATTTGCTCTCTTCTTCAACAATTATGCATCTAGGCCCTTTAAAAGTCCAAAAATAACATAAAGAAGGAGATGTAGTTAAACATCAATCCCTATTTTATTTAAATTCTTTTTATTTGTTTTGCACTTTTAGTTGATTTTATATTAAAAGAACTATGCAAGAATTGGATATTTAAAAGGATGCAGTTAAACATCAACTTTTAATATCTTCTTCTTTTATATTTCTTATAATACAAAATGTCACTTTGAATATATATAGCATTTTATATATTTTGTGTACTTGTGAGTTTTTGTCTCTTTTTCTTTGCAATATAAAATGAAGGAAAGAAGAGGGAAAGAAGAGAAGAAAAAGGGTCAAATTTCGATATTTTTTATGTTTATTCTTATAAGAATCATCAAGAAGACAAGGGAGATGCAAATAAACACATTTTTATTGCATACATATTTTCATGCTTTAAAAGGAAAGAAAATGCAAGAAGAAGAAATAAAACATTTTTGTTTGATCATCAAGCTACATATTTCATTTCGTCCATCCTATGATGAACTAGAAATCATGTATCTCTCACATTTCTATCATTTTTGAAAGTTTTAAATAAAAGGGAAAAAGAGAAGAAAAAAAGAAAAAAAAGAAAAGGAAAAAGAGAAGATTTTTCTTTTATTTAATATATTCATGCATATATTATTTTTTATTGGATGATCATTAAACTTCATGCTTTGCTTATAAAATAAGCTTAAAACATCATGAAGCCTTCTCATTTTGCATTTTCACAAAAGTTCGAAATAAAATAAAGAAAGCAAAAGAAAAAAATATAAAAGAAGGAAGCTCCAAGTATGTAAAGAAAAGAAGAGATGAGAGGAAATATAATATAAGAAACAATAAACAAAGAACATTCTTTCATTGATTCATGATTAATATACATGAAAACAAGCTCTATTAAGCTTCTACATTGCAAAATATCTACCTATTTCTAGTTGGTTTTTTTATCTGAGAAGAGAAGTGGTTCGGCCTTGGTGAGGTGTATATGTTGTGTGTGTGGTGTTATGTGTGGTATATATGTTGTGTTCTCTCTTGTGTATTGCCTCCTTGTGGTGTTCTCTTCATCTTCAAATGAGGGGTTTATATAGGCTATGGCAAGGGGTAGAGCCTAGGGTTTAGAGGAGCCTTGTTGGCATGATCCCCACCACTCCTTTATATTAACTCTCATCCAAAGGTTTAGATGCATCCAAGTGTCATGCTTATCCCTCAAGCTTGAAGAGAATATTCTTGGCATTTTAGCATCTTCATTGGTCATGTGACATGTGTCCATGGGAGTAAAAATATCTAGATCATATTCTAGAATATATTCTTCCCTCCTATTTTGGCATCTTCATTGGTAGTGTGACATGTGTCCATGGGAATAAAAATATCTAGATCATATTCTAGAATATATTCTTCCCTCCTATTTTGGCATCTTCATTGGTAAAGTGACATGTGTCCATGAGAATAAAAATATCTAGAGCATATTCTAGAGCATCTTCATTCTTTTGAGCCTTGCAACAATTGGGCTAGCCTATTCATTTAAATTCGGCCAACTCCAGCAGCCCCAATTTTCATCAATTAAATTCGGCCATGTAACAGCCTTAAATCATTTCGGCAGCAGCTCTAATCCATTTAATTTGGTACTTCTAACTTTTTGGTTCAGCATGTTGTCCTTTGCTTTAATTATAGCAACTTAATAGGATTCAATTGAAGCAGCTGCCAAACCATGCCCCAATTCCTTTTTTCTAATGTCAGCCGAAACTTTCAACTCCAATTTTAATTCGGCCCCATTTCGATTGAACTCAAACATGAACGAATTGCTTTCGGCCATTGAGCCCAATTAAATATTATCTTTCCATTTTCATTTTAATTCAAAACCGTGAGCTTCGAATTATTTATTATTTTTTAAACCCTGACTTTTTTAGGGTCAAACATGAAGAAACCTTGTCTCTCCTTTTTCGAACTGGGAGGAAAGACAAAACCAGTGATAGTTGTTTCAAATGGGCACAACACCAAAGCCCATATTTTGTTCAAAGTACAAAATATAAAACTTGTTTGTCCATATTCAGAACTGGCTGGACAAACTTTGCCAGTGTTAATTGTTTAAGGGTACAAACTTAACAAAACCCATTTTGTGGCGAGAGGCCTTTATGGATTTTATGGATAGTTAGGGGACCTTACTTTTCGCTCGAGACAATTTCACTCATGCTGCGATTTGGTCCTTTTATTCGTAGAGGTTTTCGCTTATGCATAATCATTGGGATATTTTATTTCTGGATATTGAAATTTAGGTTTTATTGGAACTTTGGATATTTGTGGAGTTTTGTTTGGAACATTTTATTCGTGGATATTAGACTTTAGGTTTTATTGGAATTTTGAATATTTTGTGGAGTTTTTGATCTCGAAGTTTTGGAGATCGTGAGGTAGGACTTGAAGAGAAGATTTTGTTTGACTTATGTCTCTTCTTGGCTTTGTGCTTTCAAATTTGAGTAGAAAGTCTAGCCATAGACCTTGGTTTTGATACAAGCCCGTATTGGGTGCTGATTTGCATGGAAGGTCTAACCATGGATCTTGGTTTTAATGCGAGCCCATCTTGAACGCAGATTCGAACAAGAGGCTTGAACATGGGCCTCGGTTTTGATGTGAGCCCGTGTTGGGCGCTGTTTTGGATGGAAGGCCTAACCATGGGCTTTGGTTTTAATAGGAATCCACCTTGGGTGCTGGTTTGGTAGAGGGCTTGATCATGTGCCTTATTTTAATGAAAGTCCCTCTTTTGGGCATAAGTCTTTGAGAGGTCTCACTACAAGTTTTGGTCTGATGGAAACCCGATTAATGGGTTTGGATTTGAAGGAAGCGTCCTACGCGCGTAAGCTTAGGAGGCCCCGGCCATGGGACTTGAAAATTTTTCTTTTACTGATACCGATTTGACTAGAACTCGTCTGGTGGGTATTGATTTGATGGAAACCCAATGGATGGGTTTGATTTAAGGAAAACTTAACCATTGGCTTCGAACTTAATGGAGCCTCTTATGGCATGAGTCTTTGAAAAGCCTGATAATGGGCTTTGATTTTAACAGAAGCCTCTTATGGGCATAGGTTTGAACAAGGCCTAGTCACGGCCTTTAGTATGGATAGAGCCTTTCGCGGGCATAAGGGTTGAAGAAAGCTTGATCATGGCCTTCGGTTTGAACAAAGCCTAAGTGTGGGCTTTGATTGGAATGGAGCCTCTTATCGTCATAAGGTTTGAGAACATCTAACCAGGACTTTGATTTGACAAGAGCCAATTGATGCATCATTACGCGACTTCCTTGAGGACTTTGATTTATAACTTTCCCCTTTTTCTTTTTGGACTTGAAGGCTTGTTTCTTCTTTTCTTCCTTCTTTGTATTTCCTTTCATTCTCTTCAGCTTCAACATAGCGCTTGCAAGGCATATAATAACAATCGAAGAATCTTTCATCATTTTTAGGTTCTATTTTTCTCTCGGTTATGCATTGCGAAAGAATTTCTATGGCATCGATCGCAATTGAAGCCTTTGCTTGCTTTCTGTTGTTGCTTGGTTGTTTTGGCTATAGTCAGAGCAGATATTTAGGGTTTTCTTTTGCTCGAACAAACCTTGCATAGACTGTGTTTCATGCGTCTTCGGAGCATTGTCCAGAGGATGGTTAGTTTTGGTTTTGACCATCTAGGCGGAGGAGCACAACGGAAAGTTTGTACGGGAATGAACTTGACATCATCGAACCCGACATTGGATTCTTCATACCCGAGACCTCGAGTATTCTTTGACCATCTAGGCGGAGGAGCACCTCCTTTACGGTTCACCTTGCGACATTTTTCATGATCACTTCATAGGGCCATTTCTAAGTTGGCATGGGTAGCTTTTCTTTACATTTCGTTTAGGTCTCATATAGGTGACCCAATATTTATATAAGTTTGTACGGGAATGAACTTGACATCATCGAACCCGACATTGGATTCTTCATACCCGAGACCTCGAGTATTCTTTGATTTCTCATCAGGATCTATGATCATGTTGTCGCGATGAGTCAACATTTTTCCAAATTGTTTCACCCTAAAACTGGTTATTAACATTGGGTTCATGGTTTCAAGGATCTTGATTAACCCCTCTTGGTGCGAGGTCTTTAAAATGGTCTTTGGGTATTCGCTCGATCATCAAAGAGGATTGACCCGGTTTTTTCTTCATCTTCTGAAGGGACTATGTAGGATGGGAGGATCCCACTTTCATCTGCATTTCCTCTTGAGGAAGAGTCAGTATCTGTTCTGTACAGCACAGGTCTCATAACCTGTTGACCTTTTGAATGTTTATTTTTCCTGGCGGGTTTATTCAAGAAGTATTTCACGTCTTTCAACTCGATTTCATGCGCTTCACATGGTTTTATTTCTCCATCGATTTGCTTGACTTCGCCATCCTTCACATATTTCAGGCATTGATGCAAGGTCAAGAGAACGGTATTGTTCTTATGTGGCTATGGTTGACCTATCAGGGCATTGTAGGTTGTTTTGGTGTCGATGACATAGAACTTGTATATCACCAATTTTGAGAGGCAGGCTGACTGCCCCCATTGAACTTCACCCATTCTTGTATATCACCAATTTTAAAAGGCAAGCTGATTGCCCCCGCCGATTGCTCCATTTTATGATTGAAGCCATGGGAGGTAACTTTGTCTTTGGTGTGGAACTTCGTGCTCAAAGTGAGACGGTCTAAAGTTCGCTTGAGCATAAGATTGATAGAGGAACCCGGATCAATTCACATGCGGGTTACCCTTTGGCCTTCACACTCACCAGTGAGAAATAGTGGTCTATTGTGGTCAGACGTGCCTATGAGATCATCACCATTGAATGTGATAGTTGGACTCTTGTTGTCCGCCAGCATTATTCCTTGCATCTTCTTTTCAGCGAAATGCGCTTGGAATTCTTCTGGGTGTTGAAGTGCATAGATAAGCACTTCTCTCACTTCAGCGGACATCATCAAGATATCAAACACGCTGACCGCAGCTGGTATTTTTCTAAGCTGTGCGAGGATATTGTAATCTTGCACCATATATTTCTTAGGTGCTGGTTCATCTTGTACAGCGGGTTCTTTCCCTTTTGCCTTGGCCTTTGACCTCCCAATCTCATCTTCTTGTGGTGGTGACGCTCAGGGATATTTGTACCCGAGCGAAGCACTGCTTGGCAATCAGGTTTCTTAGTTTTGACAAAGACGACTTCACCGTCATCTGAGTCACTTGAGGAGCTTCCTCCATAGACAACCACATTACACATTTCATGGTCATCCTCGTTGTTTTCTTCTTCTTGAGGGGTTTGACTCGTTTCCCCTTTCTCGGTTTTGAGGCCCAACATTACGGCCAGTACATCTTCTGTTAAGAAGTCCAAGAGGGTTAATGGTAGCGGAGTACCTTGCTTATGATCCTCTAAGGCTTGTATGTGCTTTTGGATTTCAGAAGGTGTAGGCAACTCTATTGGTTTGGGTGACTTCTTGCCTTTTTGGCTGCCGTTCTTGTTTGGCTTGCGATGGATGACCCGTTTTGGGGGCCTTGGCATTGTGGGGTTTAAGTTGCTGTCCCATTTGACTTGAGGCTCTTTCAGGAGCTGTTTCAACAACTTTTTAGTATTCTTGTAGAGGTGAAATTCCCATGTCTCGTTTGTGGGATCTTCAACCCTCTTTTCTTTAACTACCTCAATATGAGAGATAACATTAACTTGTTCATGAGGATCGGGTTGCTGCGTGGCACTTGGCGCTAGTTGCATGCGACCCTCTTGGATTCTTCTTTCTATTAGGTCTTTAAAGACCTAACAGTCTTCTATTTTATAACTTATCACCCTATGAAATGGGCAAATGTTAGGGTGATCAACATTATCTGCCCAATCCGGGCGTTTGCTTGGAGGCAATTCCATCCCATCTTCCAAGGTTTACTTGAATATTTTAGCCGTTTTCTCCCTCTTGAAAGAATTCTTCTTATTCTTTCGTTCTTCTAAAGGTTTGGAGTAACGACTGTTTTGGTTACCGCGAAGAACCGGCTGGGTGGGTTGGCTATCGACTTGTCTCGCCTCCTCGTCGGAAGAATCCCTTTTCTCATTTTTTATTGGCTTTATTGGTTTCGACAGCATATACTGTCTTTGATTCCCTTTTCTTTGGGAAGTCTCTCTTTAGTTTGAAAGAGACTGCTGACTTTCTTCTATATTCGTTTGCCCACAATCTGGATACGGTGTCTACCAGATCTTGATAGCTATTATGATTAGTGACGATTAACATCTGCCTCATTTTACCAGATGTACTTCTTATGAGCAAGTCAATTGTCTCCCTTTCGGGTATAGTATGGCTCGACTTGATGCTTATATTTCTCCATCAGTTGATATATGTCAGGAGAGTTTCGTTTGGCCCTTGTTCGGCCCACGCTAAATCAGCAAGCCTTACAGGACTACTCGTGGTGGCAAACCTATCTATAAAGGCACATGCCATTTGGTCCCAAGATTTCATACTTTCTGGTTCTAGAGAGCAATACCATTGAAACGCTGGTCTTGAAAGACTTCTAGCGAATTGGCGACAAATGAATGCTTCGTCTCTTGACTCCACATTGAATCATGAAGTGGCTGACAACATGTTGTTCAGGTCCCGTCTCATCTGTCTCATTTCCTGAGAACTTGGAGAATAAGGGAACATTGTATGTTAGGGGATGTTTTGGTATTTCGAATTCAGGAGGGTATGGCTTCCCTATTCGCAATGTTGTTTGTTTTGGAGCAATCCCCATTTCTTGTAATTGACGGCTGATCATTTCTTGAACATCAGTCGCAGTAAAGGTTGGGGAGGCTTCTCGCCTTTCATCTTCCCAATGCACTCTTCGTGATCCTTGGGTATTTGTTCTTTCTGGTCTTTCAGGCCCATTCATGGGGCTAGACCGATTTGATGTTTCCCCCCTTTCATGTTCAGAGCCGGCGGGCCTTTTCCGCGGATCTCGGCTACCCATCTTTGTTCCCTTTCATGGGCTTGGTGTAATTCAGCCCTAAGATTTTGTATCTCGGCTTGCATTTGGTTGAAAGCGGATAACATTTGTTCTTGCGTTTGTGCGCCAGTTTGACTTTCACCAGCACATGGGAAAGTTGCCAAGACGGTATGGAAGTTACCTAATGCTGATCCATCCATGTGACCTACATCTGAACTAGTCACGGTTTTAGGTTTGGGATTTATTGGAGGAAGGGATGCTGCATCAGACTCTTCCTCATCGTCACTTGGATTTTCGATGATAGGGTCCTTTCCCTTTCTCACCATGCATATGGTGGGGTTGGAGGGTTCGACAGGATGATCATCTCCTTCTTCGAGGTCTTCATCAATGGTTATCATGAAGACCGTCGCTTCTTCTTCTTGCTTAGGGTGTATTTTAGTGACCTTTCGCTTCTTGTGAGTGGCATTTGGCGCCACTATTGTTAAACTTCCAGTGTTGGAGGGGTGCGGATTTATTCGTGCCCCCAGCCTATCATGTACACTGGAACTTGAGGGGTTTGATTTGATCCCTCGTTGTTTGAGCTTTGAGAGGTGGTTGCACGCATCTCTTGACGGAGCTTTGGTTTTAACGAGGCACCATGAGGTGCCCCCAGCCTTGGGGCTGAGAACATTGGTTTTGGTTTTGGAAAGAAGGCACTGTCGCGTGCCTTAGGTTTTGAGACTGGGAACGTCAATCTCGACTTGATTGAGGGTCAGGCATCATTGGATGCCCCCAGCATTTGGGCTGGAAACGTCAATTTTGATTTGACGGAAGAGGGTGTAGAGGTTTCTTGCGCAGGATGCACGTAGTATCGATTCCTACGCTGCTTCAACAAGCGAAGCTGCTTGTGGGCCCTATGAATGGCCATAGCAGTGTCGTCAACCATTTTGCGGTCGGTGTTCATCCTTTTCGGTTCATGGATGAACGAGACGGTTTGAGGGACTTCTCCCGCTGCACGTATGTGTGCAGTAGAAGAATTCCTTCTCACTATCCTGAGAGGAGAGAATGAGTTGCGGACGGGAAGGGCTGGTTGAGCCACCAACTCATCCTGGTAGGCTTGGAGATTTCTCTTTTTGGTGACCGACAGAGGGATCACGGGAGTTTGGTTGATCTTGGTTATTTTCTTAGACGCGCGTCTTTTTGCGCGCCTAGTTTTGGAAAGGGGAATGAACGTCTTGCCGTCCATCCCCTTAGGGGTGAGAAAGTAGCATGGTTCCTCATCATCTTCAACTTCTTCCTCGGTGACAGACCCGAGGGACAGTTGGTCATTCATTGGAGTAGGAGCAGGGACTTCGAATGCCCTGACTTCATCAATAGGGACCGTGAAAGTCCCAAAATAAATGACTTCTTCGCCAGCTGGGAGGCTGGCAACTTGGGCAAAAGAGCGTGCGTTGATTGCGGTGTAAGCCATTCCTGCAAACAAGCAAAACTCAAAATTTCATTAGTCAATTTTCATATGTAACTTATACATGAGTGTTAGCCCGATTATTCAATCCATAGGCGTCGATATCGAATATAAAAGGAAATGACATAACTCAAGCGGTCCAATGACTCGTTGTTTGAGTGTTTTGAAGTCATTGGCTACTTGAGTATGTTCCTTTTATCTTCGTATCGGATCCCGAACCTGTGAGGAGGAGAATGTCCCACCGGGCGTGCCAAAACCTGTAGGGCGCAGAAAGTTGCACAGCTAGTATGGAAGATGTGTGCACATGTATTTAAATGTCTCGTGGTTCAATGCTCTCTATTTTCAAGACATGGAGAGAACATCGAACTTGAAACATTCGTTTCTTCCTTTCTGCTATTCCTTCTGGTTCACCCTCGACAGACCTACTGTTCATAATCAGTCTATCGAGAGAGTTTAATGATTGTGGGGACGTTTAACTCCCAGCGGGCGCAAGCCCCCGCTGTTAATTACATCAGATGGCCCTTCCAAGCCATACTGAATACCTCGTTCATTTCGGGATTTATGCCTATTTGTTATGAATTGAATAAAGGGGCTAAAAAGGGAACTCATGTATTGAGTTTGGGTTTGATTTGGTTTTCTATGCATTTGGATATATGTGTGTGTGTGATTTCACATTAAAATAATATTTATTGCATTTTAAAAAAGGAATTCGGATATTTGAGAGGTGTATGTACAACGTTTGTTTACATTTGATTTATAACATATTCATTTACATTTTTATTAATCATTTACATTACATTAAGAAATCATTTAATTTTGGACAAGGGTATTTTGGTCACTTCAGAATTTGGCTGATGCTTGGACACATTTAATTTTGATTTAGAAACAGGGAGAATTTGATTTGGGTTCGTTTGGAGGTGGTTTGAGTCAATTTGGACTTGAAATGAAGAAGTTATGGCCGAAAAGGACTTATTTGTAAATATTTATGTTTTCCCAGGGGCTTATTTACAGAGCTGGAAAGGTGTGGATTTGTGATTTGGGTCTTAGACAAGGTTTTATGTGAAAATTGGGCCTTTAAGGGTTTATTTGAGAAGGTTTATGCTGTCAGGGACCTTTTTGTAAATTTACAGGGACTTCGCTGTAAATATCGAAAATCAGAGGGAGTCTTTTATGAAAAGGGTATTGATTTATAATTTTATTGATTATCTGGGCTTTGAGATTTGGATTTTTGGGTTTTTAGATTGGTGTATTGGGTTTTAAGATATGGGCTGGGCTCCAGGATTTGTGCTGGCCATTTGATTTATATCTTAGGCTTTAAAATCCGTGCTTCCATTCAAACTTCATTCTGGCGCCAGAATTGAAGGTCTCCAGTTGCTTTGAGATCCGTGCAGATAACATGTTTTATTTGATTTACACTTATACTTAACCTCTAAATCTTTGAAAATTCATATCAATTTGAAACAAAGTCAGAAAAATATGAACTTTATGTCTATTTTGTGTATTTTGAAATTTTCTATCTGATTATGATGTTTATTTTTCTGATTTGATTTTTTTTTAGTCATTCGATACTGCCCATTTACCAACAACAGCCCCTTTTTTATTTAAACGCTAATTTTTCTGTTTTTGAACCTGAACTTTGGAAATTCATATAAAATCGAAATATAGTCAGAAAAATGTAAAATTTGTGTCCATTTGTGTGTTTTGAAGTCCTCTATCTGATGGTGAAGTCCATTTTTCATTTTGGTCCCTGTACCAGTCCAGAGGGTTCTGTTTACTAGAGAAGGTCATTTTGACACTTTTGAGTGCTTTTCTTGTATCATTGATGCATGTTTGTGATTTGATGTTGGTCCACTGTTCCAGAGGGCATTAGGGACTGGTTTGAGGCATTTACAACTGATTTCATAAATTAAACGCCATTTTAATGAATTTTCATAGCCTTTTTGCTATATCTTTGGTACCAATAAACAGAGAGCAAAAGGAAAAATCCAAAATTCCAAAATATGTCAAAAATCTGCCAAAATATGGTTTTAATGCAGGAAGCCCCTGATTCTGTTTAAAATCATGTTTTGATATCTTGAGGACATGTCATTAAGATTTCCTTAGATTTAAAGATGCAAATATCATGAACAAGCATAACTTGTCATTTATTTGTATTTCAAACCTTCCATCTTTCACCAGTTATATATTTGAGATATTTAATTTCTTTTAGCATAGTTTGCTTAAGAATCAAATATTTTTTCATACACGAATGGGTCCAAAAAAGGGGGAGTCATTGAAATATCATAGGTTTAAAGCATAAATGACATATCATAGCTAATGCTAACGTCTTTTTATACTTTAGACCTCAATTTCTCATTATTTGCACATAGTTTTTATTTTGCCAATATTCATGCATGTGAATGCACTAATTATTGACTAAATCATCCCTTGTACAAATAGGCCCTTTGATCATTTAGGTTGAGAGAATAATAGGGGAGACCTCATGGCTCAACCCTACTAACCTCTTGTGTTTAATTAATAATTTTTTCATTGTCACTTTATTATTCTTTTAACCTCCTCACCGAAAATAATTAATTATAGTAATTAAAATATGAAAAGGGGAGACCTCATGGCTCACCCCATACGTCTACGACTTAATTATTTTTAGAAAGAAGCTAAAAGTAATTAGAGAAGGAAAGAAATATCAAAGATTAAAGCTCTATGTATTTTTATTTTAGAAGCATCCAACAAAAGAGATGATAAAAATATTAACATATGTATATAGATTATAATACCTATGGATATATAAGATAGTTTTTGTTTTAGATAGATCAAAGGCAAGAGAAAAATCCTATTTTTAGTATTTTCATTATTATTCATAAAATGATGCAAGAAAAGGAAGTAAAAAAAAAAGTATATTTTATTTGAGCATCAAGTTACATATTTCATTGTGTTCATCCTATGATGACTAGAAACCATGTAACTCTCACATATCAATGAATTTTTAAAGGTTTAGAATAAAAAAAAAAGATGAAGAATGATGAGGGATAAGGCTAAAGCAATGAAGAACAAACAAGAAAATCATCAAAAAAACCTTCTTTATTTCGACGAAAACAGAATATGTACAGATCATTGCTCATCAAGAGCCTTACATCACATAGGTATTATTACCTCTTAAACTTACTTAAGAAAACTTCAGCTTCTACCTAGCCTTTGTATGAAAATGGAGTTTTCTAACTTGTTTCTTGCAAAAAAGCTTTCTGGAGAAGAAGAAGTATATCATTCATCTGCATTTGGGGTGCACTTATAGTGGGCAATAGTAGGTTTTTCGGTAGGGAGCTGCTGATGTGTGCTTCTGCTGTGCACACCAGTGTTTGATCAAGGGGTCTTGATCATTTGCTTCACTTAGAGGTGCATATATGGCATGGGCTTGACCAATCATACTACATACACTCCATCTATGATTTTCTGTAGCATTTGTAGCCTTTGGATCTCATCAGATCTTAGAACCGGCATCCTAGCCCTTCATGAACCGGCCCTAATTGTAAGCTTGAGAAAACGTGTTCCCTGCACCCTGGGAGAAGAATCTTCTATCTTTGCTTCTTCCAAGGGATGGGTAACACGTGTTAGATGGGACAATTGGCCTCAGCACAGCTGTAGAGGGCAGGTACAATGCCTTGGCGGTACACCCGAACCTAATCAGGCTCCCATATTGATATTTGTGCCCTTTGCGGCAGACGGCATGGCACATAGCATTGCCTACCTTTAATTAAGTTGCGCTCAGGGTTCCATTTACCCTCACAACAGCCATTCATCATATCTACTTAGAGCAAAAATCGGGGTTTAAACCCACCCATATACCGCGAATGCAGCATCTCGGGTTTCACCCTTGAGTCAAATTGATAGCCTACATAGCATTGTAAGAGGCTATTGAGTGCACACCCGAAGCCCCAGAGCCTAATTTTTATCTAAGCTCGGGTTTCCCATTTTCTTCCTTATTTCTTTCTCGGCTGAAATTGAAGTTTTGGGAGAAAGGAAATAATTGGGAGTTTAGGCAGAGGAGAGGGGTAAAGGATGCTCAAAGATTTCAGATGAGCTTTGGGATTAAAACTTAACAATTTCCCAGAATTTAGAGTTTGAAACCCACTCAGGTGCGGGCTAGAGGAGGAAGAAGGAGCTACTGCAGCAAGGGGCCTACCGGTCAGCCTCCTCTGTGCTACAGTGTCCTTTCTTTTTATTTATTTTGTTTCTGTTGCCTGACCCGGTGTGCCTTGAGCCGTGTATAGGCTTGTTCATGGTATACGGTGCACTGGGAACACGCTGGTTGAAGGGGTCACCCGCTCTCTTTTTAAAACCAGCGATATTTACTTCCCCTTGCCCGATCTCGGTTTCTTATGACCGAGAGGATGACAGCTCGGTGTACACGTGTTGTGGTGATGCACCGAGTTCATGCATCGTGAAGGGGTCAAATATGGTTTGAATTAAACCCGGCGCCTAGCGCCCATATCCGTCTAGGCATGGTTCACCATAGACCAAATCAGTAACGGCTCGGTGTATCCCGTTTTGCCTTGGTATACCATGTCCATCTGCCAAGTTGGTTTGGCGCAAAATTGCTTTGTGTCACTGATGAGCGGGTCCCGTGTTGTCAGATGTGTTTGGTATCCCCAACTTGCACCCAGAGCAATTTTACAGCTTGGTTTGCCTAAGTGCCACCATATTTAGCACCCAGAACATCATCCAG
>JAJGRW010000933.1:0-204578 GCA_025461045.1 Carex parvula | reverse complement strand
AGGCACAGTTCAGTTTTTTTCGAATAATCTCGTTCGATTCAATTCTAAGTTTGTTTCATCTTTTCCATTATTAAAACATCTCAACCTAAGTAGTTCAATAACCAATCATGGGTTAGTTCCAATTCACTCAGGTCTATCCTAATCACAACTAAATTGTTTCAAAGTTATTCTCAATTCTAGCAAATCACGCAAATCTTCACCTAACAATGCACGAAAATACGAAAAAATGCAAGGAAAATAACAGTAAAGTAAACATGACCTACATGCAAATGTCATCCCCCCAAGCTTAGCCTGAGCATTGTCCTCAATGCTTCAAGACTATGAGATAAAAGAGATAAAAGAAGCTCGGGGAAAAGAGAGCGAACCTGATCAGTCCTCGGGTGGTCGTACCAGAGCCAGTCGCTAAACCGCTCCTCTATCCCAGTCACTCGCTGCGTGAGATCGGAGTGTGGCGCCCTGCGATGGAGTGTGGCGCCTGCTCATAGAGTGCAACACCCTGCTCCTGACGCATGTCGTACATCAGGTGGTAGACATCCCGGATGGTGGGCTCAGAGACCGGAGGGGGATACACGGGTCTAGGAGGAAGTGGATGGTCCGGCTGCGTAGGCAGAGGGTCCGGCAGCGTAGGTGGAGGTGGATGGGCCAGTCTGGTACGTGTGAGGGCCAGCTCCATATGATGAGGTACCTGCATCAAAGGGTGGGACATGTACCTGCTCGGAGAAGGGGGGAGCCTGCCGGGGAATGGGTGCACATGAGGAAGAGAGGATGCGTCTGCTCATGCTGAGCCTGGACTGGAGAGGTGGTGGCATCGATCATGTCCTCATCGCCCTGCGGTGGTGGTGGAGGAGGTGGAGGGGGGCTCCAGGGGCAGGCCGCACGCGGGGCGGACGGCGGAAATACCAAGTGCTCCGGTCATCGAAGGAGAGAGTGACCGGGAAAGGCATGACATAGCTGGTCCTCCCGTCAGGCATGCGCCAAGCCCAAGCACCGCCCCTCGCGTCCTGCTGCTGACTCGATGAACTTGTAGTGGTGAATGATGTGAGAGAGAGAGGATCGGGGCTCCTGCACTCCTCGTCGCCGATGACTGGAGGTGTAAGCGCTCGGCGATCAGAGTGACATAGGCAGAGATGTAGACAATCGCCACCTGGCTTGGCTTGCCTTGGATGCTGAGCCAAGTGGTGGATCATGCTGAGCATCAGATCGGGCCGCTCGAGAGTGCTGTCGGGGCGCAGCATAGATCCACCAGCTGCAATCCTCAACATTGGCACGGGCGAACGTCTCGCACGTGCAAAGATGGTTGGCAACCGAGGATACGCAGCAGACACCGGATGACTGGGTGATGGACATTGAGCTGCTTGTAGTCCTTGTTGAAAGCTGACCCGGCGGGGCGCCAGAGATCAGCTCCCAGAAACTGTCGCGCTCCAGACCCTCAGAGAAAGAAGAGGGAGTCAGTAGTCGGGTTCGGCTCAAAGCCAAACCACTCCCTCAAGTCAGACAAGCCGCACACGGTGGTCTCACTCAGCATGCGGAACTTGATGAACGGGTTATCGTTCCGCGTGTACTTGAGCTCCAGAGAGGAAGAAACTCAATGGTGAGCTTCTTGTACCCCCCTCTGGGCGACTCGTCCAAAAGGCCGGAGGAGTGATCCCGCTCCGGGTGGTAATGCGGCGGAACTCATCCTCAAGTCCCAGCGTCTGTAAGCGCAGAGAAGTCAACAATCCTCGTGTTGTGATCTTCTTCTTCAGCAGCATATTGAAGTACTTGAACTGACCGACGGTCGGCATGAAGAAGTACTCCTCGGTGTACGCATCGGCACGCTGGGTGGCGTCAGAGCGGGCAGCATCAGTGCCAAAGGAGTCAGAGTGGCGTGGTCGGAGCTGTGGACCGGAGCCGTGGATGGAGGCCTGGTCAGAGGGCCTGGTCCTGGTCAGAGGCCGTCAGAGGCCTCGAAGCCCTGGTCCTGGTCAGCAGATGGGTGGTAGGAGGGCTCTCCTGTGGGCTCCGGTGAACGGACGGAGACCCACTGGATGTGGTCTCACCCTCATAGTAGATGGGCTCGACTGCGTCCCGAAGGAAACACTCTGGCGGGACCCGGTCCTGGACTGCACTCTTCTGGGAGTGGCGAGATGCGCGGGAGCCACTCCGAGACGCACTCCGGTGGGAGTGATGAGAAGACGTAGGTGCAGCAGCAGGAGGGACGTCGGCTGGCACCCGAGACGCACTCCGGTGGGAGTGATGAGATGACGTGGGGGCATCAGCAGGAGGGACGACGCTGTCGGGCCAGTGGCGGAAGGAATGGAGGTGTCAGAGGGTGTGGAGGAGCGAGAGGATTGCCGACGCATTTCTCTCAGACGCTCGTGGCGTTGGCTGGTTGAGGGTCCGACTGGGTAGGTACGGCCTGGTCTGACTGGGTTGGTACGGCCTGGTCTGACCTAGGTTGGTACGGCCTGGCCCGTACAAGCTGATACGGGCCGTACCTACCTTAGGTTTTTGGTGTGGGCTGGTAAGGGCCGCACCAACTGGTACCAATGACAATTGGGTTTTCTTGCAACCAATTAACTCCTAAACCAGACAAGGAGAGTACACAAAAAAAATGGGCTGGTTAGGGTTAATTGGTACAAACTGGTACAGGTTTGGTGTCAGGTCAGTACGGGCCGTACCTACCTGGTACGGGTGGGCCGTACCAGGCTAGGGTTTGACAGAATCGGTGCAGAACCGAGAGAAGAAGAGAGGAATGCACGATAAATGGGTGAAAACAAAGAAAATGGAGGAAGAGGTACTAACCGAGAGCAAAGACGTGGTGCGGGTCGGATCGGTGAGGTGCGGGTCGGACCGAAGAGTTGCTGGTGGTGCGCTGCTCCTTGTGCTCGGTTAGGGTGGAAGGATGAGAGGAAGAGGGAGTGAAAATGGAGAGGGAGAGAAGAGAGAGAAGAGAGAGGGAGAGAGGTGCGGCTGGGAAAAAGGGGGAAGGGGTGCGGGTACGGGGGGTTTAAAAAGAAAAAGGCGGCAGTTAATGCGTCAGTTCGCGTCTCTGACCTAGGTACGGGCCGTACTAACCTTTCATTTTTCAGGCCGTACCAATGTGGTATGGCCTAGCCGAACCAACCTCAAATTTTTTTGGTTTCTCTTTCTCGTGACTTCTCAAGCCGCTCGTGATGCAATGCAGAAGAATGAATGCATGTCTATCTGTTCCTAAGATGCAAAACAGGTAAAAATGGCTTGGGCTGCCTCCTAAGGAGCGCTCGTTTTAGGTCTCGAGCTCGACCTTCTCTCTTCAGGCTTTGGTTGGAGATGGATCGGAGAGATCCAAGCTCACTCGCATTTCTTGGGGATGATCAGCAATGTAGTGCTTGAGACGCTGACCATTGACTTTGAAAGTCTGCCCCTCCTTGTTTTCCAATTCCACGGCGCCAAATGGGAACACTGCCCTCACCCGGAATGGACCGGACCACCTGGACTTCAGCTTCCCTGAAAAGAGCCTAAGTCGAGAATTGAACAAGAGGACCAGGTCTCCCTCATGGAACTCACGAGGCATGATGCGCTTGTCGTGAACCTGTTGGTCCTTTCCTTGTAAATTCTCGCGTTCTCGTAGGCATTGAGACGCATCTCCTCTAACTCATGCAAGTCAAGGATGCGTTTCTCTCCAGCTGAGAGCAAGTCCATGTTGATGCCCGTGTGGCCCAGTATGCCTTGTGCTCAATTTCCACGGGCAAGTGGCAGGACTTTCCGTACACCAATTTGAAAGGGCTCATCCCAATCGGAGTTTTGAAGGCTGTACGGTAGGCCCAAAGTGCGTCACTCAGCTTGAGTGACCAATCCTTTCTCGTTCGAGCAACGGTCTTCTCCAGGATAGACTTGATCTCTCTGTTGGAAATCTCGGCTTGACCGTTGGCTTGAGGATGGTAGGATGTGGTCACCTTGTGAGTGACTCCATGGCGACTCAGGAGATTGTCGAACTGGCGGTTGATGAAGTGCTTGCCACCATCACTGATGACGGCTCTTGGAACTCCAAAGCGAGGGAAGATGATGTCAGTGAACAGTCTTTTCACTGCATTGGAGTTCGCATTCTTGCACGCTACTGCCTCCACCCACTTGGAGACGTAGTCAACTGCCACCAGGATGTACTCGTTCCCACACGAGGGTGGAAACGGTCCCATGAAGTCAATGCCCCAGACATCAAAGATGTCTACCTCTAGAATAGAGTGGAGAGGCATTCCATTCCTCTTGGAGATGTTCCCGGTGCGCTGACACTTGTCACAAGCTGCAACGAAGGTCCTAGCATCTCTGAAAAGTGAAGGCCAGAAGAAGCCGGATTGCAGGACCTTTGAAGCAGTCTTGGAGAATGAAGCGTGTCCTCCGTAGGCTGAGGAGTGGCAGTGCTCAAGAATGGAGCGCGTCTCGTCGTATGGCACACATCGTCGGTAGATGCCATCAACGCCAGTCTTGAAGAGGTAGGGGTCGTCCCAGAAGTAGAACTTGGCGTCCGATCACAGCTTCTTCTTCTGCTGGTATGACATGGTAGGAGGAAGTACTCTTGAGGCGAGAAAGTTCGCAATGTCTGCATACCAGGGCGCTGACTTGGTGTTCACTCGGTCAGTTGCATGGAACGTCCGATCTTGCACCGCATGAGTCACGTGCATCGGTGTACCAACCGAGTGGATCTCCTCTATGCAGAAATCGAATGGAATTGGTCATCAGGGAACGAGTCATCAATTGGCAGGCTACCAGAGCCCTCATCTTCCCAGCGAAGCCGGGACAGATGGTCAGCCACGGTGTTTTCGACTCCTTTCTTGTCCCTGATTTCGATGTCAAACTCCTGCAGGAGGAGAATCCACCTAATCAAGCGAGGTTTGGCATCCTGCTTGCTCAACAGATACTTGAGTGCGGCGTGGTCAGTGTAGATCACTATCTTGGAACCAACCAGATAGGATCTAAACTTGTCGAGAGCGAACACAACAGCCAAAGCTCCTTTTCGGTTGTTGTGTAGTTCATCTGGGCAGGGTCTAGCACCTTGCTAGCGTAGTAGATAGCACATGGCTTGTTCTCCTTCCGCTGCCCAAGAACCGCTCCCACAGCGTAATCACTCGCATCGCACATCAATTCGAATGGCAAGGTCCAGTCTGGAGGCTGCAGGATGGGTGCTGAGACAAGGGCTTCTTTCAATCGGCAAAACGAATCGACACACTCCTGCGTGAAGATGAAATCAGAGTCCTTGATGAGCAGGTTGGTCAATGGTTTGCGATTTTCGAGAAGTCCTTGATGAATCGGCGGTAGAAGCCAGCGTGTCCCAGAAAGCTTCGCACAGCTTTGACATTTGTTGGGATCTCCAGCTTCTCGATCACCTCCACCTTGGCTTTGTCAATCCTCAATTCCTTTGGAGGTCACCACATGTCCAAGGACAACTCCCTCTTGGACCATGAAGTGACACTTCTCCCAGTTCAGGATCAGGTTGACCTCTTCACACTTCTCCAGGATTTTGCAGAGGTTGGCTAGACATGAGTCAAAGCTGGTTCCATAGACAGAGAAGTCGTCCATGAAGACCTCAACCTCTTTCTCGATGAAATCTGAGAAGATAGCCATCATGGCTCTTTGGAAGGTGGCAGGTGCATTGCACAGACCGAATGGCATCCTACGGTATGCGAATGTACCGTAGGGACATGTGAAGTGGTCTTGTCTTGGTCGTTCGGGTGAATGGGGATCTGAAAGAATCCTGAGTACCCGTCAAGGTAGCAAAAATGAGAATGAGTCGCCAGCCTTTCAAGGAGTTGGTCGACAAACGGCAGTGGGAAGTGATCCTTGCGCGTGGCAGTGTTGAGCTTCTGTAGTCAATACACATGCGGTACCCAGATACCACACGAGTAGGGACTAGCTCGTCTTTTCATTTCTCACCACTGTCGTGCCTCCCTTCTTGGGCACCACGTGAACTGGACTCACCCACTTGCTGTCAGAGATGGGATAGATGATGCCTGCATCCAAGGAGTTTGAGAATTTTCCTTTTTCACCACCTCCTTCAGGTTGGGGTTGAGTCGCCGCTGGTGCTCCACAGACGGCTTGTGATCATCCTCGAGAAGAATCCGGTGTGAGCAGATGGCTGGGTTGATCCCTTTCAAGTCCTTGATCGAGTACCCGAATCGCGCCCTTGTGAAATCTCAGCTTCTCCAGAAGTTTGGCGGTTTTGATCGGGGTTTAGACTCGCATTGACGAATCACAGGACATGATTTTTTCTGGATCGAGGAACTCGTATCGGAGATTGTTGGAAGAGGTTGAGTTCGGGAGTCGGACGCTCAGGCTGATCGTTGTCACGAGTCGCATCTGGGTGATCTGACTCGTGAGCTGTCGAGACGTCGGCCTTGGCAGGCTCCGTTCCACTCCTCGTCTCAGAGTGTGATGTACGATCCTCCAGATCCTCAGGAATCGCATCTGCTGCACAAATTGACTCGCTCGCCTCGCTTGGCAACTTGGAGAGGAATTCAGCGTCTTGGCGCAGCGAGTTGTTGACTTGTTCAAGAAAGTAGTCCTTGGCCAGATCAGCCAAGCACTCCTCTATCCCGTCAACTCGGAAACATGTCTCAGATCGTGACGGATATCTCATGGCGCGATCGATTTGGAATTTCACCTTCTCTCCTCCAAAGTTCAGAGTCAGGATGCCCTGCTTCACGTTAATTATCGCGCCAGCTGTACTCAGAAAAGGTCGCCCCAAGATGATTGGGACTTCCTTATCTTCTTCCATCTCCATGACGACGAAATCGACGGGCACGAAGAACTTCCCAACTTGAACTGGCAGATCCTCCACCACACCAAGTGGAAGTCGGACTGAAGAATCCGCCAACTGAAGTGTCATCCTTGTGGGCTTGAGCTCCCCCACTCCTATGCGATCATAGATGGTGCGTGGCATGAGACTCACGCTCGCTCCTAGATCACACAGGGCTTTCTTGATTGTAGCCTTCCCAATGGTGCATGGAATGGAAAACTTTCCAGGATCGTCCAATTTGGAGGGTAGCTCGCTTTTCAAAATTGCGCTGCACTGCTCCGTCAGCTTGACTGTCGCGTGCCCCTCTAAGCTTCTCTTGTTGGAAAGGATGTCCTTCAGAAACTTGGCATAGGTGGGCATTTGGGTCAAAGCGTCGGTGAAAGGGATGGTGATCTGCAGCTGCTTGATGACGTTTGCGAAGTTGGCAAATTGCTCGTTCAGTCTCGTCTCAGCTAATCTCTGGGGGAATGGAACAGTTGGCCGGTATGGAGGTGGTTTCTCGGCACCTTTCTTCTTCTGACCACCTGACGCTTCGGATGGAGGTTGTGCAGGTCTTGCCGAGCTGGTGCAGTCTGCACTCGCTTGAGGTTGGATGACCTCAGCTCGTTCTGGATTAACCTCCTTCAGTGGAATTGACACAGGGGTCGGGGTCGCGTCAGGTGTCGCGTCAAGGATCGGATCAACTGTGCCCTCACTTGGCATTGGTGGCTCGTCGTATTGGGTCCCACTTCTCAGAGTGATCGCCTTAGCCTCTTCTCTTGGATTTGGTTCGGGCTGAGCTGGAAGCTTCCCGGGTCGAGAGTGGCTTGAGGTGACCATCTGGCTCAGCTGCTCCAGCAACTTGCTTTGGGCAGCCATTTGAGTGGTCATGCTCTGCATCTGCTC
Source organism: Carex parvula (assembly GCA_025461045.1). NCBI lineage: Eukaryota > Viridiplantae > Streptophyta > Magnoliopsida > Poales > Cyperaceae > Carex > Carex parvula. Next base: position 196,942 of record JAJGRW010000933.1, on the reverse strand, counting down.
CCCACATCATCTGATTCATCTTGCCCTGCTCGTGAGTGAAGTTGTTCACTTCGGTAGGCACAATTGACTTTGAAGGGGTCAGAGGGAGCTGCTCGGTTGCCTTGATTGGGAAAGGAAGCGTTCTGGTAGAAGTTCCTGTTGCCATTGTTGTTGCTGTTGCTGCTGCTCGAAGCTTGGGCTCTCCAATCGTTGTTGTTCGGAGGGGGGTAGTTTCCAGTGTTGTTCGCCCGATTGTTCCAGTTGTTGTTGTTGTACTGCGGCCTCTGGAAGCTGTTGTTGTTGAAGGGCGGTCTGAACGAAGAGTTGTTGAAAGGTGCAGGGTTGTTCTGGTTCGACCTCCAGTGCTGCTGCTCAACCTGATCCTTGGAGTAGGATCGGCTGAAGGGAGGTCTTGGGAAGAAGGAAGGCTCGTTGTTGAGAGAGTTGACCTGCTCACTCTCCTCGTCTTGTTGCACCAGCGGGCATTGCTCATATGCGTGCCTCTCGTCTCCGCACATGACGCAGACTTGAGGTTGCTGTTCGACTGCCTTGACACTGAGCTTGTCCATCTTGGCGGTGAGAGCCGTGATGTGATCGAGCTCGTACTTGCCACCTCCTTGGCTACCTCCTTGGCCTCCTTGCTGGCGTGACGTGTCGCGGCCGGACCACTGCTGGTTCTGCGCCATGTTGTCTATCAAGTTCATAGCCTCTAAAGGCTCCCTTGACATCAACGCGCCTCCCGCAACAGCGTCCACGTAAGCACGAGTGCTCTCATTCAGGCCGTCGTAAAACGTTTGAATTAAAAGCCAGTCGGGTATACCATGGTGGGGACAGGAGTACTGCAATTCTCTAAACCTCTCCCAGGCCTCATTCAGGGGTTCATCAAAAATCTGCCTAAAGCTGGTCAGGTCTTGTCTTACCTTGGCTGTCCTCTTGTGAGGGAAAAATCTGGTCAAAAACAATTTGGACAAATCCCTCCAATTCCTAACAGAGTCCCTAGGCAAAGATCCTAACCATTTCTTGGCCTTATCCCTAAGAGTGAAAGGAAATAGAGCAAGCTTGGTGTAATCAGCATTCTCACCGTTGGTTTTGATGGTCGTGATGCTGCACTCGTGGTCGAGTCCGTGGAAGGTGTTCTGCTGCACCATGTTGACAACCCCCGGATTGAAGTTCGGTTACTGTCCTGGAATGTGTGGTAGCCGGATCGCACCTCGCGCGTCTCCAGCTCTCGGCACGTTGAACTCTCGCAGCGTCCGAGGCATGAAACCATCCGCTTCATCGTCCGTCATGCGGCCTTCTTCTTCTTCTCGCCTTTCTCTTTCTCTTTCCCTGGCCTCTGCCTCCATTCTGAGTCGGGCTTCGTTCTCTGCCTCAGCCATCTCTTTAGGTACGGGTGTCTTGGTACGGGTCGGACCAGGTTGGTGCGGCCTGGCCGTGCCTGAATTGGTACGGGCCGTACCAGGGGGTGGCTGAGCAGTCTCGGCTGAGTCTAGAGGAGTTTGGTCGAACAGGGGGCCCTTGCTTCTCAGATTATATTTCAACCTGTATTTGCCTGCAAGGGGGGTTCAAAAGACAGTTTTTTTTTTTAGTGATTTTGATTAAGAAAAAGCAAGAAAGATACAAGATAAAATCTAGATTAACTAAGTAAGGTAAAATCTAACTAGGCAATTGGTTACCGTCCCTGGCAACGGCGCCAAAAACTTGGCCGTGCAGAAGCGCAACGCAAGTTTCGGTACGCTTGAGGGCGTACCTTTTAAAAACCGCGCTTACACTTCACGAGTAAGGGTTGCAAGTGCACAACCCCTATCGAGTAATATAATCGGGTATCGATCCACAGGGACGGGCAATTACTAGGTTAGAATCTACCTAACTCAATTAAAAACTAGAAGTGAGAAGGTTTTGGTTTGGTATTTAAGTTCCTAAAAAGGTCAATTCAAGCAATTCAAACAATGTAATAAAATGCTAGAAGAAATGTAAATTGTGTTTTGATTATGGATAAAAGGCGTTTCCAGGATTTCAGATTTCATCTGTGATCTGCCTCTAGTGGTACGGCCCGTACCAAGTTGGTACGGCTAGGCCGTACTTTACTTGGTAAGGCAAGGCCGCACCACTCTGGTAAGACCCGTACTGGCTTGCCAGAACAGAGCTTACCAGTTCGAGTTGATGCATTCCTTGCTGGTACCTCGTGCTAAACTCTTTAGAAATGTTCAATTGACCATACCTAAGGTTCCTAAGCCTCAACCGTCGTGTGTTGGATTAAGATCTAGGTTGGAATGCAATTGATTGCCTTTTAGGGATTTCTACACCTCAATTCTCATGTGTTGGTACAGATCTACCCTAGCTGGTTGATTGGAGACCTAAGGCACCCTCTAATCTGTCGATTAGAGGAGAATTCAACATCTCGGCTTCAATTCGAACAAGTCTACCCTAAACAATTGATTTGGTTGAGAGATTGAGATGATCACATGACCTTGATAGGTTCGATCTAAACCTAGAGATTCATCATACACAATCACAGCAATCAAAGCAAGAGATGGCAAAGAAAATCACAATCAATCAATCAAAAGAGTTCATACAAGATACAAGTCAAAGAAAGTCAAAACAAATCAAGAATCCATCTCTAAACCCTAGAAACTGAAATAACTACTCACAGCACATGATCTGATCTAAAAATACAATAAAAGGGATAGAGAAAGCCATGGATCGAAGGGATCGAGAGGAGGAAGCTTGATCCGTCGAGTTTCGCCTCTTTCCTCTTCCTTCCTTCTTGCTCCTAGCTCCTTAGCTCTCTTTCTCTCTCTTACTGTGCTCTCAAATAGATCTGGAATGGAATGAATGTCGAAATTGGAGAGTTCCCCGCTTTAAATAGCCTCTGCCAAAATTTGAATCTGTCAGGCCGCCTTTAAGTACGGCCCGTGCCAAATTGGTACGGCCTTGCCGTACCAGGCGTGATGAGCTGAAAAATGGCCAAGTCTGGTGAGACCCGTACCAAGCCTGGTAAGGGTCGTACCTCATCATCTGAATCGCCATTTCTTCGTGTGTTTTGCTCCAAACCTGCAGAAAACAAACAAACACTCAGCAGTACCAAATTCTAAAGATATATCGATGAAATGCACATGATTCTGGTGAATTAGGGCACGAATCTGGTACTAAAACAGGCCTAAAATAGACTAAATATGCGAGGTATCACCTATCACATCAGATCGATCGCCGCATTCTCTACACCTTCTAGGTCTGAACATGATGGGCACTGGAGCCCTCCCTTGGTCCCCCGGGTATCTTCCGCCAGGTATTTTGAGAAAGGAGGCGGGCCTGGTTGACTGGGTGAGATCTATCTTGCAGCGAGAGAGAGTTCTTCTTGAGAGTGTTGGCATCTATCATGCGGTATTTCTTTCCCTCTTTGAGTATACATGGGACCCATCATTTTTCCAGGCCTTGGCAGAGAGGTGGAGGTATACCTCTAATACAGTTGTCTTAGCAGATCGAGAGTTGACCATTTCACCTATAGAGTTTCATAGGTTGTCTGGCTTGCCCATATTTGGTGATCCTTACGATGAGTATGTCCCCAGTGATATGGCGCTAGAGCAGAGATCACCGGAGGGTACTCACATATTTCCTGGTTCACTCAGGCTATGATGCACTTTCCCGCGCGGGCGAGGTGACATTTTCTGTTTGGATTAGCTACTTTACTGACCGGGTTAGATATCCATGTCATTCGTTCGCTTCTCCTTTAGACCCTTTCGATACCGAGAGGGCAGAGATTGTCCATAGCGGCCCTGTGATGCAGGCATGTCATACTCGTCATAGGGTTTTGGGGCGGGAGACTATATTGATGGCCTTTTTGGCTTGGTGGCTTTGTTATTTCGTCATCCCTAGCCAGCCGGTCGGTGTCATCAGGCCTGAGACTTTCTTTATGGCAGGCAAGTTGGCCCGAGGGGAGCTAGTTTCTTTAGCTATCCCTGCCTTGGCCAATCTCTTCAAAGGCATGAGGGTGGTTACCTCATCGTGTGATCCTTCTTTTTGTGACGAGGTTATACCTTATCATTACTTATTCGGTTGGGCCCATATGCATTGGGCTGGGTTATATACTCCACTGATGGATGAGGACTTACGGCGTCACTTGCCTACATTAGCTGAGATAGCAGGGGTGAGAGCCAGCCACATACCCGCCCGACGGGCACGCGCTTTCTTTCGCGACAGCAGTGACTACCTTAGGCTTCACGGTGGGAGACAGTTTGCTTGTCGTGATGAGCAGTCTGAGGATTTGGTTTTGTTTGACTGCGGTCCTGGGGGAGAGCACCACAGGAGTTTGAGATTGGGCTCTGTGAGGGCAGGGTTTTTTGTTAGTCTTCGCCATGGACTTCTTCCTTTGCGCTTAGGTGATAGGGTGGTTTTAGAGTCGTATATGCCTCACCGTTGCGCGCATCAGTTTGGTTTGGATCAGTGCATTCCTGCAGATGTCCCGCTTTCCAGTGACATTCGCGCTGACCTAGTAGGAGCGGTCAGGTGTTGGACATCATTCTTTCGTATGGAGACACAGGCACGGTTTGTTATGCCTCGAGTTTCCCGATTGGTGACTTTCACCGTTCCGTATGACCGATGGTATAGGGATATGGTACAGGTTTGCTATGTGCAGACCATTGAGCAGTGGATGAAGGAGGTATTGCCGGGTCCGGACGACCACATTGGTGTGAGACCCGTGCCTCCTCTTGAGAGGGTTCCCGGTATGCGTAGCTGAGACAGTCGCTTGTCCACGCCTCGGACCACAGGTATGTTTCCCCTTATTATTACTTTATTTTATGTATTTCGCTTGATCGTATTAACCCTTCACTCATCTTATAGTGCTTCGCGTGCCAGAGGATGGGGTGCTGACCTCTTTTGGGATCCCTGCTAGGATTCTTCAGCGTTCTGACCCCCCTCCTGAGAGAGTTTCTCGCAAAAGAAGGAAGCGCAAGCCCAACGCTTCTGCCCCTATTACTGAGCCAGTCGTCCATCCAGGTATTGATCTTGTCATTTCCTTCTCTTTCTTTCTACCCATTCTTATGCTTCCTTTCTGATCCTCGTTTATTTTTTACAGGGTCAGACTCGGGTATTGCAGGCTTATCTGGTGCTAGGGCAGGAGAGGTTGTTGACTGCCCCCAGGGTGTCCCCGTGATTGTGGAGCCTTGCTTGGCTATGGTGCCTTATGGCACCTTCCTTTAGGTCCCATTTTGTGGACTTGTTGTGAGAGTGCGCGCCTTCGAGCCCACTCTTTGTATGTGTATTTTGGTTTTGGTTGATTATGCTTGGATATACGTATTTACGGTTGGTGTTTGCTTTTGTAGTTTTCTCATTCTCTTTCTCATTTCTCTTTTTGGTTGATTTATTCGAATCTTCTCTAACCGGGTTCTAAGCGATTAAATAAATTCGTCTAAATCGGTTTTCTTCCTCATTCTTCGTCTTTCTCTTTTTGTCTACGAATTCTTATAGTCTTCTCCAATCGGGTTCTAAGCGATCAGATAAACTTGCTTAATTCGGTTTCTTTTTCTCCTGAATCTTTCAAGTTTTCTCCAATCGGGTTCTAAGCGACCAGATATACTTGTTAGAGTCAGGGTTTAATCCTGAATCTCCTTAATCTCCCCCGTCGGGTTCTAAGCGACAAGGCATCTTCATTGAACTCAAGCTGTACCTCAAGCCTTTTGCGTCTATTCGATCGGGTTCTAAGCGATCAAACGTCTTCAGCTGGCTTAGGTTTGGTTTTCTATTTTCATGATTCATGCGCCGTCCCGCTTAGAGGGTAACATCGGCGACATGGAAACCCGTTAAGGTTGAACTTTCATACGTGCTGCCCCCACAAAAAAGGCTACCCCAGCATGTATGACTACGTAAAAACCGTCCCACTTAAGGGTAACATCGGTCATACGGAACCCGTTAAGGTCGAATTTTCATTCACGCTGCCCCCACAAAAAAGGCTACCCCAGCATGTATGACTACGTAAAAACCGTCCCACTTAAGGGTAACACCGGTCATACGGAACCCGTTAAGGTCAAATCTTCATTCATGTTGCCCCCACAAAAAAGGCTACCCCAGCATGTATGACTACGTAAAAACCGTCCCACTTAAGGGTAACACCGGTCATACGGAACCCGTTAAGGTCTGATTCTCACACACGCTGCCCCCACAAAAAAGGCTACCCCAGCATGTGTGACTATGTAAAACCGTTCTACTCAGAGGCTTCATTGGTCATACGGAACCCGTTAAGGTCGAATCTTCATTCATGCTGCCCCCACAAAAAAGGCTACCCCAGCATGTATGACTACGTAAAAATCGTCCCACTTAAGGGTAACACCGGTCATACGGGACCCGTTAAGGTCGAATTTTCATTCATGCTGCCCCCACAAAAAGGGCTACCCCAGCATGTATGACTACGTAAAAACCGTCCCACTTAAGGGTAACACCGGTCATACGGGACCCGTTAAGGTCGAATTTTCATTCATGCTGTCCCCACAAAAAAGGCTATCCCAGCATGTATTGACTTTGTAGAACCGTTCTGCTCAGAGGCTTCATTGGTCATACGGGACCCGTTAAGGTCGAATTTTTATTCATGCTGCCCCCACAAAAAAGGCTACTCCAGCATGTATGACTACGTAAAAACCGTCCCACTTAAGGGAAACACCGGTCATACGGGACCCGTTAAGGTCGAATTTTCATTTATGCTGCCCCCACAAAAAGGCTACCCCAGCATGTGTGACTGTGTAAAACCGTTCTGCTCAGAGGCTTCATTGGTCATACGGAACCCGTTAAGGTTAGATGTTTACGCATCTCCATGAGATTGATGCGACATAGTGAAACAACGCTTGTCTTATGCGTGAAGTTTAGTTGGCTGGTTGCAGGTTTCATTATAGTGCTTGAAAGGTATTTTCTGGTTTTGGGTTCGGATGTCACCCGTGGGACGTATATCAACAGGGTATGCCAAATTATGCTTGGGTTTTGTGGTATTTGCTTGTCATTCATGGGATTTGTGTTGGAAGGCTGGTTAATTTTCTAAATCCAACTCGAGAAGTCTCCAATTGTTATCGGTGGGACTATTGTAGAGGGGAGTGCCAAACTATGGGCTCTGGTCCTTGGAGTCAAGGGTTCTTGTTCTTGAACTCTAGTTTGGATTGTGGCCCGTGGGGCATTAGTCTATAAGTCTATCATTCATGGGTGTTAACTTGGCTCAAGGCTTGCTTCTGCAGAGATTGGTTTGATGAGAACCCGATTAGGGTTATTGCCTTTGGGTTCTCAGTTTCTCTTATTTTGGGCCATGATAATTGTTTTAGTTCTCACGTGGCCTAGGCACAACATCAAAGCCTTATTTTGTTCGGCACAAATATATAAAGCCTGCTCGTCATTTTAGATAACTGGTTAGACGAGCGTACCAGTGACAATTGTTTTAAAGGCACAATCTTGACAAAGCCCATTTTGTGCGTGAGGCTTTCTTTGTGGGCCTTACATCTCTCCACTCTTTTTATATTATGGTGGGATTTAGGTGCATGCATGCACTTGTTTGAGGGTGGCATCTTATTCACTCCTCTCGTGCCTTCTTGAATAGCCTATATGGCCTCAATCCTTAGGCGAGGGTATCGCGGGAAATGCGAACACCATTGTTTTTGAAAACTTTGTTTTAGAAGGGATTTTGTGCCTTTAGAATTTAAATAGCCTAAATGACCACTTTCTTTAATCTTTTGATTTTATTTGAGATATCATCATTAGGCACTCCATTGTTTAAAGGACAATGAAGAAGCCTTGTCTCTCCTTTTTTCAAACTGGGAGGAAAGACAAAACCAGTGATAGTTGTTTCAAATGGGCACAACACCAAAGCCCATATTTTGTTCAAAGTACAAAATATAAAACTTGTTTGTCCATATTCAGAACTGGCTGGACAAACTTTGCCAGTGTTAATTGTTTAAGGGTACAAACTTAACAAAACCCATCTTGTGGCGAGAGGCCTTTATGGATTTAGTGGGTAGTCGGGGGACCTTACATTTCGCTCGAGACGGTTTCACTCATGCTGCGATTTGGTCCTTTTTATTCGTAGAGGTTTTCGTTCATGCATATTCATTGGGACATTTTATTTATGGATATTAAAATTTAGGCTTTATTGGACTTTTGGGTATCTATGGAATTTTATTTGGAATGTTTTATTTGTGGATCTTAGAATTTTGGTTTATTGGAATTTTGGGTATTTGTGTGGAGTTTTCGATCTTAAAATTTGGAGATCGTGGAGTAGAGTTTGAGGAGGAGATCTCGTGGGATTCTCATTTCATGCAAACATACATACAAGCATTTAGACATAAACACATCATCATCAAGCAAACATAAACATTGTCCATGAAGAAGGGAAATCAACTCCTAAAGGTATTTAACATAAATGGCTTGCTGCCCCCTGTTAGTAAGGAGCGGCCTTGGGCCCCACATGTTTGGCGGGTCTCCTGTCTTTGCCCGATGTGGTTGGTTCAGAGGGCAGTGACAGATTGGGTGACTCAGAGGATTTTGGATTCTCTGGCGCAGGTGGTGGAGGAGGAGGCTTGCTGACGGGGCTTTCTGCATCATCAGGCGGAGGCATGTCTCCATCATTTTCATCCCACCCTTCGACTTCCACATCCACAATTTTGCGGATGGGATCAACGGTCAGCCACAACTGATGCGGGATGGTATTGGGTGGCCCGCAAGCGATCAAGAGCCTGAGCGTGTCATAGTTGTTGTTGGAGAAGTATGGGGCAATCTTGAGAGGATACCCGAATCCTGCCACCAAAGTATGAATATCAGCAGAGTTCCATAAGTGTAAAGGTACCTTGCGGAGTCTTATGCGCGCACGGTAATTGAGGGGGTTGTCATAGCCTCCTTGGCTAGAAGTCCATCCTATCATTCGGATATCGGTGGGAATGACGCCGGGGACGTCGGCTTCTAAGGTGAGCGAACCCAATGAAAGGATGCCCCTTTTTACGTCATCACTTGGGCATATGAGTATGTAGTCGGCCTCGATTTCGTCGACTTCCTCAATGATTAGGCTTGAGAACTCACAGTTGAGTTGGTTTGAGAAATAGTGACCGAGGCGGTATTTGGTGTACCCGGTTTTCCTTCCTCCAGTGACATAGATGAAGATGGATCGCCATAACCATCGACTCTCTTGCGGCAGTGCGTCCTTGTTGGGGAAGTCGACGGCGAGAGAACCCGGGCCTGGATATCGGCCATATCCCATTCTCACCGTCGGCGTGAGCGCTATGGTCTCCCAGTTGTGGGGAATTGTCCTTTGAGCAGCCATTAGCGCAGAGTCTGATTGAGGTTGAGGAAGTTTGTGACTTAGAGATGTCGACTTCCTTCAAGGGTGGGGTATATATATCATTTCCCCTTCGGATGTATTGATGCTCGACGTGCCCCTTCACGCGCATTATCGCCTTCATCATGGCTATAGTAGGGGTGGTTTTGCGAGTGACGGTTTACGAGTCACTTTCATATTCCTGGCAGAAGTCGCTTGCTATATCACCCTCCTGGTGGGGATTTAGGTAACGACCGCTGATTGACTTAACGGGCTCTCTGCTTTCATTGTCTATCAGCCTGTATCGGTACCCTTCCAAGACTTGGTCCACTAAATATGGGCCCCAGAATCTGATCGATTGCGACCTCGGTGTTTCTTTGACAACCCACACAAGCTGCCCTTTCTTATATTCATCAAATGGGCCAAGCGTGTGAACCGTTTCTTGTCTTGCTTCGACATTGGTTCTCGCCTTTTGTGGTATGTGGGCTTCGTCCCATTTCTGCTTTGAAGCGCTTTCGACATCCCTTGCAACCTGATTGGGCTTTATGGCTTGGTCCTTGAATTCCTTTATTGCCCTTATCTCCTTTTGCATTTGTTGATAAATGCACTTCGGGCATTCGTAGATATCGAATCGAGAATCATTGTGGTTGGCGATGGTTGCCTTTGGGCTTGCGCATGAAGGGTGGTGACTACTGCCACACTCTTTGCATTCAAACATGTCCCATGAATTTCCCTCTTGGTCACAGACGCCGCAATGGGTTATATATCCAAACTCGAATACTTCTTCTTCGGATTCAACTTCTACCACGTAACATGTAGCATCCATGCTAGAGTCGCTCGAATCACCATCCTTAGGAATTTTCACCTTTCTTCTTCTTGGAAGTTTGTTTGGCATTTTCTTTGTTCTTTTGCTTTTCATCCTCTATGATACACTTGCAGGTCATGCAAAACTAGTTGAAGAACCTTTTGTCGTAGCTAGAACTTATCCTTCTTCCGGTGGCGCATTCAGTGCATGAGTATCTATGGCATCGGTCACAATTGAACATGACGTGATAATCATCTATTTCATCGCAACTCGTGCATTTGCCTTTCTTTGTGTGGCTACCGCTACTATGATCCTCTTCTTCTTGAGGTGAGTCATATTCTGAGTCGGTGGACCTTTGAGACACCATATGGCATTCAGCTTCTTGTTCTTCTTCTGAATTTTCTGAGTCGTCGCCTTGAGTTCTCAAATTCCGGACTTGACTTTGCATCCCAGGTGCTTGGTATTCTCGAAGATACTTCCCTTTAATAGGTGGTGCGAACTTGCTTCCATTGCTTTCTCGCAACCTATAGGTGTCTCGCCCTAAGGCTTGCTCAACGATGTATGGCCCCCTCCATTCAATTTTAGCGTGACCGTTTTTGGTAGGGGTGTCAATGGGTACGGTACGGGTCGGGTGGAGGTATTTTCATACCCATACCCATTAAAATTGATCTTACCCATACCCTACCCTTACCCATTAAAAATTGACCGTACCCTACCCTACCCTTACCCGTTAATATTATCGGGTAACGAAACGGTAGCGGGTGAATAACGGATAATACTAATATAATAATTAATTTTATTATATTTTATAAATAAAACATCAAAAACTCATTCATTTCACACATATGTAATTGCATTACTAATAAAAATAAAAATAAATATGCAATTAATTCCAACTAAATTATTTTTTATAAATCCAGAAAATTCAAAAACACGAATATCTATTCGAACAAATTCAATTATTTAACTAAATAACAAAACATGTAAATAAAAATAATATTGTTTGACATATTTCTTATAACAAAGACATACACTACTAAATAACAAAAACACATCACTAATCATTGCTCAAACTTTATTATACGAAATGTCACGCAAATCAACTTCACCATCAAGAAGAATTGATTCTGATAAGGATGAGAATGCTCCATCAACTTCATTCGAAGATACATCTGTTATAATATAGTTAAGTTAGAAAAATTAAAAAAATTAAAATTGCTGCGCATATAAATATGCCATATGTATAAAAAAATTGGGTATCAAGAAAGTTGGCTTCACCTCCAGAGCCCTGCCCCCCTTCCTCAGAAAGCATATGTAATTGGGTAATATTAATTTCTAGCACATATTTTTCTGGGTTGACTGCACATACAAATATACAATCAATGGTATGGTACATCGTATATATTCTAGAAAGTATATGTAATTGTGTTCTTTTTCCATTTAATTTTTTCCGGAAAACGATGTATTAATTTTTTTTGTAATAATATTTGGTCAATATTAATTTCTAGTTTCAAATCAGAACTATACTCCTCGTTCCTCAATATTGCTTTATTATATATATTAAGTTTCAAATCAGTTATTCTTATTATTATTGTCATTCTCCGATTGAGGCAGCAGGTGGAGTGATATGCCATGTATTAGAAAATTGGGTATTGGTACTGTAACTGACTGGTAAATATGTACCTGTAGCAATTGCTCTTAGCCAATCTTGGCTACAAATCAAAGCTTCTACTGCTGCTGAACTCAGAGAACTTCTATAATCATCAAGAACCCTTCCAGCTGTGCTAAATGCAGACTCTGATGCAACTGTCGATACGGGAGTTCCTAGCACATCTCGCACTAAACTGGACAGAACTGGATATTTTGGAGCATTACACTTCCACCATGCTAAGATGTCGAAATTATCATCATCTATGCCTGGAGCGTTACGTTCCTCTAGGTACACATCTAGCTCTGATTTTGTGGGTTCGCTGGTAAGCGATTCCTGAATATACATAGCAAGACTGTGTCGTACATTGCTAAATAGCCTCCTTGATGATTCGCCAGTACATGAGTTAGCATTTTGTGCATTGGAATTAGACCCATGTGATCTATTTTGATTTCTTGAATCTGTTATCAAATATTCATTGAACAACTTGTGTAAGTAGGTCACCACATTTGTCACATTGAATTCTGCTTCACCGGGTACATTGTAAATTACCCGAAAAAAAAACTCAACCGATTTCAACTTGTATCGAGGATCTAAAATAGAGGCAATAGCCAATAGCACACTACTGCTACACCAATATTTCTGAAACTTCTCAGACATTCGAGTTGCCATATTAACAACAAAAGAATAGTCGCTTCTGAGCCAACTTCTTATACTCATGTAAATCTCACAGAATTCATTAAAGAAGATGTTGATGGTAGGATATTTGGTCCCAGAAATTCTCATGGTGGTATTATAAAAAATCTGAAGACACTCGACTATGACAGCCGCATTATTCCAATCTTCATTAGATGGAGCGTGCTTATAGTCACGATCTATTTCAGCTAGACGAGAAAAGGCCTCACGAAACTTGAGAGCATTTACAAGCATTAAAAAGGTTGAATTCCATCTAGTCGGTACATCATAAAATAGCTTGGTTTTTGGAGCACGTACCTGTTTACACACCTTCTCAAATCTTTCTATTCTCAATTGAGAATGACGGATATATTTTACTGTCTCACGGATATTACGAATCCCATTTCTCAAAGCCTCCAAACCTTCCTGTACAATGATATTCAAGATATGAGCACCACAACGCACATGGAATAGTTCACCACCAACAGGAATTACACTTTTGGGTTTCATAACATTCAACATCTCTCTAACAAGAGCATCATTGGTGGTACAGTTATCTAAAACAATGCTAAAGACTTTTTTATCAATGTTCCAATCAATCAACTTTTCCATTATCACTTCACAGAGGTGTTCACTAGTGTGTGGAGATGGAACACGGACAAAGTTCAAAATTCTCTTTTGCATTTTCCAATTGTCATCAATATAATGACATGTTAAGCAAAGGAAACCTTGAACATTGGCTGAGGTCCACATGTCCGTGGTAAGACTAACTCTACAGTTAATCTTATCAAGGATATCATACAAATTTGCCTTCTCTTCTTGATACAGTTGCACACAATCACTTCTAATTGTGTTTCTTTTGTTCAATCTAAATTGGGGTTGAAGGTTCTTGACAAAAACCCGAAAGAAGTGGTGATTGGCCATATTAAAAGGATACTCATGAGCCACAACCATTCTTGCATAATCTTTCCGACTTCTTTCTTGTTTAAACTCAAAACATTCGACTTTTTTTGTACCATCTTCCTTGTTTTCATTCACTGTTAGAAGTTGTTGATGCACATCAGGTTTCTGGCGCTGTGTCCGTTTGTATGCATCACAACTACGGCTTAAATGATATTTCAAATGACTCGTTCCATTTTTACCCCCGGCTGAGAGTATTATCTTGCAGTGCTGACACTTAGCACTATATGACCCATCAGGTAGCATTTTCTTTTCAAAATCATTCCACACCTTAGACCTCAGCTTCCTCATCTTCTTGGATGACACCTTAATGGCTGAATCTGAAGCTGGATTAGCATTAGCATTAGCAATGTTTTCTACTTGCTCTCGTGACTCTCCATCCATTCCAAGAGGCATTCTATATTAAAGTAAAAATAATTTAGCATTAGTAAATAGTAAGCTTGATTTTTGCATGCTTCCTGACAGTAAAATATGACTAGTAATAGTAAGCCTTAGAGAAAGCTGGCTAAATTGCTGTACCATGAATCTTATTACTGTACCAAAATTATCAAAAGTCTAGTCCTAACCGTAATCTTATTACTGTAGAAAATTTTGAAAAAGCTAGACTCAATCTTATTACTGTACCAAAATTTGATAATATGTATATTTCTGTACTTTTTCTACAGTAATATGTATATTTCTTATTACTGTACCAAAATTATCAGAAGTCTAGTCCTAACCATAATCAGAATTGACCTACGATTGAGTCTAGCTTTGTTTTTAATTATTTATCATGTGTTTTTGTCTAGCTTGTCTAGATTCATGGTACAGTAATAAGACCAAAGATTGAGATCACATAATTTGACTATGGTACTGTGCTGGCATAGAAAGATTTTTTTATCAAAATAAACAAAAAAAAAAAATCATTCTTACTCGTCATCATGATCGAAGCTATTATATGACTCGTTAGGATCTTCTGTAGACGACATTGAAATCACTGAGAGTTTGATTCACCTACATTTACATATGAGAATGGAACAATTAGTATGAGGAAAAAAACACTTATTATGAAATATGGAAAAATGAGTATGATAGTTTTTCAACGTAAAAGGATTTAGCCTCAAAAACAGCTTTCTTAACCATATGGCATAGTAGAGAATGTAAATCCAAAAAGAACAGTGTACATATAAGTACTCTATCAAAAATTAAATCTAGCTTTGGTTTGGGCATTTCATCAAATACCTTAACGGCATGAATATATTCCATAAACTCACCTCAAAATTTTCAGATTTTCAAGTATTTCACAAACATATTTTACTCATTACATAACAGGCTAAATTGCTTTTTCATTCCTAGAATTTTTATTGCAAAAACACTTATTTATTTTGTTTTGCCGGGTAAGTCAATTTCAAAGGTGTTTACGGTACCTTTATCTAAATCAATGATTCATGGGATAAAAAACATACTTACACTGTGTGGTTGTCTTCTATGAATCTGTGAGATTGACGTGGAGGATTGAAATAGAAAAAGCCAAATTGAGTACACCAAATAAATTGGAGTGGAGCTAGATAATTGAATATCGTGAGAATTGGGATATATCAAAACAATGAGTAAAAACTACTTGGCCGGTTGGCCCAGATTTTTGAATATATCCGTGAGAAATGGAATAATTGAATATATCTCTGAGAAACGTATCTGACCCAGATTTTGCAGATTTTACCTTCCATTCATACAATGGAGTAAAAAGGAAATAAAACAAGAAGGGAAGGAAAAATATATCAATATCAAAGATTCAAACTTGGCAATAGAAAACGAGCAGTTTTAGAAGCACCGAAATGGAATTATGGAAGAATAAATATGTATTGAATTGAAAATATATAATTTTAGATTTTATAATTACCCTATAGGGTAACGGGTACGAAACAGTCATTACCCGTACCCATACCCATTTGGTTAACGAAAAAAATTTCTTACCCATACCCATACCCAATAACTTAACGAAAAAAAAATCTTACCCATACCCGCCTTATCGAATACGATACGGGTCGGGTAAACGGCTAAAAAGGTACCATTGACACCCCTAGTTTTTGGATGGTTGAGACTGGCTGAGCATGGATACCATGTCCCCTACTTCGAATTGTGAGGGTACTTCGTCTTTAGGAATCGATTTTATCTTTTGCTTCCCCTTATCTTTGCTGGGAATAGGTGCACGAGTCCCTTCTAGATAGGCTACCACAGTGAGTGGTAAGGTCCCCTCTTGCCTCTTCTTTTCTAGAAAGTCCTTGAAGACCCAGCAGTCATCGATGGTGTGACCAAGGATACGGTGGTATGGGCAATAATTATATTCATTGACTTTACTCGCTTGTTCTGGGCGTTTACATACTGGCAGGTTGAGACCTCTTTGCATCATCAAGTCGAATGCTTTGGCAACCTTATTTCGCCCAAATGAATATGTTTTGTTCTTAAGCTCTGCCAATGTATTCCTTTCTTTTGGCATTACTGGAACGGGTTTCTTCGATTCAAAGATTGTGTTTGCCGAATCTGGGTTTGTCCCCTTGTGGATTGGAATTTTAAATAATCCTTCAGGAGTTGAGCCAGCATGCCTTCGAGTGGAAAAGACTCAGGTGTCGGTGCTGGGAGCAGTGATTCTACTTTTCCTTCGCCCTCCTTTGGTTCCGGTACCCATTTACCTTTGAAACAACGCAGGCAGCTCCATCTTGGGGTTTCATCACTACTTTGAGGATGTTCTCTAAATCTTGTGCAAGGGGGATGGCATATGGCCCCACATTCGACACACGAAGTCATTTCTGTGACCTCTCCCGGTCTATCGCATACACTGCATGCGACAAACGACGATTGATCGTCTTCAGCTTCTATTACATGACATGAAGCTTTGGAGGTTCTTCGGTTATTGTTTGGTTGTTGTTGTCTAGGTTCGGAATGCACATCCAAACCTTTCATTTGTCTCAACAAGTCTTGGAAGGAGCGCGTTTTGGTCGGATTTGGTATGGGTTGCTTTGGCGAGTCATTAGTGAAGGAATTTATCCCTCGACCTCTTCCACGACCTCTGCCACGACCGCTTCTTAAAGCCATTTTTAAATTGGCATGGGCAGCTTTCCTTTGGATTCGCCTTAGATCACAAGTCGGTGACTCGTTATCACTGCCACTGTCGCTGAAGTATTGTATAGGACGACACTTGGAGTAATCATATTCATCATCAGATTCTTCATACCCGAGCCCTCGAGTATTTCTTGGCTTTCCATCCGGTCCTATGATTGTAGGATTATGGTGAGCCAATATCCGATCGAATCGCTTTGTCATAGCGTAGGTTGGAGACATGGGACTCATGTTTGCAAGAATCCTGGTTAGGCTTTTGGGACAATATGGTAGAAGAGGTACATCTACTTTGTTGGACATGGTTTCGTCTTCTAAAGGCCATTCGTCGTTGTTCAGTACCAAAGACCGATTTCTACCATCAGACGCTCTATAGAATACAATAGGCTTGTGCCTAAAGATTCCTTCTTCGGTAACCTCTTCCTTAGGTGGTACTATGAACATTACCATCTCTTGGATTTGGTTCACTTCCCTTGGTGTGAGCTCCTTGTGATGGTTCTCAGGTATCCTCTCAATCATCAGCGTGGATTGACCCGCTTCTTCCTCGTCTCCTGAGGGTATTATGTATGACGGGAGTATCCTAGCTTCATCGGCTTCCTCCCCTGATGAAGAGTCAGTATCGGCTCCATACAGTCTTATTTTCTCATCTCGCTGTTTCTTCGAGCATTCTCCCTTTAGGGCAGGTTTATCGAAGAAGTATTTGGCATCTTTTAACCCTATTTCGTGTACTTCAAACGGCTTAATTTCTCCATTGATTTGTTTGACTTCACCATCCTTTATGTACTTTACACATTGATGCAAAGTTGACGGGACGGCCTTGTTATTATGCAGCCATGGTCGACCTATCAATGCGTTGTATGTGGTTTTTGCATCGATGATGTAGAATTTCATCTATTCTTGAATACCACCAATATCAAAAGGCAAGCTAACTGCCCCCATGGATTGCTCCGTTTTGTGGTTGAACCCATGTATAGTGATCTTATCCTTTGTGTGGAACTTAGCGCTCAACGTGAGACTGTCCAATGTTCGCTTAGGCATTAGATTGATGGAGGAGCCCGGATCGATTAGCATGCGGGTTACCTTTTGGCCATCGCACTCACCAGTGAGAAAGAGTGGTCTATTGTGATCAGGCGTGCCTATGAGCAAATCGTCGTCATTGAAGGTGATGGTCGGGTTTTTATTGTCTACTAGCGCTATTTCTTGCATCTTCTTCTCGGCAAAATGCGCTTGAAACTCCTCAGGATTTTGAAGTGCATAGATGAGCACTTCTCTCACTTCAGTGGACATCATCAAGATGTCAAACACGCTGACCGCAGCTGGTATTTTTCTAAGCTGTGCGAGGATATTGTAATCTTGCACCATATATTTCTTAGGTGTTGGTTCACCTTGTACAGCGGGTTCTTTCCCCTTTGCCTTAGCTTTCGACTTCCCAATCTCATCTTCTTGTGGTGGTTGGCGCTCAGGGATGTTCGTACCCGAGCGAAGCACAGCTTGGCAATCAGGTTTCTCGGTTTTGACAAAGATGACTTCTTCGTCATCTGAGTCACTTGAGGAACTTCCTCCATAGACGACCACATTGCACATTTCGTGGTTATCATCGTTGTTTTCTTCTTCTTGAGGAGTTTTACTCGTTTCCCCTTTCTCAGTTTTGAGGCCCAACATTAAGGCCAGTACATCTTCTGTTAAGAAGTCTAAAAGAGTCAACGGTAGCGGAGTACCTTGCTTATGATTCTCTAAAGCTTGTATGTGTTTTTGAACTTCAAGAGGTGTAGGCAACTCTGCTGGTTTGGGCGACTTCTTGCCCTTTTGGCTGCCATTCTTATTTGGCTTGCGATGGATGACCCGTTTTGGGGGCCTTGGCACCGTGGGGTTTAAATTGCTATCCCATTTGACTTGAGGCTCTTTCAGAAGCTGTCTCAGCAACTTTTTTGTTTTCTTGGAGAGGTGGAATTTCCACGTTTCATTTGCTGGACTTTCAACCCTCTTTTCTTCGATCACCTCGATATGAGAGATAACATTAACTTGCTCGTGAGGCGCGGCTGTTGCACGGCACTTGGCGCTAATTGCAAGCGACCCTCTCGAATTCTTCTTTCTATCAAGTCTTTAAAGACCCAACAGTCTTCTATCTTATGGCCTATTACCCTATGGTATGGGCAGTTGGGGTGATCAACCTTATCTGCCTGATCAGGGCGCTTGCTTGGAGGCAATTCCATACCATCCTCCAAGGCTTGTCTAAATATTTTTGCTGTTTTCTCCCTTTTGAAGGAGTATTTCTTGCTTTTTTGTTCTTCCAATGATTTGGGGTAACGACTATTTTGGTTATCGCGAGGGACTGGCTGAGCGGGTTGGCTATCGACTTGCCTCGTCTCCTCATCAGAAGAGTCAGAATCCCTGTTTTCGGTTTTGTTGGCTTTATTAGCTTTGACAACGTATACCGTCTTTGATTCTTTCTTCCTTGGGAAGTCTCTCCTTGGTTTGAAGGAAGTAGATGACTTTTCTTCTATGTCCGTTTGCCCCAGTCTAGATACGGTGTCTACCAGATCTTGATAATTGTTGGAGTTGGCAAAGATTAACATTTCTCTCATTTTGCCGGATGTACTTCTTATGAGCAAATCAACTGCCTCTCTTTCGGGTATAGGATGGCTCGACTTGTTGCTCATATTTCTCCAGCGATTAATATATGCCAGAAGAGTTTCGTTAGGCTCTTGCTTGGCCCATGCTAAATCAGCAAGTCTTATTGGACTGCTCGCAGTGGCGAACCTATCTATGAAGGCACGCGCCATCTTATACTTCTTGGTTTTAGAGAGCAATACCACTGGAACGCTGGTCCTGAAAGACTTCTAGCGAATTGGCAGCAAAGGAATGCTTCTTCCCTTGAAGAGTCTCCACATTGAATCATGAAGTGGCTGACATGTTGTTCTGGTCCCGTCTCATCTGTTCCACTTCCGGAGAACTTGGAGAATAAGGGAACAGTGTATGTTGGGGGGTATTTTGGTATATCGAATTCGGGAGGATACGGTTTCCCTATTCGCAGTGCTGTCTGCTTTGGGGCGATCCCCATTTCTTGTAATTGACGGCTGATCATTTCTTGAACATCAACCGCAGTAAAGATTGGGGAGGTTTCTCGCTTTTCATCTTCCCAATGTACCCTACGTCTTTCTTGAGGGTTTGGTCTTTCTATCCTTTCAAGCCTGTTCACGAGACTGGATCGGTTTGATGTTTCTCCTCCTTCGAGTTCAGGGCCAGCTAGCCCTTTTCCTCGGATCTCAGCTATCAACCTTTGTTCCCTTTCGTGGGCTTGATGTACCTCAGCCTTAAGATTTTGTATCTCGGCTTGCATTTGGTTAAAGGCGGATAACATTTGTTCTTGCGTTTGTGCACCGGTTTGACTTTCACCAGCACATGAGGAAGTTGCCAAGACGGTATAGAAGTTACCTAATGCAGGTCCATCCATGTGACCTACATCTGAGTCACTCACGGTTTTGGGTTTGGCATTTATGGGAGGAAGGCATGCTGCATCAGATCCTTCCTCGTCGTCACTCGGATTTTCGATGATGGGGTCTTTCCCTTTTCTCACCATGCACACGGTGGGGTTAGAGGGTTCGACAGGATGGTCGTCTTCCTCTTCGAGGTCTTCATTAGTGGTTACCATGAAGACCGTCGCTTCCTCTTCTTACTTAGGGTGTGTTTTAGTGACCCTTCGCTTCTTGTGAACGGCACTTGGCGCCACTATTGTTAAGCTTCCAGTGTTGGAGGGGTGCGGATTTATTCGTACCCCCAGCCTATCATGTACACTGGCTGGTCTTCTCAGAATTCGAGGGGTTTGATTTAGTCCCTCATTACTTGAGTTTTGAGAGGTGGTTGCACGCATCTCTTGACGGAGCTTTGGTTTTAACGAGGCACCATGAGGTGCCCCCAGCCTTGGGGCTGAGAACATTGGTTTTGGTTTTGGAAAGAAGGCACTGTCGCGTGCCTTAGATTTTGAGGCTGGGAACGTCAGTCTCGATTTGATTGAGGGTCGGGCATCATTGGATGCCCCCAGCATTTGGGCTGGGAACGTCAATCTTGATTTGACGGAAGAGGGTGTAGAGGTTTTTTGCGTAGGATGCACGTAATATCGATTCCTACGCTGCTTCAACATGCGAAGCTGCTTGTGGGCCCTATGAATGGTCACAGCAGTGTCATCAACCATTTTGCGGTTGGTGTTCATCCTTTTTGTTTTATGGATGAACGAGACGGTTTGAGAGACTTCTCCCGCTGCACGTATGTGTGCAGTAGAAGAATTTCTCCTCACTATCCTGAGTGGGGAGAATGAGTTGCGGACAGGGAGGGCTGGTTGAGCCACCAACTCATCCTGGTAGGCTTGGAGATTTCCTTTCTTGGTGACCGACAGAGGGGTCACGGGAATTTGGTTGATTTTCCTAGACGCGCGCCTTCTTGTGCGCCTAGTTTTGGAGAGGGGAATGAACGTCTTGCCGTCCATCCCCTTAGGGGTGAGAAAGTAACATACTTCATCATCATCTGTAACTTCCTCCTCGGTGATGGACCCGAGGGACAGTTGTTCATTCATTGGAGCAGGAACAGGGACTTCGAACGCCCTGACCTCATCAACAAGGACTGCGAAAGTCCCAAAATAAATAACTTCCTCCCCAACTGGGAGGCTGGTCACTTGCGCGAAAGAGCGTGCGTTGGTTGCGGTGTAAGCCATCCTGCAAACAAGCAAACTCAAAATTTCATCAGTCAATTTTCATATGTAACTTATACATGAGTGTTAGCCCGATTATTCAATCTATAGGCGTCGATATCGAATATAAAAGGAAATGACATAACTCAAGCGGTCCAATGACTCGTTGTTTGAGTGTTTTGAAATCATTGGCTACTTGAGTATGTTCCTTTCATCTTCGTATCGGATCCCGAACCTGTGAGGAGGAGAAAGTCCCACCGGGCGTGCCAAAACCTGTAGGGCGCAGAAAGTTGCACAACTGGTGTGGAAGATGTGTGCATGTGTTTGTAAAATGTCTCGAGGTTCAATGCTCTCATTTCTCAAGACATGGGAGAGAACATCGAACTTGAAACATTTATTTTCCTTTCTACAATTCCTTCTGGTTCACCCTCGACGGACCTACTGTTCATAATCAGTCTGTCAAGAGAGTTTAATGATTGTGGGGACGTTTAACTCCCAGCGGGCGCAAGCCCCCGCTGTTAATTACATCAGATGACCCTTCCAAGCCATGCTGAATACCTCGTTCATTCCGGGATTTGGTGCCTATTTGTTGTGAACTGAATAAGAGGGGCTAAAAAGGGACTCATGCATAGATTCTAGTATCAATTCGGTTTCCTATGTATGTGGATACATGTGTATGTGTATGGTTTTACAATAATGTCTATTACATTTTTAAAATAGAAATTGGGATATTTGAGAAGTGTATGTACAACATCTGTTTATATTTGATTTATAACATGTTTATTTACATATCTATTAATTATTTAAATGAAATCATTTAATTTTTAAGAAAAAGGGTATTTTGGTCATTTCAGGATTTGGCTGACGCTTGGACATTGCTCAATTTTGGTTTGGAAACGTGAAGAATTCAATTTGGGTTCGTTTGGAGGTGGTTTGAGTCGATTCGGACTTAAAATGAAAAAATTATGCTTGAAAAAGATTGAAAAGGACATATTTGTAAATATTTATGTTTTCCCCAGGGACTTATTTATGAAGCTGGAAGGGCATGAACTTTAATTTGGGCTTTATGTAAGGTTTTATGTGAAATTTGGTTCCTTAGGGGCTTGTTTGAAATGATTTTAAGTTGTTAAGGGCCTTGTTGCAATTTTGCAAGGACTGCGCTGTGAATTAAATTTTATCAGAAGGGTTTGTTTATAAAGGGGTTTTGTTTCAATCATTTTATTTATGTCTGGGCTCTGAGATTCGTGTGTTGGGCTTGGAGATATGCGATTTGGGCTTTGAGATATCGATGGAGCTTTGAGATTTGGTTATGAGACTTTGAGATACGTGCTGCGCCTCGGGTCTCTGGATGCAGCTTTAAGATTCGACCAAGTGACTCCAAGTTTGAGCTTTGAATTGACCGACAGGTGGGCCCTACCATACAGTAGCCGTTTGAACTCTAGTTTGAATTTGGACTTTTAGATCACTCCTTTGCTTTAAGATCCGTGTATGTGCCTTAAAACTCGTGCTAACCAGCTGACAAGCTAGGGTTCATCCACGATGAACTGGGCCTGGCTGATCCCGGCCACGGCGGCGCCGACCAAGGGCAGGGTTGTGATCGTCTCATCACCAGGAATTCATTGCCACTATCGTCGGCGGCTGGAGATCGCCGGAGACGACGGCCTGAGGTGGAGAACAATTATCGGTACCGATAGGCCACTGAACCCATTTCTTTCGATTTTCTCGTAATTTTCTTCAGTAATTCGATCATTTGACATCGCATGAATACATGAAAGTGATCAGAGATACCAATTTACACATTTAATTTGATTTTTGGTCATGAAATGGGTTTTCACCTTTCGGATCCAGTTCCGATTGGTACCTATAGCTGGTACAGGGGTCTTGGAATCAATTCAAGTGTATGGAAGACTTAGTTTCAGTTATTTTGAGGTGATCTAAGCATAATATGGCATCAACTTGACTAAAATCGCATTTTAAGGTAGAAACAGTACAGAGGTTCATGCTGTCAGATCCTTTTCTATTTTTTTTTTTTATTCTGTGTATAAGTCATAGATTTTCTTTCACAGGATCATGGAGGGATGTGTGAATAGCATTTGTGTCGATTTTTATCATTTTTGGGGATTTATTTGTATTTTAATAATTTTGATTTCAGAGGAAGGGTATTGAGAGTAATTTCCTCATTTTTATTTGCTGATTTTTCTGTTTTGAGTGATGATCTTTGAAAATTCATAATAAATTCAAATGGAATCAGAAAAATATGAAGTTTATATCCACTTTGTGTATTTTGAAGTCCTGTAAATGACTATAATATCCATTTTTTTTATTTGGTCTTTTAATTAATATTTATTGTGTGATTTACCAGCAGAGGTTCTTTGGTCATTTAGATGCTGATTTTTCACTTTTGAAACCTGAACTTCAAAAATTCATATAAAATCGAAATAAAATCCAATTAGTATGAAATTTATGTCAATTTTATGTATTTTGGAGTCCTTTATCTGACTGTGTAATTTGTTTTTCATTTAGAAATTTATGCTGCCTTGTGCAGTCCAGTTTGTGAACAGAGGTCATTTTTGGCCTGTTGGGGTGCATTAGTGTACCAGCAGCTCTTGACTCATGTTGGGCTGCTGGAATTGAATTTGGTATGGTACCAAAGACTGGTACAGGGGTATCAATACATGCTGCACTGACTGGTTGAGGTCAGGACCATTTTTGTTAGCTTGAAAGCTATTGCCTTGTACCAGAAAAGGGTACAAAAGAACCAAAGACTCCAAAAATCATCTTTCAACATTCTTAAGTCATCAAAATTTGTCAGAACTCAGAAAATTACAGGGAGGCCCCTGATTTTATTAAAATCATGATTTATGTGTTCTTTCCATTTGATTATTGGACAAAATCATCAAGACTTCATTGAGCAAGAGTACAAATAGTTTAGAACAGCCATAGCTGGTGCTTATTTGCATCTATACCCTATGTCTTTCACTATTTACATAGAGGTCCCATGAAATCCCTTGAATAGTGTAACCTAGTACACTTATGTATCAAAGGAAATCAAGTTCCCTTCTATATAATATAGGTCCATTGATCATTTAAAAGGAATCAAGAAGGGAAGCCAGCTGGCTCAACCTCCTTAAACCTTATGTGCATTTTTTTTTTATTAAGTCACTTTTATGCTCTTTAATCCCTATATTAAAGTAATTAGATAACTCCAATATGGGAGGAAACCAGCTGGCTCAACTCCTATATTTTTGCTATCTAATCATTTTAAAAGGAATTAAGGAGGTTGGTTTTAGAGGCAGAAAAGAACCAAAGGCAGAAAAATCAGATTTTGTACTTTTAAATATTCTTATATTTACAATATAGTGATAAATTTCAACAATGAGAATAAACCTTATTAGATAAGAGACAGTAGTAAATATATTTTTTTTTGTTTTATATAAAAAGAAATAAAAGAGAAACAATAAAAGGAAGAGGGGAGAAAAGATTCTTTTTTTTTGTTTTTTTTTTTATTTTGATCATTAGGCCAATATAACTGACTTATTTATGAAATAAGTTGAAATAAACAGGCCTTCACTGTTTTTTAATAAGAATCCAAGCAAAGGTCATAGAAAAGTTCCAGAAAATGCAAAGATAAAAGAAAGTCGAAAAATGGGCAAGAAAATGGAAAAGAAGAGTTTCTTTATTTCAACATGAACTATATACACAATATCATCCCCTTCAAGTTTTACATTTTAAATCTCTTATTACCTATTAGACTTGTTGCTTTTGGAGAGAAAGAAGAAAAATGGCTAGCCTATTTGGACCTAGAAAGAAAGCTTTAGTGTATTCTTGTAGTTTATGTTTTCTATTGATCTCCGTGTGTCGCCTTTTTTCTTTGATTTCATGAGCTTAAATAGCCATAAGGCATGAGGTTTAGGGTTTAGGCTAAGGTCTATGCTGGCATGATCTTCATCCTTCAAATCCTTCATCTTCAATTCAATGATCTAGATTTCTTCTCAAGGCATCAAGCCATTTGTTCAGAGGCATAGGCCAACGGATTTAAGCCAACTCAGCAGTCCAGAGCACCAGATATTCATCAACCCTTACTTTTTGTATTTTAAAGGCCGAGATTTGCCATGTATGGTTCATGCTTCTCCTCATGCATGGGAAGATATTCTTCCTTTTTGGCAGCTTGCCTGGTGCACGGGACAGCTGTGCATGAGGTCAATTTTGACGCAGAGGCGCCAGTGATGGCAGGCATAGGTTACACCCGCGGTTTAAACCGGCTTATCGTGGGTAGTGACCATTTGTTTGTTCTCGGCCAACGAGAGGGTGCCACAACGCAGGAATAGAGTAATTTTATCATGCCTTGCGTGGAATTACATACCTCGACTGCCAATTTCCATTCTTTGATCAGGTATACACCCTCTTTTGTTGCCCGTCGGGTATCTCTTTCCAATTCAAGTAACTCTCTTTAATGCACATTAAATTGAGAGTTGCAGGGGCCACATGTGATCCTAGTGACATGGTGCAGAGCCTTCAAGAGGTGTAATTTTATTCATCTCATTTTAAACGGGTCTAAATCCAATTGCAAACGGGTCTTCCCCTCCTCTTTGATTTAATGCTCATTCCTTTCAATTGACTCGTTACTGAGCATCGCCACGCAATGATAAAGAGCCTTCTATGTTGATTTTTTTCTTTGCATCGTGTTTGCCCGAGTCCCCAACTCGGTTGCTTTTCATTTTCTTCCGACCCTCTCTATTTACTGAGTGAGATTTCCACATATAGTGCTACTATAGTCATCTTTCAGAGTAGAGCCGAAAGGCAAAGGAATTGGGACAACTCGGTTCTCTTCTGGTGCATTCCCCTTTTTTGTTTCACTTAGTCGCTGAAGAAGGAAGGAACATGCAGAAGGAAGGGGAAAGAGCTGACATTGGGCCCCCACTTGTCAATCTCGTTATAGGCGGGTATTGTTTAGGTTTATTCATGTCTCCATTTTGGGTAAGTCCTGTACGCCGTGAGCCGTGTCGCTGACAGCGTTAAAATCCGTGTAGAGCTCATGTGGTCCGAGTGCATGTATCCCGAAGGGGTCATTTGCGCCTAATTTAAACTCAGCGACATTCTATCGCTGTTGGGTGGGCGTGGGGTATGATGCACCGTGCGGCTGAACCTTTGGTCTACGAGTTCAATTTTCATGAGCCAAGTCCACTTATCTCGCTAAACCAGCGAATTTTATTTCATTTGGCTGACCAGTGGGGCCTAGGTTGCAGGGTTTAGGTTCTGGGTACCCCATTTGCACCCAAAGTACTTAGGGTAAACGCTAGGGGTCCCCAATGCCACATGGCGCCAATCAGAACACTCCATCTTGCAAATTCCATATCTTTTCAATCATTTTGAATTAGGAAATGTGCTTTATATCAAAATTCATGATTATTCGAGTAGATTTTAATCATGAACTTGATTTAAAGGTCTTCATTCCCTATTTTGTGATGTTGAGTCGAATTAAAGTATGTTTGACCTTTAATCGACCAGTTTGGCAGTTGAACGACACCTTATCTTGGATAATTGAATCCTTGACTTTTTAGGGTCAAACAATAGGCATTTTTATTAAGAGGTTGGCTAAGATCAAAGTGGTATGACCAAGGCCTTGGTACTACCAATTTATTTTTGTGATTTTCATAGTTTAAATAGTCGATTTGAAGTGCTCAACGTGTTCTCCATATTAAAATATACTTGGAGACTAAATTTTACTTTTTTTTGAATTTTTTTACTATTTTATGGGTTTTTGAAAATCACTGCTTTTCAGATTTTATTTATTTATTTTCTATTATAAAAAACAGTGATTTTCAAAAATCCATAAAAAATAGTAAAAAAATTCAAAAAAATGTAAAATTTGGTCTCCAAGCACATTTTAATATGGAGAACACATTTAGCACTTCAAATCAACTATTTAAATTTTTTACAAAAACTAATTTGTAGCACTAAGACCTTGGTCATACCACTTTGATCTTAGCCAACCTCTTTTTATTAATTTTTATTTAATGTTGGATATTAAAAAAAATGGCGGAATAGAGGGTTTAGCTAAACATTTTTCAACAACAAAGAATATGTGAAATTATTACAATGGTCTTTATTAGTTGTCATATATTCAATTTAATTTCAAGATAATTAGTCTTAGTTGACGAAACTAACTGTTTGAAACTGGAGCTTAGAATTTGCAACTGGAGCATTTTACTCTACATGCCAGATGATAATGATAATGATGAGATTGACATTCTCCGCTTTTTTTTTTAAGGAATGAATTAACAAATGATCCTCCGAAAGTTAGTATGAAGCACAAAGATGCATTTGTATATGCATAAAGATTTATTTTCGTAAAAATAGCTGTTCAATAGTTCAATTTCAAATTTCAAGCTAAGGGAAAAAGTGAATAATTTCAAGTTGTACAAAAGAATATAGTCGGATCTGCTGATTCTCTGACATTCTTGCCCTGTCAAATAAGAAACTAAAACCCCCTGTATAGAAAGAGTAAATTGATCAATTTTATTTTAATGACTCATTTTTTGCCGAAATTTTTATTAATAGAAAATAAAATAAATAAATATCAACATTGAAGAACAATTTGACGGAAATTCAAAATATAACAAAGACGTGATGGTCCATACCATCACAGCCAGATTAGACTATTACCTGCGTTAATCGTATAACAAAAACACAGGCGGTTATGGTCCATAACAGCCAGAGATGTGCTGAAAAAAAAAAAATACTAGGCCGTTCCATAACGGCCAGAGACGCGCTGGAAAAAAAAAAAAAAAATCAAGCCGTTATGGAGCATAACGGCCAGAGAGGCGTTATGGTCCATTACTCGTCAACATCACTAAAATTCCAAAATTACTCGTCAACAGCACTAACATACCTCGTCAACATCATACTTCAACATATACCAGCATACATATCTCAGACAGGGTTCTATCCCAAAATTGATCACTAAAATTCGATCGAAAATAAAGACGCGATGTGCAATCATAGAGCAGTAACCGACAAAGGGAGAATAAAGAGATATACCGGCATAAAAACAAAAATAGAACAAGATATTTACAGAATAATAAGCCATCCAAAGATTAAGCAAGAGTTTTCTCAGCTAACATCATTATAGCGAATCGGAAAAACAAAATTAACCAAGAAGGAAGCACAGATTGAAGACAAGAATCGCACAATAACGATCACGAGAGAAGCGTAACATACCTGGCCGTTATGGAGAATTGAACTGGTCTTTTTTTTTTTCAGCGATTTTATGTTACGATTCTTGATGTGTTACCAGTGATTTTATATATTTTTTTTTCAGCGCCTCCCTGGCCGTTATGGACCATAACGGCCTAGTTTTTTCTTTTTTTTTTCTGCGCCTTCCGGGCCGTTATAGACCATAACGGCCCGTGTTTTGCTTATATGTTTATCGCTGGTAATCAGCTAATCGGACTGTGATGGTCCATAACGTACCATAACGGCTCGTGTTTTGCTTATACGTTTATCGCTGGTAATGGGCTAATCGGACAGTGATGGACCATCACGTTTTTGCTACATCTCGAAATCCACCGAAAACGTTCTTCAATGTCGATATTTTTTTTTTATTTTCTATTAATAAAAATTTCGCATTTTTTGTTCCACCGTCATGTAGGGCTGTTAAAAAAACTCGTAGTTCATGATTCGATTGACTTCGAGTCAAAATTTTTTTTGCAATTAACTCGTTCGATTGAAGTTCGTTCTAAAACAAATCAATCCAGTTCGGTTCGAATCTTATTCAAACTCAAACTCAAACTGGGTATAGTTCGTTCGAAATTGGTTCGCGAACTATTTAGGTTCGAATCTCAAATTAACATGTACCGTTAAAATTAGAGCAACGTCAGTGGCTCAGTGCAAAATCAAGATTTCATTTCAAATAGATACAAATAGGTATCTGATATGATCATACAAGATCCAATGCAATGATTTTTTTTTTTATGGTTGGCAGTGAAATGTCACCAATAGATATATTGATACTAAAAAATGTTATTACAAAATCAAATTATAAAAACATCAAAATCTCTAAAAATACACTATTCAACTCGCAAAAATAGCCAATCCAATGCAATGCTTAGTTTAAGCTATTCAATTTTCAAAAAAATAACTAAGGGCGGTAGGGCTGCCAAAAAAACTCGTAATTCGTGATTCGATTGACTTTGATTCGAAAAAAAAATTTACAATTAACTCGTTCAATTGAAGTTCGTGATAAAATAAATCAAACAATTCGGTTCGAATCTTATTCAAACTCAAACTAAAATAAGTTTGATTTTGTTTGATTCATTTGCAGCCCTCATGCCTTAATTTTAAAAGCTTCAGTTTTAACGGGATTTGGCGTGGAATGAGAGACTATGAGACCGATTGAACCATTTGGTTCCGATCGGAGCGTTCACCTGTTCGGTTCGTGCTTACCAATTGATCTCTTTACTAGCGTCGGTCGGTGTTGCTGTTTTTATAAAGTTCCCCATGGATCCGGCGGCTCAAGAGGGAACGAACGATCGCTCCTCCACCGAACCCCAATCTACGTAAGCCTCTATTCTATTCTTGCCAATCGACTTATTTAGGTTGCTCCTAATTTTGATCTGATGCTTTCTTTTTTGTTTCTCCTTTTTGGCTGAATGCAGACAGAAGAACGCGTACAAAGACCCAGACGATGGAAAGCAGAGATTTCTGCTGGAGCTGGAGTTCATTCAATGCTTGGCTAACCCTACCTACATACACTGTACTCTCTTACTCTCTTTCTTTTTCGATTCTTGGTCCTGAGCAGTAACCAATTATCTTTAGGTTTTCTCTGAAAATCGCATCCAATAGCTTTCTATTAACTTCAGGGATCATAACTAACTGGTGGCCCTGATGCTTTAATTGTGTAGCAGTGTAGGTAAATTTTGTACTTAAAAAAAAGGAGCAATTTAGTTTACAACAAAACATCTAAACCTTGTTGGTTAGTTCTGTTCAAGAATCACCTATTTTGCGAGAAAGCATGTGAATTTGTGAACTAATGGACCTTGTCGAATTAGAAACTGGTACACGAAGAAAGGCAAAACCATAGCAACTATATCTGAGATAATTAACTTATGATTTACTTGCTCATAAATTAAAAAAATAAATTAGTATTTAACATGTATCCTCTTAATAAACAGATCTTGCCCAAAATCGTTACTTTGAAGACGAGGCATTTATAGGATATTTGAAGTATCTCAAATACTGGCAAAAGCCAGAGTATCTTAAGTTCATCATGTCAGTTCCCTTTCTCTGTCTTTTTGAGGTGTGTATATGCTTATGATTTGCTTATTCTCTTCTTCTTTGCAAAGTTGCATTGATGAGTTCTATATCTCAGGTATCCTCATTGCCTTTACTTCCTCGAGCTTCTCCAAAACCCTAACTTCCGTAATGCAATGGCACATCCTGGAAACAAAGTAGCTTCTCTGTCTTTTTTTCAGGAAAATTATATGTTTGTACTCCTATAATTCTAGGGTCAATTGTAGGAATGCTACTGTAATACCCCAAACAGTATCATATCTATACCTGCAGAATGAGAAATGCCTTGTAGGTATACTACAATAAGATGTAGAGTTTAAAAAAAAAAACCACCAATGCCCAATGTTGAGCATCTTGATAGGAAAATGGAAGAGGGGGTATGTAATATTTCGACGTGTTTTGTTGGGTAGATTAGGAGTTCTTGTTTGCAGGTATGTATGGACACTGTAGCTCACAAACTGGTAACTAATACTTTTCTCTGAGTGATGGTCACCTGTTTCCTGACTTCATTTGACAGGAGTTAGCTCATAGACAACAGTACTTCTTTTGGAAGAACTACAGAAACAATAGATTGAAGCACATCCTACCTAGACCTCCTCCTGAGCCAGCCCCTCCATCTTCTCAAGCTACATCAGTTCCGGTTTCTGCACCTGTGTCAACCTCTGCACCTTTGCCACCAGTGGGTACAATTAATGCTTCTAGTACAAACTCTCCTATGCAACAGTTTGGAAGTGGTTCAAATCTACCAAAGGCTGATGCGAGAAGTACTATGGGAGATCGTAGAAAGAGAAAGTATGTAGATTTCACATATCTCACAGTAAATTGTTCAATTCTAGCTTTCCGTTAAACTTATTTGTTCTTCGCTTTTGACTGAAAAATAGTTAATCTGTTCAGAAAAGCAAGAAAAGACTTCTTAATTAACGAGCTAATTCTTATATATAATTCAGACATATATATTGGGTCAAAAATGGGGTAATAATATGTTGGTAAAAAATGTAAGATGCCAAAATGAAGGATACTGCAGTTATTTTGACATTACTTTGCATTGAAGAACACTTATCATTTGTATTATGGATTGATGTGAGGCCTCTATCATCGTTTTTCTTTGCTGTGCAGGAAGGATAATTGAGGCAGCTGCCATGTTATGTCAAGTTAATGGCAAGTTCATCCCTCCTTGCCCAAAACTTTAAAATGAAAGGCCCTTGACTTTCCCTCTGGGGGTAGGATATATCTTTATATGGTTCATGATAAGTTTGACTCTTGTTGAGTGGTTTCAATGTATTATCATGAGCAGGCCCTTTCTTGTGTACTAGATCACACTACTGGTAACATGACTTTTAAATGATTATTTTATTGTACTTCTATTTGCTATGTTCTGGTCATGCTTTGTTTCGGTGAAAAGGATAAAATGACGTTCAAGCAGCCTGCATAGCATCATTTTGTACTCGGACCTGTGCCGGTAAAGGTTGGTAAAGGTCCTTTGCTGTGGGTGTTGATTGGTCGATAAAGGTCCGGTAGTATTTTTATATAATACTGTAAATAGATCATGCTCGATCTGACCCATCGAGAGTCAAAATGTAGGGGCCCGATCCAACCTGTGCCGGTTGCTAGTTATTCTAATCTAATTCAGATAGATCAAATTTTGTACTCGTACACACAAAACGGAGGATATCATGGTTAGTGAGGTTTTGTATGGCGTGAAACCGGTGGTTCGAGTCGCTTTGTATTGAAACAGGTTGATCTTGTACATTTTTCTTATACATTCTACATATTTTTTAACTTTTTAATGAAAGTAAAATGGGTACTTCATAAATTTAAAATGATTTTTAATAGAAAAGGTAATAAATTGAGTAAATTTGTGAGTTTTTGAAATTTAGAAGGGTAAAAATGGTATTATGAATTTTAGTGGAAGTACGTAATTTCAAACTTTTTGAAGAGTATACATGAAATTTCTCATTTTTTAAAAATCAAAATAGTGCTAAATCGCATTTGTATTGCATCCAAAACGAGAATAACAACACTTTTTATATTAATTCTATTCATATGCATCCAAACATACATAATATAAATTTCAATTGAATTAATAAAAAGCTAAACGACTTTCATATTAGCACAATTCGATACACACATAATTAAATGATGTAGAACAAAAATACATCTATATTTAATTTTCTAATATGAATAACATTTACAAGGATAGGAAAATAAGTAAATCATAAAAGATAAGTGTGAGGTAGAACTCTGCTTCAAATAATTGAGAGAACACTTAGGTGCGACATGACAAAGAGTCGATAATTATATCACAATTAGGCAAAAATATTGTCGTAATGTATCTATTATTACCATATTGGCAGAGCTATCTTTGACAGGGGAGCGTTTACGAGTTTATTATAAGTTTTTGTGTACAAATTATTATCAAACTACAAGCAATAATAAAATTAAACTGAATGTCATTCGAAAAATACTTGTTTTTTTTCTTGTGTGGCCATCATCGAACACTTGAAATTCTTGTTTTCTTTTTTTCTTTCCGGCTTATCAGTATTTACTCCAACGAAGTATACATTTTTTTTAAGCAAATGTACCAATGGCCATCCCATTTGAAGAGGGTACCGCATACCGATTAAAGGATTTCTTATGCAGGGCATGGTACCTGGCAGGGTTCTTTACCTTTTTTTCCTTCCTTTTTTGTAAATCAAACATATAGAGAGAGATAAAAAAACAGTACACCATGCATAACAGTAACATATGGCTAGGAAATTTGAATGTTGCAGAAGATATGTATTCTGTATCAGTACATGCTAAGACAAAAATAAAAAGGCTTAGTTGACAATTGCTGATAAAGAACTAGGCCAGCAGACGCCAACAAATTACATGTCAAATTATGATGGCTCAGTACCTATAACTACCATAACCACCTCCCGACCTAGGAGAACCTTGGGGCCCATAATATGGACTGTGGGATGGAGGATAAGAAGAGCTGCTATACTGAGAATAACTTGATCTATAACCAGTATCTAGACCACTTCCATAAGAGCCTCTTGCCGGCGGCTCTTTATGTCCCGCAAGGAACTCCTGCATAATCCAAAATTTTTTAAGTGTAATTATCATTCTATCAGTTCCTCCGAATAAATAGTTTTTGCAAAAAGTGAGTTGAGGTAGGCACGAAATCCTATATAGGAAGTGGTAGTTTTAGCAGTTTTAATGCCTGCTCTCAAGTTTAGTTTAGAGGTGAATGGAGGACGGAGGAAGAGAAAGGGGAGAAAGGCTTAGATTAACCTTGATCCAGAGTTGAATTACACAAGGTGAATGGAGATGGGTGGTAGAAAATGGGGTGAATTGCTCTATATTTTCCAATTTTTATTCACCCCAATTTGGGATGTAATCAATATTAACCTCCTCCCCATTTCCTTTCCTTCCCTTTCCCTTCAAACTCCCCATAAGAAACGTCAAGCTGGTCAGGAGTAGTGCAATTGCAACCCAAAATCCAGTTTGTTTGAATGGTTAGGTAGTCAGTACAGATTTATAGTATCATGTCCTCCCAATTTCAGCCTAATAACCCTAAATTTATCCCAAGTTTTACTTGGAGTGCAATTACTGCTTCAATTTACAATTGTGCCTTGATTTCACACAAATTTACATATTTTAGTACCATTAATAAACAAAAGACCAAGAAAAAGCTATTAGAGACTAGCTGGTAAATCACAGTATAGACTATAAATTTGAGTACTAGCTTCACAACTCCTGGTTAACTGAGTCTAAAATTGTACCATTTGAGACTTTATTGGGAAAATTTTGGTTGAATTGCATATATGATGGTCACAACGACAAATCACTCCAGTACATAAAGGCCATAGAATGCAAAAAATTTGCCTTGTTATTTATACCTGAACGAGCTGTTGTGCTGCTTGAACTTGAGGAGACGTCCCTTTGATTTCAACTGTTATTTCTTCAGATGTTCCTCGGCTCTCTTGCACTGTCACCATAGCCCCACTTGTAGCACGTATGTAAGATATGTTGCCCCCACCTATTCCTATTATATCCTCGGCATATGACAAAGGAATTTGCATCGTCTGTGTTATCTGTACAATGTTTACAAAATATTGTTTCAACCAATATCAAACAAAAGCCCAAGTTTCAAAAACAAACACACTCATACTTCGTATATCAGCTCATGCTATGACATTTAGGCCAGAAAAACCCAATGAGTTCATATGAAGGAAATCATAATGCAACTTAAACAGTAACCGCATGCTTATTGACCAGGAAAGGACAAACAGCACATTTAAAGAAATATTAATGCAGGATTTACCTGAGTAACTAGTGGCCCCCCTGCAACTGTACGTCCCGGCCCAGATGAATAACTCGATAAAGCCGGGTCACGCCCGTACAGCGAAAGGCCGGTTCGCGAAGGAACCTCAGCACTGACAGGCGGCTCTCGGTCTAGAAAGACTGGTTCACGCTTCATCGGAATAGGTGGATAATCAGCACCACTGACTGCTGATTGCTGAGGTGGCATCGGCCGAACCATTGGTTGAGGAGGTGGTGGGGCCACGTTGATCTCCCATTCAATCTGTGGTTGTTGATGGTGATGTGCTGGTGGTGGTGGTGCTCCTGCTGCTGTGTTTCCCTAAATGATGAAATGAGTTCAAATTAGGTGTTTAAAATGTGATCACGCCAAAAAATGCAGCAACACTTTTGTCCAGGTTAGTCTACACTTTTGCTCCAAAGTGTAAATTTCATGCTTTATATACTAAAAATAGACAGTTAGATGTTTATCTAAAATTCATTGTGCTTTCTGTTCTTGCTAGTCTGCACTTTTGCTCCAAAGTGTAAATTTTCAATTTGAGAGACTCACAGTCTTCTCGAACAGAGGAATAATGCTCTGGTCCACTAAAAACTTGCGGAGATGGCCCACGACACCTAGAAGGGCCTTTTGGACATTTGGAGTTTCTCCTTGTATCTCCACTATTCTTTCATCTTCAGATGCATAATAAGGACGCTCTTCTGGCATAGGAAGCCATTGAAATATCAGCTTATCATATATTAACTTCAAGAGATAAGAGAAGGATAAAAAACATATCTGCTGCTAAAGAACTTTTAGCTTCATATCTATTCAATAAAATTGAATACGACTGAGTCTGTATGAAGTTTAACGAACAAATACAAGTAATGACAAATTTACAATAGTTTCCCGTATCAGACATGCAGGAACAATATCTAACTATTTACTATGCTCTCTTCAAATGAAAGATGCCTACTTTGAGACCATGAGTTGATACTCAAGTATAAATTAAGCAATAACCCAAGTAAAAACACAGTAAGCCAGAGAAATAAGGGCAATGATTCGACAGAAGTGGTAGAAAATTGAGTGGAAAAATCTAATAGGTCTTAAATATTATTATATACAAATTCTAGAGCCAATCAGTTGAAAGTCCGGAATATTACACTGTACATGCTGGACAGAAGCGATATCGAGATCGTAATGTACTAGTAGTCCAGCATGGAACATTCTTCTGTGGTTTAATCAGCCATATACCAGCTATCAATCATTGATTGAGCAAGCAAGTTGCCCCAATTAAGCATGGAACAACAGAACAAAGACAAACTGTAAAACACTTGTACTAAAGCACATACCAGGGGTAATAACACGTATTGTAGCACCACTTGCCTCCTGGATTGACTTGATAGAGGATCCTTGCTTTCCAATCAAATTCACGGCTTGGGACGAGACAATCAAGAGTCGAATAGCGCATAAAGCCGGCACCTGGGTTCCGCTTGCCATGTTATCTGTACCTGGCTCTGGAATTCCATTAATCCGCTTGAATATTCTCAATACTGCCTCCATTGCTGCTGAGATCTCAGCCTCAGGCTCTTCTTTCCCAGATACCAAAACCTACATTGTGCATCAAATATGAGAGGCAAATATACTAATTTGTTAGTTATCAATGCAGACTCATTGTACATTGTTGATGTAATACCAGCAAATTATATACAAATGTCACAAAGTAACCTTATATTAGTTGTTTGATTCTTGTCCGAAAAAGGGTTTTGACAATTCCATATTGGAAACTATCTAATTTTCTATTACCTTTCACCTGCTGCACTAGCCCATACCAGATTGCAACCTGTTAATCTTCTTAATTTTTGTTGGTTAATTTTTTTCACTACCATTGAGTCAACAATAGCTTTTGCTGGAGATGAGGTCTTGGAGAAAACAAAAAACATTCTAGAAATAATAAGTATCAGTAGGAAGTAGTACTTACTACTCTTTCAGTAGTGCCAATGGGACCTTCAAGGATTCGAACCCGAGCCTTTGTCTCTTCACAGAGCTTCTTGATTAACTCACCCTTTCGACCTATTATACTTCCAACCTTCAAAACGGGAACAATTAATCTGAACACGCTGTATCCCGGCCATCCAGGCCACTTAATGACCGATGCTTCACTTTGCACCGCTGTCTCCAGCGTTTTTTCCAACGAATCAGCTGAAGGAGCGGCGGTAGCGTCAGGATCCTCCATTGGCTCCTCTTCCTCCACCTCCTCATCTTCGACTTCTTCCTCCACCTCCTCTTCATACTCCTCTTCTACCTCTTCCTCTTCCTCTTCCTCTTCCTCTTCTTCCTCTTCCTCTTCCTCTTCCTCTTCTTCTTCTTCTTCTTCCTCTTCCTCTTCTTCTAGCTTTGGTTCGACCTGATCTATAATCATCTTTCTTAATCTCGCCATGGATTTGAGAGAAGGTTTTGAGAAGAGAAGGGCAGAGAGAGAGACGCAAGGGTTTTGCGTGAAAGAGAGCAGGCTGTGAGAGGAGATTCAAGATTCAACAATAAAATTAATTCGTAAAATTATTTGCTGGACAAATACAATTAGACGAGACAGTACCAAATTCGGACATGTCCGGTTGTAACCGTTGGATCAGCATTAAGATTCGTTCGTACTTGCTCCGCTAGAATCTGTCTGTGCCAATTCAGATCGAACTGTTACTTGGATCCGATGACCGTCGAATCCGGATCAGCTGGGGAAAATGGTAATGCTGAGCCCTTGCACTTGAGCCTGTACCCCAACTTTTAATTTGCGGAAGGGTTTGCTCTCTGGAATCTGGAGAGAGAGAGAGAGAGAGTTCTTCGTCTTTCATCTGCGGCCCAATTTAAGAACTGTATCTGGCCCAATATGCTTTATTTTGCCAGGCGTCAAAGCCTAATTCTACAAACTATTTTAGTCACCGGAATAAATGACTATGGATACCGGATGCGTTACAAGGTAGAAAAAATAATATTCAAAATAAAGCAACTCTGAATTCCGACATTTTTATAATATCCAAAGTTTCTTAGAAATTAGTTAATATACCCAGATTCTGTGGAAAAATTATAAAAATGTCCCTACCGGCCAGAAAATGACCGTCCCATTTAATCAATTACCGGCCATTTTCTGGCCGGTACCCTATTTAATAAACTACCGGTCATTTTCTGGCCGGTACCTGTGCTATATATATGTGTGGAGGGTTGTCCGAATTTCTCACAATTCATTCCATCAAATTTCACACTATCTCTCCTTAGTGGAGCTCTTTCTCCTAGATTTCTCCACCTTTTTCTCAGATTTGCAAGTAAGTCCCTCTAATTTTTTAAAAATTTATTTTTAGTGCAAAATGGTTGTAAAATGTTAGAATTTGTTAGTAATGTACCAAAATTAGAATAATTGAGTTGTAATTAGTGTTAAATCCGTTGTAGTTAGTTTTAATTATTAAATTTAGTATAATTTAGAGTAATTAGCCAAATTTAGGGTTTAGGGTAATTTATTGTAATTTAGTATAATTAGCATAGTTGACCATATTTTAACGTATTTTAGCCTTTTTTACCGTAATTAGGATAATTAACCGTAATTTAGTGCAATTTAGCATAATTAGGATAATTAGACCATTTGAGCATATTTTACCGAAATTAGGTTATTGAAGCATATTTTAGCATATTTTAACCGCAATTGGCCTATTATAGCATATTTTAGCATAATTAAGCCTATTTGGCCCTTTTTAGCATATTTACCGAAATTAGGGTATATTAACCTATTATAGCATATTTTAGGTTATTTTTACCGCAATTGGCCTATTTTAGCATGTTTTAGCATAATTAAGCCTATTTTGGCCCTTTTTAGCATATTTTACCGAAATTAGAGTATTTTAGCCTATTATAGCATATTTTAGCATAATTAAGCCTATTTTAGCCTTTATTTTACCGAAATTAGGGTATTTTAGCCTATTATAGCATATTTTAGGTTATTTTTACCGCAATTGGCCTATTTTAGCATAATTAAGCCTATTTTGACCATTTTTAGCATATTTTACCGAAATTAGGGTATTTTAGCCTATTATAGCATATTTTAGTATAATTAAGTCTATTTTAGCCATTTTTAGCATATTTTACCGAAATTAGGGTATTTTAGCCTATTATAGCATATTTCAGGTTATTTTTACCACAATTGGCCTATTTTAGCATGTTTTAGCATAATTAAGCCTATTTTTGCCATTTTTAGCATATTTTACCGAAATTAGGGTATTTTAGCATATTTTATGTTATTTTTACCGCAATTGGCCTATCTTAGCATGTTTTAGCATAATTAAGCCTATTTGGCCCTTTTTAGCATATTTTACCGAAATTAGGGTATTTTAGCATAATTAAACCTATTTTAGCCATTTTTAGCATATTTTAGCGAAATTAGGGTATTTTAGCCTATTATAGCATATTTTAGGTTATTTTTACCGCAATTGGCCTATTTTAGCATGTTTTAGCATAATTAAGCCTATTTTGGCCCTTTTTAGCATATTTTACCGAAATTAGGGTTTAGGATTTACTTAGCGTAAGTTAATAGAATTTTATTTTTGACATTAGGATGGCTAGAGGACGGCCTAGGACTCGTCCAGCACCACCTGTAGTTGACGAGCCGATCGAGACTAGCAGCACAGAGCATTTCAGTCCTTTCCTGTGGATGCCCCATC
This sequence comes from Carex parvula, assembly GCA_025461045.1. Lineage (NCBI taxonomy): Eukaryota > Viridiplantae > Streptophyta > Magnoliopsida > Poales > Cyperaceae > Carex > Carex parvula. The sequence continues at coordinate 157,542 of JAJGRW010000933.1, read as the reverse complement.
ACGAGCACCGAGTCTCACTGGCTTCTCGTGAGGTACGTATTTTTTGTTGAGTTTAAATTTTGTTGTGCTAACACCATGTGAATTACTTTTTTCAACGCATGACACGTTTCTTTTAGATGTGAAGTTGCGGTGCGTTCACATGCAGTACTACGAGGTGATGGATCAGTACCTCATCAATCTGGGTCTCTACCAGGTTGTGGACATCTTGCAGACTGGGAGTGGCATCATCAATGCATCTCTCATCGCAGGACTGGTGGAGCGATGGCGTCCCGAGACGCACACGTTCCACATGTCATTCGGAGAGATGACAGTGACACTCCAAGATGTGAGTGCTCTTTGGGGTTTGCCTATCAGTGGCACCCCATGTTGGTGGTGTATCTGACAGCGCTAAGTTTGGTGCTCAGATCGAGGAGTTGTTGGGAGCTGATTCTCACTCTCTCATTGAGGATCGTGGGAAGTCCAAATTCCATCTGAGGATGAAGAAGTTGCGAGAGCACTTCAGCCCGGGTCTGACGGCAGATTCCACCGATGAGCAGATTCAGGGGTAAAAACTATAAATTGTTTCTATTACATTTGCTATTGACTTTATATTATTCCGAACAGCATTTCATTATCTGTTTTGTATTGCAGATATACACGGGGCTATGTGATGGACCTATTTGGTTCTATCATGTTTGCTGATTCCAGCGGTGATATGATGCCGATGATGTATCTCCCGCTGCTGACAGACCTTGATCAGCTGTCGCCGTACAACTGGGGTGGGGCTGTCCTAGCCCATCTGTACTCCCACCTGTGCCGTAGTTGTATGGTAAGTCTCTAATTATTTTCTTACTTAATTATTTAATCAACCAATCCAAATACCCTGACGGCTAAAATTCTTGAAAATGCATAAGGATAAGAAGTAGATGTATGGGCCGACACTCTTGCTTCAACACTGGTCGTGGTCACGGCTACTGGTTGGCCGGCCTATCCCGAATGAGCCTCCGACATGAGGAGCGCTCAATCCGCTCAGATGCCCGACATACACGAAGAAGTTGCACGGTGATCACAACTACATGGATTGGATCCACGGTAGTACCATTGGTATTAGGCCAGTCAGTTTAGAGCTGTAGAGTTTGGCTGCAGAGCTTGTTGAGTGGACACCGTACGACCAGTTGTACGAGGATGAGCGGTTGCTGGGGATTTGTCTGCAGCAGCAGGAGAGATGGTACTACAGAGGTCCACTCGTACACTTCTGGATAGTGGAGCACCACTATCAAGATCGGGTACTCCGTCAGGATTACACTAAATTAAAATAAAATAAACTATCAGGATTACACTAAATTAAACTAATGAGAATTGTACTAAAATAAAATAAATCATCAGGAATATGCTAAACTAAACTAAGTTACTCTAAATTATATTAAAATAAAATAAATTATCATGATTATGCTAAACAGTAAATACTACAACAATAACAAAAATAGTACAACAGAAAATCTAAACAGAAAATACTACAATAACAGAAAATCTAAACATAAAATCCAAACGGAAAATACTCCAATAAACCTTAAAACAGCCAAAAAATAAATAAAATAATAATAATATGGGTACCGACCATTTTTTGGCCGGTAGTTAATAAAAGAAGGTACCGGCTATTTTCCGGTCGGTAATTGGTTAAATATAGTACTGGTCATTTTCTGGCCAGTAAGAGTATTTTTATTAATTCTCAGCGAACCTGAGTATATTATTTAATTTCTATTAAACTTTGGATATTAATAAAAATGTCGGCTCTGAATTGCTCACTTCTGGAATGCTAAAGCCTAACTGTCAGAGAGACCAAGATCGACCGAAATTTTTATTAATAGAAAATAAAATAAATAAATATCGACATTGAACAACGATTTGACAGAAATTTGAAATATAACAAAGACGTGGACGTTATGGACCATCACGGCCAGATTAGCCTTTTACCTGCGTTAAACGTATAACAAAAACACTGGCCGTTATGGTCCATAACAGCCAGAGACACGCTGAAAAAAAAAAAAACCAGGTCGTTATGGTCCATAACAGCCAGGAACGCGCTGAAAAAAACAACGGCCAGGGAGGCGCATGTATTTAATCGGCCGAATGCATCCGAATGCATTAATAATTGGCTTAATTGTTTTTTTTTACGAGGCTCAAATTTAATTCAATGCCAAATATGGACGAGAGGGATCGATAAAGTTCAATATGCAATATTATAAGTTACATGATAGTCAAACAATTATTTTTATTACGTACAGTAGAATCTTCTGTGATGCAATGTTATCAAAATGTTTGTCACAATTTTGTAGTGATTGAGAGACATATATATATATAGAGGAGGGATCAAGTTACAACAAATCATTTTTTTCATTTTTAAAGTCCAAATCGTCGATCCAAACCGTTCAACATGATCTCCATAATAAAATGTGCTTGCAGATCAAATTTTACATTTTTTTGAATTTTTTACTATTTATTAAATATTTTACAAAAAATAGTCATATACAGACCATGAATTTTGTACCCATCTTAATAAATAGTAAAAAAATTCAAAAAAATGTAAAATTTGATTTGCAAGCACATTTTATTTAGATAATCATGTTGAAGGGGTTTGGATTGACGATTTGGACTTTGAAAATGAAAAAATGGTTGTTGTAACTTGATCCCTCCTCATATATATATATATATATATATATATATAAATATGGTTTTCTGTAGTATAGTAATAAAAAAAACTGATTGGTATTATTTCATAATTAAAAATAAGTAAAAATGGATTAAAAATTGTCGATAAAAGATATATTTTTGCTTAATTAAATGACTAAGTAAAAATAACAAATAATATTTTTGCTTGCTAATTAAGCTCTTACTTATTTCATAATTAACCAAACTTTGCATAATTAATTGTACAACATTTGAGTATTAATAGGGTTGCTAATGAGTCGAGCCGGCTCATGAGTTGAACAGCTCAATAAATTGTATCGAGGCAGGCCCTAAACTAAATAAAGCCCGAACTCAACTCGGCTCATATTTTATCACTCAAACAAGGCCGAGCCCGAGCCGAGCCAGCTCATGAGCCAAGGAGTCTCTTATATTTTATCACTCAAACATTTACTGTTCAGTTCTAAAATTATGAAAACTTTATTATGTTAATGTTGCATTTGCAAAATAGTAAATGTTTACAAATGCTAAACAATAAATGTTTTATTATACCGAGAGTGGTACATATATTTTTGCAAAATATAGTACACAAGATTTTAGAACCAAACAGTAAACGAGTTGAGCTTATGGCCCAAAACAGTAAAGGATTTTACAAATGTTTGTTTTTTTTAATGCTTGGCATGAGTTGAGCTCGCGAGTTATGAGCCGAGTTTGAGCCGAGCTGAAGGCTCAAACTCATTAAATTGAGCCGAGTTTTTTTCTTCAAGACTGAGCCGAGCCCGAGTTGAGCCTGTTTAGTTATATGACTGAGCTGAACTGAGTTTTGAGCCGAGCTTGGCTTATTAGCAGCCCTAAATATTAACAATTGTCGATAAAGATATAGTTCTAACTTCACAATAGTAGCTTGGTATTATATATTAGTCAATCTGTGCACAAAATTAGTCCGGCCATAAATTGATGTATTCGGCCGATTAAATACATGCGCCTCCCTGGCCGTTATGCTCCATAGCGGCCTGTTTTTTTTTTTTCAGTGCGTCCCTGGTCGTTATGGACCATAACGGCCTGGTTTTTTTTTTTTTTTTCAGCGCGTCCCTGGCCGTTATGGACCATAACGGTCCGTGTTTTGGTTATACGTTTAACGCAGGTAATAGGCTAATCTGGCCGTGATGGTCCATAACGTCTTTGTTATATCTCAAATTTCTATCACATCGTTTTTCAATGTCAATATTTATTTATTTTATTTTCTATTAATAAAAATTTCGGCCAAGATCTTGGTCACTTGACTCATGACTGGTGATTAAATCCACCAAAAAAATAAATTAAATTTAAAGGCAAGGAGGCAAGGAATCGTCTCATGTTCAGTCAAGTGAGAGATTGGTCCAATCCAATTGGCGCTCTTCTTTGCTCTAAAGTGGAAATAATTTCTTTGATGCCATAGCCCATAGGCACAAAGGTTCTATCAAAGTGTCAACACGCACACTTTGTTTGGTTCCCTATTGGATGCACATGCACGTCATGATATCATTGCCTCCTCTCAATTTCCTACCGATAACGACTATAACATTTATGAAATTTTATTTGGCAAAACAAAACAAAAAAACATTTATGATTTTCCATATAAGATTTTAAACAATTTATTTCCTTCTCTCCATTTCGTATCAATACGATGATGGCATTATATATATAGAGAGAGTACGGCTAACGCGCTTCTTCTAGTATATCAACAATATGTTTCCGGTCTGCAAAATCTTTCGAATGGATTCCAAACGACAAATTCAAACCGTTCAAACCAATGTTCTTAATGAGAGCTTCGTTTCCATATAAAAAATTTGAATTTTCAAATTTATTTACCATCAAGTCAAGCGGTCAAAATATGAAGGATTTTGTGCGCATTTTAATACACTATTTTGCTCATTTCTTTGACCACTTGACTTGATAGTAAATAAATTCAAAAATTAATTTTTTTTATATGGAAACGAAGCTCTCGGTAAGGAGATTGGTTTGAACGGTTTGGATTTGTCATTTGAAACCCATTCGATAGATTTTGGAGGCCGGAAGTATATTGTTAATATACTAGAGGAAGCGTGTTAGCTGTACTCTCTCTCTATATATATATATATATATTGGTTGTGCCGATATAGTACATATGTTGATCTTGATTAATTCTTTTATATGGATTCTCTTTTTCATATTTATCATGGAGTATGGCTACTATAACATAAGTGTCATTTCAGCCTATATAACACAAACTCTAAAACCTATCAAATCGACTTCAAACGGTGAATCCAAACCGTTCAAACCGATCTACTTCATTAGTTGTGCATTTACATGCAAAATTTATAATTTTTCGAATTTATTTAGTATCAAGTCAAGCGGTCAAATGTGTGAGTTTTTAAGTTAATTTTAATACATTAATTTTTCAACATTTTTTACCGCTTGATTTGATACTAGAATAACTCGAAAATATAAAAAAATTGCATGTGAACGCATCACTCATAAAGTAAATCGGTTTGAACAGTTTGGATTAGTCGTTTAAAGTCTATTCAATCAATTTTGGAGTTAGTGTCATATGACACCGATGTCATACTACCCGGACTCTTTATCATGTATTGCAATTTTAAAATTAAGCCCTTAATCACGTTGTTGTTAAAATTTAATGGTCTAAATCACAAATGATGAATATGTAATAGTACATGAGGAGGGTTCAAATGTCTTCATTTTTTGTGTCTCCGTCATGTCTCTATTTTTAAAAACTTTAATAAATCAAAATTTAAAACTTAAAAGTCAAAATAAAACTGTTGGATATGACTACATCATTTTATTTATACTCGTGTAAAAAATTATGACATTTCAATATTGTTTTAGTTATCATCAAGAGCTTGTAAAAAACGTACTAATGTGGATAATTTCTATACGTTGATTTTTCAACTTATTGATTCACATAAAAACAAAATCGAAATGTGATAATTTTTTATGAGCACATAGAGAAAATAACATAGATTACATCAAACGGTTTATTGACTTTTAAGTTTTAAATTTGAGTTATTAAAATTTTTAAAAATAGAAGCATACTGAAAACATAAAAAATAGTCATTTAAACCCCCTCATAGTACATAAAGTTTCTACACAAAGATCTATTTACAAGTAATATTGGGAGCAGCTTGGCTTCGATGCCCATCAGACTCAAATTTGGGTCGATGGGTTTCGGGACCGTCCGATCTGCTTTAAAATTCGTGCACACAAATTTAAAGCAGACACAAAAGTTGCGGGCGCGAATCTTAAAGCAAATCGGACAGTCATCGAACCTATCGAACTCACTTTGAGTCCGATAGACATCGGACGCAAGCTGCTCCCAGTAATATTGGAGCATTTTCTATCCCACTTGCTAAAAAATTGCAAATGGTGACATGACAATAACAATTTTAGCTGCAGGATATGGAGCAATCTTGTTACAAGTGGTACATCATCATTTACATTTGCTTCTAAGTGCCATATTATTATTTACAATTGTTAAAAGTGTCACATCATCATTTGCAATTTCATGATGCAAACAAATAAATTACAAAAAATGAAAAAGAAAATTTAAAACATTTAACATATATCAGAAGTTAAAATTAGAATGTAAATATTGGAATGGAGATAATCTGAAAGTTGGTGATGGGGTAAAAAAAACATTTATATAATTGCAAGGATGGTGATGCTCTTAACAAACTTATCCAATTATAGAGAACAATAATTTTATATAATTTAAATCAAAAGAACTGATGAATTACAAATAATTTCACATCATTATTCACAAGAAAAAATAATACTAACAAATTTCCTCTACTACAATTATTGGTTCATGAATAGTTAGAGCATCTGCATCTTTGAAACTAATAGAGTTTCTAATTTGACGTGGCAGTTGCTAAACCAGTTTCAGGGATGTAGATAGATTTCTTATTTAGCAACTTTGCTCAATAATTTCTTATTAAGAAATCGTTTATAAACTCTGACGTGACAAAACGATTGGCATGTATTCGCTAAAATTAATTTAATTTACTGTTAATGTGGCTTATCAATTTTAATTTACTGATGATGTGGCTTATTAGAAACTCTAAAATTAATTTCAGGGATATGAACATTTAGAAACTCCGGAGTCTATAATATTTTAAAAACAGTTAATAGTTATTTAGAAACTCTAAGAATTTCAGAGATGTAGATGCTCTTAGCTTTTGAAGAACTTAAAACGATAAGCCAAAGTAGCCAACTTAAGCTATCCGTTGTTCTTTTTAAATGGCATCCAACACAGCACCTATCCAGTGAGGTAGAACTGGAGAAGATGCAAATAAATGATGGTGAAAATTAAAGTGGGGAATAGCGTACACTGAGAAGAGGAAGGCCGCATGTGGATCCGAATAGGCCAGGCTGCTTTTGTTTTTTATTGTAAATGGGCCAAAATTCATACACCCATGTTCTTTTCCAGCTCATTCCTCCTGGTTTGTTCTTTTTTATTTTATATTATAATAAAGTTCCACATTTTACCCTAATAACTATTTTTCTTTTTTCTTACCTTTCTTTCTTTCTTTTTCTTCAGTACTTGTAATTACAGTGTGACTTTTGACACCCTTTTATGTCTATTTTAATTTTTTGGAATGCTATTTTTTTTTTTTTTGATTATAAAACTTTATGTCTTGGACTAAGTATGTAACAAAAAATATTTTTAAAGGGCAAATTTGACAGAATTTACTAAAACTTGACCCTCTTATCTGTTGTATGAAAATATGTGTAAGGTATGGATGCAGAAAATTTCAAAACTTTTCAGAAATCAACAATAGAAATATAACAATGAAGATAATATGAATTGTTCGCTTTACATGTGGTTCTTTATTTTTTTTTTAAAGTTCAGACAATCAATCCGCTCAACGTGATCTCCGTATTAAAATATACTTGGTGATCAAATTTTATATTTTTTAAAAACTTTTTTCTATTTTTTTAGATAGGTACGAAATTATTGTTTATGGAGTAAAACAATTTCAAAAAATAAAATAAAATTGGTCTCCAAACATATTTTAATTGGATATTATATTGAGTGATTCGAATTGACTATTTGAAATTTGAAAATGAAAATAAATAATGTGAGGCATGAAAAAGCATGAAAGATATAAATTATTTAAAGCCTCCTCTTTGTAAATTTAGTGATCAAAATTGAATGACCAAAAATGTAACTATGAAAAAATTATTTACCCATTATGAAAGCCTTTAATTCGTTGTAGGAACATCAGAACATGCATTGAAGGGTCTACCAAGAAACTTCCTGTAATGCATTTTTTATTAGGTGTTATTTATTTCAGGGTTAATTGCCACCCACAAACTAGAGAGCAAGATCATGGCCTACATGAAGCCCATGATCATTACTTGTTACACTACTTGATCATATGAATTGTTTATTAAATATATATATATATATATATATATATGTATATATATATATATGTATATATATATATATATATGTATATATATATATATATATGTATATATAGAGCTTGGCTACTATGCTTATATAAGCAAAAGCCCACATATGCTTATAACTCATTTTTGCGTTTCCAATGTTCAAATGGTCGATCCGACCGTTCATCTTGTTCTCCATATTAATATGTGCTTGGAGACTAAATTTTACATTTTTCTGAATTTTTTTACTATTTATTAAGCCACTTTGAAAATTGCTGATCTGGGTGAACAGTAAAAACAGTGTTTTCAAAATTCTGGACCACCAGATCAGAAACTTTCAAAGTGGCTTAATAAATAGTAAAAAAATTCAGAAAAATGTAAAATTTAGTCTCCAAGCACATATTAATATGGAGAACAAGATGAACGGTCGGATCGACCATTTGAACATTGGAAACGCAAAAATGCTCATTTAAGCATATGTGGGCTTTTGCTTATATAAGCATAGTAGCCAAGCTCTGTATATATATATGTGTATATATATGTGTGTATATATATGTGTATATATATGTGTGTATATATATGTGTATATATATGTGTGTATATATATGTGTATATATATGTGTGTATATATATGTGTATATATATGTGTATATATATATGTATATATGTATATATATATGTGTATATATATATGTATGTATATATAAATATTATTAAAAATACCGAAGTTTATAATATTTATCTAATTATAATGATGAATCAAATAAATTTTTCATAATATATATTAAAATATATGGTATATATCTACTATTTGAATACATATGATTAAAATTTAAACCATATCGTATTTGTATTATTCGTATCTAATTTTCGAATACGAATCGGACATTATCCGCTCTGTTTTCACCCCCTGGTACTTTGTGTTTCAGATTTTAAGTATACTTGTTTAACATGCAGCTCTTCCTGTACAAATTAAACACAGGCACACAGCAGGAAAACTATTAATTTTGTCAATTTAATTGACAACTAAAACTATTCTCTCTATTTCTACGTCAACATACTTAAAATAAAAAAAATATTCCTCGGTGGATATCAATTCAGAATTGGATATTAAATTACCAACGTTTAGCAAATATTAAAGACTCCTCCATAAATTATTAAATTTACAAACAATATATAATGCCACAAAAAGAACCTTTTTTTATTAATAGGAAAAACAAAAAAGAATATCGACACTGAGGAACAGTTTCGCTAGATTTTGAAAAATAGAAAGAACGTTATGGTTTGTAACGTCCATGGCACTGTAGTTGGACGTTATAAACCATAACGTCTAGTTAATCTGATCGCTAATGATTTCTAATTACTGGAGCTGGACGTTATGGTCTATAACGTCCAGCTACAGTGTTTTTTTTTTTCAAAAATATTCGCAAACCGAAGCAAAAAAAAAAAAACACTGTAGCTGGACGTTATGGTCTATAACGTCCAGCTACAATATTTTTTGTTAATTAGAGATCATTTGCAATCAAATTAACTAAACGTTATGGTTTATAACGTCCAACTACAATGCCCTGGACGTTACAAACCATAACGTTTTTTCTATTTTTTAAAATCTAGCAAAATTATTCCTCATTATTGATATTTTTTTTTGTTTTTTCCATTAATAAAAAAAACGGCAAAAAGAAACCGGAGTTGAACTCTGCAATGGTGCCGTTGTGACATTGTGTGCCAATTATTAGGATAAGTGTGTGCAGTGTAGGTCCTTTAAATATTGGGCCACATAAAAGGTTAACTTTTTCTTGATGTGGATTGGCGATAGCTTTAATTAATCTGGATTTAATGGGACGGATGTAAAGGTTGACAATATTTAATCCTACCAAAAAGAGAATTTACAACCTTTTGAAGTGGATTATATCCAGAACAACGTTGAGTTAATGTATCTGGACTGTCCAATTCGCTTTAAAATTCGTGCGGACTAGATCTACACTAATATTAAAGGGCCTATGAATTATAAGCTGTAACCGAATTGGCTCTGTTTAAAATCAGACGACCGAAATGCATTAACTCAAAAAATACTCTTTTGAGTCAATGCAGACGATGCGGAATTTTTTTTTTTTTTTTTCAAAAATAAGACATGGCTTTATGCTCCCAATTGCAATAAAAAAACCAATCACCATTTGTACAACTAGTCCCATCCACGTTACAGCAATAACATGTCTATAACATGACCTTGCGCTCACAACCGAGATTTTTATTAATATCCAAAGTTGAATAGAAATTAATATTTATGTTCATAATTCTGAATTTTCGCTAAATATGACCGGCTTATTATTTTTTTTAGAGACACTATGAAGAACAAAATAAATGAAATCTAACACTGAAAATTTGTTAGATTTGATTTATAATTAACATATTTATACTAAAATACACTAGATTACTTGAAATTATGTTGAATTACACTATATTACAATAAATTATGTTGAATTACACTAAATTACGTTAAATTACGCTAAATTACAATAACTTCGTTAATTATGTTGAAATACGGTAAATTACGCTAAAGTAGACTGATTTTGTGCCATCTTTCATGAATCATAAAAAATAGTAAAAAAATTCGAAAAATAGTAAAAATTGGTATTCTACAAGTTCATTATGTAACTAATTTACTGAGCTACTTAGATTGAATAATAGAAATAAAAATCTTAATTGAAAACTTCAACTCAAGTTTTGAGGCTCTTCCCTTAGTTTTTTGGCAATTTTGAATTTTGAAATCCGGCATAGCGGGTACGAACGCATGTGTCTTTTCGCAAGCTTTCCGAAAAGTGGTCATTTGCTGAAATCGGACACTCGAGTGCCGTTTTATAACCGTTTGAAGTTTCGTCGTCGTTTTTCGCCTTTTCAGTGCAGATATCGTCCATATTCATATGTAATTTAGCGTAATGTAATATAATTTAGTGTAATTTAACTTAATATAGTGTAATTCAACATAATTTCAAGTAATTTAGCGTATTTTAGTATAAATATGCTAATTATATATCAAAAGAAGTAATCTATCAAATAATTTAAACAAAAAATTTAAATTTTCAGTGTTAGATTTCATTATCTTGCTCTTTATAGTGTATGTAAAAAAAAAAAAGAATAAGCCGGCCATAAAATTGGCGGTTTGGACATTTTTGACGAAAATCCAGAATTCTGAGCATAAATATTAATTTCTATCAGAATTCTGGGATATTAATAAAAATCTCGGCGCTCACAACCTTTCTTTAAAACAAAACACTAAACTAATAATAAATAAAAGGTGACAATGGCTAATGGACCACATATCAAAAATGTTGGTATCTTGAGACACATAATAAACAATACCAATTATCAATCTTCCTGACCTAACTAATTATACCATGCTCTTGTATAGCACTGTAGAAAAATTGTAGTAATCTGATTTGTGGCAAAATAATTGTAGCTAGCCGTAGCCAACTTGAAAATTAAAACACAAGCATAACATGAAAGCATGGTAACTGAACTCCAGTTGAATTGCACGGAACGGAAGTCATATTGCAGGAAGGTGTCCGTCTCTACAATTATCTCAGGTAGAATCCATAGTAAATCCCAATTTTGTCCGATTTCAGTTCACTTGAACCATTCAAACGGGAAACAAAAAGGTTGATCTAGATCTATGATCATCATCTAGCATGAAATTTAAGGTAAAATCAACTGCTTGGCTTTGGAATTTGGATTCCCCATCTGAACAAAAACAGGCAAAATTGGAACATTCAAGATGGATTGTACCTACAATGGTTACAGAAAAATTGGATGAATTGCGCAAAATTGGGTTTTGTAAATCAAACGGCTAGCTGCTTGTGGTGACAATTGCTTGATTCCTCCTCAGAAGTGAAGCAGTTGAGCCTGGAGGAGGGAGGAGGCAACTGTTGGGTTTCCAAATACTGCATCTCATTTTGCAGGAGGGAGCAGTAGGAAGTGAATGTAACTGGAGTTACATTCAATTCAAATCCCACACCAAACAGGAAGTCCACTTCTAGGTAATTTATCTCCATCAAGGTTATGCCTCCCACCTTTGCAAAGTACGCATTATTGTAGCATCTGAATACAAAAAAAAAAAAAAAAAAAAAATTAATTAGTTTATATCTATCAGATAATGACATTTCAACATGTTAACAAATGGTGCTGCTAACAACATCCTCTGTTATCTTACCGGCACGAATTTCGATAAAAAAAGATGAAAATAGTTGGATACAAAGAAGGTTTATGCTGTTTGGATAAGAGCATATTCTTTCCTTATCATGCATGGTCTCATATCATACTTTCCTTAATAAGTCTTCTTTAATTTGGTTAAAAGGGAAACATCAAACCAACCATACTTTGTTAACCAAAAGAAAAGAGCACCACACTCAATCTCTCCGCCTAATTCCTTAATTGCTTCTTTAATGAAGAAATGGACAAATTAAATGATGTCATTTTTAATATGAAAACATGATTAAATTGATTTCAAAGTTTTACCAAGAGAAGAGATATTAATTAACAGTACCCATCAAACAACTGGCATATTTGATCAAGTTGGCGCTAAATTAATTAATAAAAGATGAGATGAAAATGAAAGCTGCATGGTTAATTAATTTGGGCCCACATGTCATATGTGCAACGAACAAAGAGCAATGCAACAGCTCGGCAATACAGTATACACTATTTTATCAGATAAAAAACATTATTACTGCATGAATAAATCATAAGATAGAATCTATCTATATTCAACCCAATTCAAATCTCAAACTAACTATATATCATCTTGATGCTATAGGCTATGTGCCAAAATTTGAGACGTAAGATTCCAAAATTCTTTTGAATTCAAATTGAATTGAATTGAATTTCATATTTATTAATTTTGTTTTTCCCATTAATGCATCGAGTATATAATGACATTTGAAGAAAATTGTGAATATCTATATATATATCTATATCCAATTGTTCTGTGTTGACTTTTAACTAGAACATGCTATTTCATAAAAGCAGAGTAAATCATACGCTTGCTGCATGTTCTTCAAAGAAAAAAAAAAATCAATAACTTACATATCATCAACAAACTTGACGGCTGTTAGAACACTGGTTATCAAAAAGCGGTGCACATTCAACGAGTCGAGTGTGACGGTCGGATGCCTGAGCAGATAGCGATCGAGGTAAATATAAGCGACTACGTAGCAGGAGGGGCTACAACCGGCGAACCTGAAAATTCGCTCCAGGTAGTCCCGCACGGATATGGCCGGCTTTGTGAGGCCCTGGAAGGCTGATGCTGTAGCACGTGGCACCATTGCTGTACTAGTTGGTGAGGTGGAGGGGGCGACATCGTTGCGCTCAGAGACGCGCTCCAGGAGGGAGGAGAGGATGGAAACGACTTTGGGGATGGATCCAGGGTCACACACCGTGTCCGTGTCCGCCATGGATCGAGAGAATTAATTGAGGTGGCACTTGTTGTGAAGCTTTGTTGTGCCCCCGGCCTGAGAGGAAGGAGGAGAGAGAGAGAGAGAGAGAGGAAGGATATAAAAAGAGGGAAGAGGAGATGCCTCCAATTAACTGGAACGGAGAAATAATTAAATTAAATCAGAGAAAGGAAAAGATCGAAAGAGGATAGTATTAGTAGAATTCATATCACCGACGGTACCGTAATAGGGAATCTTTTACAATTACTTGATCTGGACCGTTCTTTTGAACTTGGCACGAATATCGAAGCCCAATAATACTGCCCCTCAGTGAGCCCGAATCTCAAACCGGCTGAGAGTTAATCTCAACCGTAAATAGCTAATTGTAAAAGGGAATCTTTTACGGTATCGTCGAGGATATGGACTCGTATTAGTAGCGGTCGTGTTACCATGTAAGTATGTAACAATATTTATTTACCCCTGGAGATTCACCAATTACCTCTCTATGCCATCTCCCGCATATATCTTACATGCATGCGCACCGACAATTAGATAGGGTAGTATTGGAATTCCTATATCATACATACGTCCCTGAGAAGGTTGTTCATGTCACTGACTTAATTTGAATTCACATCCACTGCAATACCTGACTGAAAATATGAGTCTTCAGATTAATTTGGCACAAATCTCAAAACAGATCTCCTGTAATTTTGGTAGACATCAGATTGAATTTGATCCAGCTGAGATTAATCTTAGTGATATCCGATGTGACTAAATGTTAATTGTTCGTTCAAATTAATTAGATCAATCTATATGTAGGTCAATATATGTTTGTATTGTTAATAATTATGTAATTTTTAGTTTCAACTAACACCGAGATTTTTATTAATATCCAAAGTTTAATAGGAATATACAGATTTACCCATAATCTCTGGGTATTTCGAAAAATGCCCATACCGGTCAAAATATGGCCGATTTTTTTTTTTTTTTTTTTTAGAAACACTATGAAGAGCAAGATAATGAAATCTAATACAGAAAATTCAAATTTTTTGTTTAAATTATTTGTTAGATTATTTCTTTTGATGTATAATTATCATATTTATACTAAAATACGCTAAATTACTTGAAATTATGTTGAATTACACTATATTACATTAAATTACGCTAAATTATGTTAAATTACGCTAAAATACCGTAAATTACATATGAATATGGATGATATCTTTACTGAGAAGGCGAAAAACGACGACGAAACTTCAAACGGTCATAAAACGGCGCTCGAGTATCCGATTTCAGCAAATGACCACTTTTCGGAAAGCTTGCGAAAATACGCATGCATCAGTGCCCGTGATGCTGGTTTTTAAAATTCAGAATTGCCAAAAAATAAAGAGAAGAGCCTCTAAACTTGAGTTGAAGTTTCCAATTAAAATTTCATTTCTATTATTCAATCTAAGTAGCTTAGTAAATTAGTTAAAACACAAAAATTCAAATTTTCAGTGTTAGATTTCATTATCTTGCTTTTCATAATGTCTCTAAAAAAAGAAGAGAAAGAAACCGGTCAGATTCTGACCGATATGAGCATTTTTTGAAATACCAAGGGGTTATGGACATATCTGTATATTCCTATTAAACTTTGGATATTAATAAAAATCTCGGAACTAACATATACATAATATACATAATAGAGTGAGACTACGGTACTTTGTAAATTAAGTACGGAATAGTTCGTGCAATGGATCAATATTTATGTTAAAATATTCAAATAATTGATGTGAACTATTCAAAATAATCTAAATTGCGAAGTCCAGAAAAAATGACCAAGCTTCGCCCTTGAATTATTTGAAAGGTAAGAGTCACCTTGTTATATATATATATACTATTGTAGCAATATGTAGGCTGGTTAATCCTTACGAAGCAAATTGTAGCACAAATCAAATAACAATGATCTAAATGTTAATGACCGCGACATGTTCAACAATCATCTCTTGTCACTCGAGTATCGACCCAGCTGTTAACTGATCGATCCAGTTATATGGTAATGGTACTGCCGATTTCGAAAAGGAGAGATTGCTTGACAATTTCTACCAAGCTAGCTAAAAAGCTGGTCCGAGGTTTGGGCTCGAATATTAAAAAGTTAATGTATATATGTCCGAATAATTGCATGCTTTACTACAAAGATAATAATAATAAACTAAAGAATAAATGCATGTGATGTTTGTAACGTGTCGAGATACAGAACATCTAAAACAAACTACAAAGGAAATATTATCGCACAAAAACGATCACTAGGTACATTAATATTTTTATGATATAAAATATTATTTTTTTTATATTGTGATATTTGTAAAAAATAAAGTTACAGATATCATTTTCAGATTTTCAGCTGACAAATATATATTAAAAGTTGAAAGAATCACAAAATAAAACAGAAGTGCCCTTCTCCTTGTTGCTTGTGGTATGTCTAGAGGTGTCAAAGGGTACAATATGGGTCGGATGGAAGCATTTTCGTACCCATATCCATTACAAATTATTCTTACCTATATTCTATCTTTACCGCTATGAATTATCTTACTCATTATGGTTGTCGGATAACAAAACGGTAGCGGATAAATAACGGATAGTGCTAATATAATAATTATTTTTATTATTTACTAAATAAAACATTAAAACACATTCATTTGTACATATATACGTGTTATAAAGGTCTAAATTTTATTGGAATTTCCTAGAATTTATTTACGTTTTTTAATGGTTAATTAAGTGTAACACAACTATAAAATGAGCAGAGTTAAAATGCACCATTAGTTTTGTGCTCCAATCATGCTCCACGTCTACAAAATGAGTAGGGTTAAAATGCACCATTGGTGTTGTGCTCCAATCATGTTCCACGTCTTTTTCTCCGTTTTGAAAGTTCGAACAATCGATCCGACCTGCTTAATATGATCTTCATATTAAAATGTGCTTGGAGACAAAATTTTATATATTTTTTGAATATTTTTTACTATTTTTTAGATAGGTACAAAATCACTGTTTTGGATGGTCCATAATCTTCTGAAAACAATGACTTTGTACATATCTAAAAAATTAGTAAAAGTTCCAAAAAATATAAAATTTTGTCTCCAAGCACATTTTAATACAAAGATTATGGTGAACGATTCGGATTGATTGTTCGGACTTTGAAAATATGAAAATAAGAATGTGGAGCATGATTGGAGCACAAAACTAATGGTGCATTTTAACCCTACTCATATATTATATATATTAATGAATAATGACTACAAAATATAGTTAAGAATGGATATTCATTATTCATTAATATATATATAATATATATAGTTTTTTTCATAATTATCTGATTGGATAACATGTACGGAATATATCTTACCCGTACCCTTTTCTGTTTAGATAACGAAAAAAATTTATTCAAATTTATACCTGATAAGTTTATGATAAAAAAAATCTTACCTATACCCGTCTTATCAAATATGGTACGGATGTGTGGAGAATTGTCGGTGGATCTTAATTTATCTCGTTGTTTGCGTAAGTTCATACTAATATTAGCTTTGATCAAATGTCCGGTTAGAAAGCACACATTTTCGATATATTTTTTTCAGTGTTCTAAATAGCGCGCTATAGCGCCGCTATAGCGTTTTTGGACCCTAAACGCTAAGCTATGGCATGAAAATACGCTAATTGCGCTACGGCCGCTATAGCGGTAATAGCGGTCCGCTCTAGCGCATAGCGTGTAGCGCGCTATGCATATTAGGCTTTTTTAGACAATTTATATGGACTTAAATAAAGATCCATAAAATTTATTTTGTATAGAAAAAAAAAATAGAATGAATCATGATGCTTAAGATATTTTGTATAGAAAAAGATCGATAGTTTATGATATTATTATGGATATTTTGAACCATGGACTTTTGTACTAGTTCAATATGAATATTATAATTTCTTAATTAATTTGGTGTTATTTATTGCTCTATGAAACTTTAGATAATGTTAATATATAGTACAAAGATATAATATAATTTTTGTAAAAAAAAAAAACGCTATTTGAAATAGCTTCCGCTATAGCTACGTTATTCGCTATAGCTTTTTTTGTAGCCTTCCCGCTATGACGCTATAAACGCTATTTAAAATATTGATTTTTTTACATAAATGCACATCCAAGATATATTGTTTGATAAATTATTGTGACACTTTGGTAAAAAAATTATAAATTCAATTCAATCAATCGAAAGGTCATTAATTATTATTAAATTATGTTTTAAGACTTGTCTAAAAAAGTAACCAAAATATCTCACTTATTTAATAAGCATATAAAATCCTATTTTCTCATGGATCGATGCGAATAGGTACGCGCATTTAGTTCTCATTTAATTTTCAAAGTGAACAAGTCTTAAATTGAAAATGGAATGATAAAATTGATGCGAATCTTATAAAATATGATTTAATTGAAGAGTGAAATTTTCGTGGATTGTCATCTTATACAAACAAATTATTTTAGTGAGCGACATGTCAAGAGTGGCTTGCACAGCCAAGTTTAAGAAAAAAAAAATGTACATGTCAAAAGTAGGGGTGCAAACGGATCGGTAATATCCGACCGTATCTGGATCCGTATATTCGAATATCCGTGTGGATACGGATACGGATATGGCTTTGAATTTTAATTATCCTTATCCGAATAATAGTATATATATCATATATTTTAATATATATTATGATTATTTATATGTATATATCTACGGATATCCGAGTTTCGATCCGTATCCGTATCCAAAATATAAAAGCAAATACGGATATGGTTTTACCACTATCCGATCCGTTTGCACCCCTATGAGTCAAAAGTGTGAATTTTGTAAATAATTCTAAGTTATATTGTATCAATCCATATTCAATTACTCGAATAATTTGTATAGTGGTTACACGAGTCGATATTTTTCCCGATGTCCCAATAACAGTTCGCATGAATTCTAATTAAAATTAAATAAACATACAAATCAAGCAAATAAATAAGGAAAGATGGCCATATATATATAGCAAGTTTGATATATAAGCATATATCAAGCAAATAACAGTTCGCATGAATTCAATTATTCGAATAAGCATATAAGTTTTTTCCACAATTCCACTGAATACTGGAAACGGACTGCGTGCTTCGTTAACTCAAAATACACATAAGTTTGATATAAGAAGAAAAGCAATAAAAGGGGAAAAAATAATGGTCAAAAGTTCACCTTTTCAGAAAGAACAAAACGAGAAGAGAACAAAGACCCTCTACAAATTTATTGTTGTATAATCGCCACAGAAGATCTCGGGTAGAGGAGATTGGAGAGCTGGAATGGTAGAGGTAGTGAAAGGAAAAATGTAACATTAAATTTAACTAATATGATCAAAAATATTTTTTTAGATTTTAAACATAAAAAAATTTAAAAATTCTGAAAAGAATAAGAAAATATTACAAAATAAATTAAAATAAAGAAATAATATGGGAAAAATGGTTATGTAATGTATCATGTGATGTGATGTGTCTAAGTCAGTTTGTTTGATGTAACGTATCATTTTTTATTGAAGAGAGACATATCACATGATTGGACTTGTCATGTGACGTGACGTGCCATAACGTGCACGTGACGGAACCAGTAAATGTCACAGTGACAAGATTCGCGAATAATTCGGATTTGAGCTTGAGGCAAATGAATCGGCGTATTATTCGGTTGATCGAATTTTTCCTAAATTTTACGAATAATTTGATAATTTTTTGTTTTGCTCTCTTGTGGAACTGAAATCTCCGGTTTGGATTCAATATATAATTCCGAATCATTCTCGAATTATTCTCGAATCACGAAACTCTTACCTAACCGAACCGAACCCAAATCATTTATTTGTCACTATGGTAACGGTCCTAATGGAAAGGGTACAATGACCCGGTACAAATTTATTATTTCATATCGCCACAGAAGATCTCGTGTACAGAAGAGCTGGAACTGGAATGCGAGAGTAGAGGAAAGGAAAAAAGGTCAAGCTTTACAGCCCAAGCCCAAACTATAAACCACGCTCCGCCTACAAATCTACAGCTGTTCTCGCATGCGTATTGCGTCCCCTCATCCGCTTTGCACATGATCATATATATATTCTATAGATTTATTTACGATCAGTTCTTTTGTGGCCGAGACATGAGATTTATAACCAGTGGGCATATCTTCATTAGCAAATTGCTCTAATAATAAGTATGTCATCAGCTGCTGAATCAGTGTTCTGATTAATGTATCAGAACGCCTGCTAAAAAGAAACAAAATAAAAGCAGAGGAAGAAGGTACATCCGATACTGGTACAGTAAGGCCCGGTACTGGTAAGGTTCGGACCAGGTATAACACTAAGAAGACAATCCAGGAGGTACTGGTACGGACAGACATGGTACTGGTACTGGAAGATGAAAGAAATGGATCTGGTACGCATTTGGTACCAATAAGGGTATGATGCAAGGGCAACTGGTACATGCAATGAAATAGAGGAAAACACACAGCAAGCAGATCCGAAAATTGCTCCTAATTTCATTACCAGATCTTATTTCTTTTTTTTTTCTTTTTTTGTAGTTACTGTTTAATTTTTGAATTTTCATTTCTTCATTTTAATTTCTTAGGCTCAAATGTTTTGAGCTGAATTGATCTTTTTATATTTTGTTACAAACTCCTTGTAACTCATTTATATTAATCAAATGAGGGCTTGATCCTTATTTTTTATCAAAAAAAATTGTCTCTATTCTCTTGTTACGTGTAACACTGAACACTCCACAGTTTTAAAAAAGGGGGAATTTCACGTATACCCCTCAAAAACTTCAAAATTACGTATTTCCTCCTCTAAAGTTTTAAATTATATATTTCTCCCTCTAAACTTCAAAAACTCACAAATTTACCCATTTTAGTGTCTTTTATATTAAAACTCATTTAAAATTTTAAAATACCCATTTTACCTTTTATTAAAGCATATAAAAGCCCATCAGACTCAAATTTGAATCAGAAAGGTTCCTCTACCATTCGATCAGCGCACATCGCATTAAGATCTGTGCGCATCGCTTCAATATTCATGCTAATCTAGCACGCACGGATCTTAAAGCAATTCTGATCTGCGCGCATCGCATTAAGATATGTGCATGTCACTTAAATACGCGTGTGTGTTCGCATCAAGATTTGTGTCGATCTTGCGCGCACAGATCTAAAAGCAGTTCGGACGGTAGATGAACCGTTCAGATTCAAATTTAAGTCTGATGGGCTTTATATGTTTTTAATAAAGGGTAAAATGGGTATTTTATAAATTTAGAATTAGTTTTAATATAAAAGACAATAAAATAGATAAATTTGTGAGTATTTGAAGTTTACAGGGTGGAATATGTAATTTTGAAATTTTTGAGGGATATACATGAAATTCCCACTTTAAAAAATTAGAAAAATACATTAATGACAACTATGCCAACAATCACAACCTCTCTCTTTAATTATCTTATTATAGCTATTTAGCTATTTATCATGCTACGATTTGTTTATATTTTTCTTCTATAATTCAATATATTCTATAATTAAATTTGGAGCGCCCCACTAAAAAGATTTACTATTAAGACTTAAGAGCGAGGCTACAGTACTAGACAAAGCGTACAGTTTGTACTATACAGAGTCAGTCAGATCTAGGGGTGTTCATTGGGTCCGGTTTAGTCGGTTTTGAACCGAATCAAATTAGTTTGGACTAAATGGTTCGGTTTTTTCGGTTTAATAGTTCGGTTCGGTTTGCTTTTTAAAACCGAATTATAATTTCAGTTCGGTTTGGTTTGAAAATTTTCAAAACCGAAATAACCGAACCGGCCAAACTTTTGTATATTATGAATTTGGTCCGGACCGCCCCGGTTTATTTGTTAATACCCTGGGTTTTTCTTAATCAATTGCTTTAAATCTTTCGGTTTATTTCTTAATACCCCGGTTTATTTCTTAATATACTTCAGTTTATTATAAATCAATTGCTTTTAATAAAAAAATTAATATATTTTGGTTTGAACCGAACAAACCGAAATAAAACTTTGGTTCGGTTCGGTTCTATTTTGAAACCGAATTATAACTTTGGTTTGCCTAATTCGGTTCGGTTTCAACCGAACCGAACCGATGAACACCCCTAGTCAGATCCACTATATTGACTAGGGTTAATTGACTCGAAATTTTTATTAATAGAAAATAAAATAAGAAAATATCGATATTGAAGAACATTTTCGTTGGAATTCGAAATGTAACGTGATGGTTCATAACGTCCAGGGCATTGTAGCTGGACGTTATGGTCGATAACGTCCAGTTAAGCTGATCGCTAATGATTTCTAATTAACAAAAAACACTGTAGCTGGACGTTATGGTCCAAAACGTCCAACTATAGTGTTTTTTTTTGTTTGCTTCAGTTTGCAATTTTTTTGAAAAAAAAACTACTGTAGCTGGACGTTATAGACCATAACGTCCAGCTACAGTGTTTTTTTGTTAATTAGGGATCATTAGCGATCAGATTAACTTGACATTATGGTTTATAACGTCCAGCTACAGTGACCTGGATATTATGGACCATCACGTTTTTGCTACATCTCGAATTCCAGCGAAAACATTCTTCAATGTCGATATTTTTTTATTTTATTTTCTATTAATAAAAATTTCGGTTAATTGCCCTCTATTTTTTTTTCAGAATTTATATATTTATACAATATTTTTATATAGTTTCAGCATGAAATGAAATGAACCAAAATGCTACTATTGATCTCTAGTAAAATATACAGCATAGAGACAATTCCTATACAATAACTCATTATAATTTTTTAATTTTCTAAGGTCTAAAAATATAAAGAACTTGTGAATAAAATAACGGAGGCTCTATTTTATTCGAAAAGAAAACAATTGAGTAGAATTGTGGAGATAAAAAAAGTGGAATTGAGTTTAAACTTTTGTAATTAAATTTCTACTTTTTACATGTAGGTTCCACCTCTCCTTTATTTTTTTATGAGTCAATTATTTATTATATTGAGGTGGTAGAATTGAAGAATTGTTATTTTCATTTCAAGAGATGAAATTGACTTATTTACCGATACTCTTTCATTCTTTTATTTTCCCACTTTCATCTGAACACGACTGGAATAGTACTAAATAGAAACACTCCCTCTTTCACGAATACTATGCCTCTTTTAATCCACACCCGCTACATATTAGACAACAACGCAGGTCTTATCTCGAAAATCCATAGTGAAAAATTTCGAAGAAAAAAGAAGAAGAGAAGAATACGAGAGGAGAGTGTTGTCGGGGAAGGCTCCAAGCCTTGTGGCAGCAATTTTGCATTTGCTTATTTAAAAAAAAAAAATGCATTTGCTTAAATGGCATTCAAAGTTAGCAGAAACTTACAATAAATAAATAAGTACGCCTTATTTTATGCTTCTGATCGACATTACAAACTCAAAGCTTGCAAAAAAAAAAGAAAGAGAAAAGTAAATAGAATCTGTGCTATACTAAGAGCATCTACATCCCTAGTACTATTAGAGTTTCTAATCTGACGTGGCAGTTTCTAATCTAGTTTCAGGGATGTGAGAGAGTTTCTTATTTAGAAATTATGCAGTAAAATTTCTTATTAAGAAACTGTTTATAAACTCCATGCGGATTAAATGATTGGCTCAAATGATTTCTATTTTTTAATTTGTTGCTGACGTGGCTTAATAGAAACTCTAAAATTAATTTCAGGGATGTGAGAGTTAGAAATTTTAGAGACATTAATTTCTAAAAAGAGGTTAACAATTATTTAGAAACTCATTTGAATTGCTGGGATGTAGATGCTCTAAGAGCATATGCATCCCTGAAACTATTAGAGTTTCTAATCTGATGTTGCAGTTGCTAAATCAGTTTCAGGGATGTAGATGGATTTCTTATTTAGCAACTTTGCTCAATAATTTCTTATAAGAAATCGTTTATAAACTCTGACATGGCAAAACGATTGCCCTGTATTCGCTAAAATTAGTTTAATTTACTGTTGATGGGCTTATCAATTTTAATTTACTGATAATGTGGCTTATTAGAAACTCTAAAGTTTAGTTCAGAGATGTGAACATTTAGAAACTCCAGAGTCTATAATTTCTTAAAAACAGTTAACAGTTATTTAGAAATTCTAAGAGTTTCAGGGACGTAGATGCTCTAAGTTGTTCAAATCAAAATAGCAAAATAAAAAGGAAGAGATTAACTTGAGAACCAATTTTTGTCTAGTGAGAAAAAATGATATTTTTTATTTGAAAAAAAATTACATGTTCGAAACTCATATTATTTTTTATTTTGTGAATATAAACAGCTGGATTCGACGAGATTTGATCTTACTTTGATAAAAGTTTTGACTGTAATTATATAATTTCCTTAGTCAATCAGTGTGTACAGTATATGATTATTGCTAAATTCATTTTCATTGTGATCACAAAAGTTATTTATACATAGTTTATAATTCTGATCACAAAAGTTATTTATACATAGTTTATAATTCTGATCACAAAAGTTCCATTCAACATTAATTCTGCTATTTTTTCTACTAAGATAATTTTCATTCTTATAAAAACTTGATTCCGATCATTGCATTTTTTTTAAAATAAAAAAGGAACCATTTTTTCATGCACCTATATCTATATTTAGTCTCCCAGCTATTGGTAGAAGAAACACTTATTTTAGGTGATAAATTACTGTCCAATGCACACAAACATTTATTTCATATGCAATAAAACAAAAACATGTAATAACAAAAATTAGCAGGAAATATATAATCAATCCTATCACGATGAGATGATTTATATTGTCATCAATTTTTAATTTAATGCTATGCAAGATAATGGCCCTGTAAATATTGATTGTCAAAAAATAATATATAATAATTCTAATTTTTTTTCAATAATATATATGATTAGTTTTATGTTTTAGATCAAGTCACAAGCAAAGACACGGATTAATTATAAGCCTATTTTTATTTCTTTTCCAAATACATTAGTAATTCATTTTCTAAGCAACAAATATATGTCTATTTTCAAAATGTTCTTGTCGTCTTTATAAGTAAAACTTAACCATTTTTGCATAAATTTCATTAAAAGTTGGAATCCATGAAGACTAAATTTATGTTCCAAGATAAATACTGAAAAACAGCTGTAATATCGTATTAAAGAAGTAAACAAAAGATTAAAAAAAATATATATATATGAAAAATATACAATATGATTTCCACAATATACCGAAAAATCAGCCATTTGAATTAAAAATTGAGATTTGAATACGAAGTGCCTATGCATTTTAAATTTGCTATGGAATAAATGTTTCGGTTTTTACATTTTTAAAGTTCAAACAGTCGATCCAAACTGTTCAACATTCAATTTATATTTAAATGTGTTTGGGGATCAAATTTTAAATTTTTTGAAATTTTTTTTAACTATTTATTAAGCCAGTTTTAAAATCGTTGTTTTCAATGATTTAAAAAAATTTCATTGTTTATTAAAATCAGCTATTTTAAAACTGGTTTAATAAATAGTAAAAAAATTTCAAAAAATATAAAATTTGGTCTCCAAGCAAATTTTAATATAGAGATAATATCTAACGATTTGGATCGACCGTTTGGACTTTGAAAATTGGAAAATCAATTGGTTGCATCATGGTTCCGGAACAAACGTTTTATATTAGCCAATCTCTCTCTCTCTATATATATATAGAGAGAGAGAGGAGGGGTGGGGGGAGGGATCCACTTACAACATCTTATAACAATTTGGTTTTGCGATTTTCAAAGTCCAAACCGTTCAACATGATCTCTATATTAAAATGTGTTTGGAGATCAAATTTTACATTTTTTTTGAATTTTTTTACTATTTATTAAGTATACTACAAAACTGCTATTTTTAGATAATTCTAGACTATGAAAAATAACATTTTTGTAAAACACTTAATAAATAGTAGAAAAACTCCAAAAATGTAAAATTTGATCGCCAAAAACATTTTGATATAGATATCATGTTGAATGATTTAGATCGACTGTTTTGAACTTTAAAAATCCAAGATCAAATTATGGTAAAAATTGTAACTTACAAATGTTGTAAGTGAATCCCTCTCATATATATATATATATATATATATATATATATATATATTTGGCTTTATGCAGGAGCATAATATAATCTTTGGAAAGGCTTCAAACGAGACTACACATCCAATCATTTTTCTAGAGGCTGCACTAATATATAGAACGTGCAAAGCACATATATCTTTAAAAAAAATATATTATTATTATTGTTTTCACTATTTATTGCCTTTGATATGGACCACATTTGAAAGTCTAGCCAAATCCAATCTAAAATTTCACTTATTTATTGGCAGATAAAATAGATAGTGGTTTACCATGAAGCCTTGATCCATTATTGATTTGCCTTTTTATAGGGATTAAAAAAAATCTCTCCTGTAATATTCCAAACAGAAGATGAATGGAAGCACAAGCACATGATACCAATCATTGCACATGCAAGATGTAACCTCATGGATTCAGATCAGTTGAAATTCCGAAACCAATGAACAGTAATCCTGAAATTCCTGCAATCCGAATCCAGCCATCGAATTTGTTCTGAGAACGCATCTCGAAACAGCTGGTTTTTACTTGCACGCATCTCGGTACAGTTCGACGGCTGGATTCGGATTACAGGGATTTCAGAATTACTGTTACTGGTCTCGGATTTCAGCAGATGCG
Organism: Carex parvula; assembly: GCA_025461045.1. Taxonomy (NCBI): domain Eukaryota; kingdom Viridiplantae; phylum Streptophyta; class Magnoliopsida; order Poales; family Cyperaceae; genus Carex; species Carex parvula. The sequence goes on along the minus strand of JAJGRW010000933.1, from coordinate 131,257 downwards.
CTTCTGTAACCTCATACATTGAATTAAAATTGAGTTCATTACTTGTGTTGAAAAATGTACAGATGATTTTACATTTGCAATTTGTGTTGAAAAATGTAGAGATGATTTTACAATTTGCAATTTTGTGTTTAAAAATGTAGAGATATTATGGATAAGATAAAATTAGTACAGAGCTCGCACTTCATAAATTAAATTATTTAGAGTTCACACTATTGTTAATTCTATACGAATTAAAATTTAGACATGATTTACATTTTATAAAAAAATTCACAATTATAACATCTTCATTCCACTAAAAATAGAATTATAATTTTAATTGTAGAGAAATATGCAATTGTTAATTTAGCATTATTAATAAATCAGTATGTTTAAAAATACTACATCAACTTGCGATTGACAATTACAGAGATGTAAACTTAAATGAAAAAATAATAATAAACGCATCCGAAGTTAGAATCAATCGTGGGGAAAACAATTATATGAAAATTTATTGAGAGATAATTATTAAAATTGTTGATGTTGTAAAAATATCATGTTTTAATTTAAAAATTAAAACGCTCTTAACAAAGGTGTCAATCATGCATAAATTTATATCTATACAAGATTAAACTTTAGGTCCGATGGGCATCGGACCTACTTTGGTTCGATGGGTTTACTCACCGTCTATTTGCTTTAAGATTCGTGTGGAATGCTTCAAAATTCGTGCGTGTCTGTTTCAATTTATGTGCGCACAAATTTTAAATTAGATCGGACGGTCATCATGCTCTTTGAACCTAAAAGTAGGTCTGATGGGCATCGGACCTACTCCGTTCTCCTACAATATACATATTTAGCTCGCTCAGATGGATCAAAATCACACTAGTGATGAATTGGCAGAGGTCAGAGCCGGAGGAAATGCTGCTGATTTTTTCTTAGTTATTATTTGAAAAAAAAAATACAGAGTTGCTATACATTTTTTGAAAATTTAATTTTTACTTGTGTGTACCGATATTATATGTGCAATCAATTATTAAAATTTGTCATACTATTTAGTTTGCGCATATAATATATGTGTGGCACTTCTTAGCGATGCACAAATAATAGTTGTATATCGAATATAAATGGAATTTTTGTGAAAAATATGACAACTCCGTATTTATTTATTTTTAAATGGTTTAGAAAAAGTCGGGACATGCTGGAATAAAAATCCTTTCGAAAAAATATGTTTACCTGCAATATTAAACCCATTTATGCTAAGAACAATGCAAGATGGTCAATCGTTAAATTATGGGCCGAGGCATCCAACTAAATAGGTCAAGGCCCATGAAGAGGCCTATTGCTAAATTGGGCCGAGAGGTAAAAGCAAGTCTCATTCCCCGCTCCTTCCTTGGAAAATAAATCTTTTTTGAAATTCACCGCCCCCCTTCCCTCTCTCTAACTAGACGCCGCTGGTATGATACCAATGTCACCTAAAAAGATCAAAATGTTCTCTTTAACTGAATCCGGATCCAATTTAGCTTCCTTCTCCCCTGATCTCTTTAACTGAATCCGGATCCGATTTAGCTTCCTTCTCCTTCTGACGAAAACCCTCAACTTTCTCCAAACCAAGAAACACATTTTAAAGAAAATTTGCCAGATGAAGAAAACCATACCTTTGCGCAAACCAAAACAAAAGACCAGTTGAAAACCCTAACCCTTGTGCAAACCTCGAAGAACCAGTTGAAGAACATCTTCAACTGCCTGCAACTTGGTCTGAGGATCAGAGCCATGGCATTGAGAAACGGTTTTCCTTTTCTCATGTGGAAGGAGGAGCAGAAAAGGCGACTGGAAATGAGAAGGCGGTCACTGCTGCCAGTGTTGTGCTGAGAAAGCTTCCAGCTTGGGCTTCAAATCAGAGTGCTGAGGTTGAGAAAGGTAGGCGTGGTAAATCCAAAATCCAAACAGAGAACGAGGGGACTGATTTCCCTTTAGCACATAATTTACAGCAAGTAATTGAGGCATTTTCTGGGGATTTTGATGAGAAAAAGTATGCCGACATGGATATTTTGGAGATTGCAGAGATGAAAGGGATTGTGTTTGAAAATCCTTCTTCGTGGCCACCAGAAGGTTTCCCTGATTCTCTCTGATCGGGTAATTCGAAATCTTGAAACTTCAAATTTGGAAATTACCTTCTTTCACACAAATGGAAGGAAGAATAGGAGGAACAGGGACAACATACCAAATTTGAGAATTTAATGATATAGAAAATGACATTCATGGGGAAATAACACCCATGAATTGCAAATAACACCACTACCAGTCTACAATATGGAGAAACCCACAAGGTGCATTGTACAAAACTGACTTGATTTTGCCTCCTTTCTCGGTATTGTGGTGGTAGATGCCTATCAGCCTGATTCACTTTGTAAAGTTGTTTTCTTGTTCAGACATTAATTAGTATTATGTCTGGAATTTATTTGATTGATTTTATGAGAATCTGAGAGTAATAATAATAAAAAGGATCCGTTCCGGTTTTGTCATTTAGATTTAGAAGATGTGCTTTTGATGTTTAATTAACATGGGTTCCCTGTTGTGCCGTTGGGTTAGGATCAATTAGGTATACTCCGACCTAACTGATTGAACTGGTACTAAATTCATGTCGAAAGGAATAGTTTAAGGCGAGCACCATACCTGTCTTGTTGTATATGGTATAGAGCAATAAGAAGCAAGCTAAATTTAATTGCTTTAGCTAGTGAGATGCTGGTTTAGTATGGGGCAACATAATTTTTTTTTAAGGTTAGTAGCTTTAAATGCCTACTAACGATTTCATTGATAATAAAAGAAGTATTTCCAACACGTCAACTGACCCTCTTTCCTATTCTAGATCTACTCTTTTATTCTCTTCAATTCCTCTAAACCACCCTACTCTTTATTCTCTCTATTCACACAATCTCCAAATCGCCCTATGCTCTTATTCCCCGTCTCTCTCCACGAAACTTGTGGAGATCTTTCAGATCTGCTCATCCACTGTAGCCAAGTCCGATCGAGATGGTACCTCCTTGTGCCCTCTCCTCGTATCTCCATGGCGCACATCCTTCTTATTAAGTGCATTAGACAATATCTAAACTTCATAAAGCTGTTGTAGCATTAATTGTAAATTTCATTATGGACAGGGGTCTGCTGGAGCCGCCGCTGGAAGGGCAGAGTATAGTATAACTGTAGAACATGTAGATTCCCCTTGATCATCCTTTTGGTTGCTTTCTGAGATGTATTTTGTGTAGGTATTTTGTGTAAGATTGGGGGAAGTACTTGTTGTTGTAGAACATAGCTTAGTAAAATGTATGCTGGTATGTGATGTACTGGTAGGTAATGGGTATGTAATAGATGTAATGCGGAAACCTTTAACTGGAATATGTATGTTTCGCTTTTGCTCAATGCAGCTGATTAACATTCTGTTATAGTATTATCAACGTCGCCGTGACATGTTACTGTCCGAGGATGGAACCAAAAGGTTTGTTTCTTGGTACATGTGCATGTAAATCTGATTTTTTTATCATAGAATCATATGGTCTAAATTTCATTTTGATTAAATCAGTTTTTATGGTTACCAGTAACCTGAACTCCTTTCTAACCAGGTCTCTTAGCTTGCCAATATTTGATTAGCTAGCTACCAATCTATGATATAATGCATTTGTAGTGACTGATTGTTGCAAAGAAGGTGAGATTATTAAAGTTAACCTTTTTAAGTTTTAATGGATCGGTTATATACTTGTATGTTTTAAGGATTATGAGGTATTGGGCTTTATTGGGCCAGCTTAAATTCCTAGACTCTTTGGAGCCTTCTTTTTTGGAGTTTTAATTAAGTAGCTTCAATTAATTTGATTCTTTAGAGCCTTCTTTTTTGGAGTTATTATCAAGTCAATGGCTGCTGCAATTCTGCAATCAATAAATAAATTGATAAAATTTTAACTTGAAGACTAAGCAATTAGGAGAAGAAAATTCTTTCCTATCCTCTGTTAAGCAATCCAACCACTCCAGATTAGATGAGGTCTCTTAGTGTCGGTATGCGTTATAACTTATAATACATAACCATATTTAGATGCATTTTTAGTAGAGGAGGGTTCAAATGCCTCCATTTTTTGTCCCTTCATTATGTCTTTATTTTTTAAAACTTTGATAACTCAAAATTTAAAACTTAAAATTCAAAATAAAACCGTTGGATATGAACTACATCATTTTATCTATGCACGTGTAAAAAATTTATGACATTTCAACTTTATTTTGGTTGTCATCTTGAGCTTGTAAAAATGTATACTAATGTGGATAATTTCTAGACGTTGATTTTTCAAATTATTGATTCACATAAAAGCAAAATTGAAATGTGATAATTTTTTATGAGCACATAGAGAAAATAACATAGATTACATCTAACGGTTTATTTTGACGTTTAAGTTTTAAAATTTGAGTTATTAAAGTTTTTAAAAATAGAGGCATGATGAAGGCACAAAAAAATGGAGACATTTGAACCCTCCTCTTTTTAGTATTGGTAAATGGATTATTTTTACTACACCCATATCCGCCTATAATGATACGAAAATTAATACATATACGGTCTCTTAGAAAATACGAATAAATGAATTATAAGAAATTTTGTTTTTTGCATCACAAATTCTACATTTAGTGTCGTTAGGAGATTATTAAATGTATTTTGAAACTAGTAAAAATAGTTGAGAATTGTAACAATTGCTAGGATTGGAACAATTATACAAGTATAACATCTAAAAAATTAAATGTAAGCAATCTAATGTTACTATTATGAAAATTATTTATCTCCTCTTTTCTTTTTTATTTTCTGTTGAGTTGAATTTTTACCCCCTTCATAAGTAATGTATAGTTGATATTGACAAAACGAAAAAGTAAATGCAAGATTTTAGCATTATTTGTTTCATATTTTGTTTTTATTTACCCTGTTTGCACTCAAATTATAGTCTCCGTTAGAATCATTCGACGTATTCACGGATAGTCCGGATTCAGTTCAGCGGGGTAAAAAATTTGTGATTCGGGTATAATTCGAGTATAATTCGGAAATGATTTGGTACAATGAGGAAACAAAAAAAAAAAACCCAAAAAAACCCCCCAAAAATTAAAAGTTATTTACCTTGTTTGCACTCAAATTATTTTCCTTGTTTGCACTCAAATTATAGTCCCGTTAGAATCATTTGACATATTCACGAATAGTTCGGATTCGGTTCGGCGGGGTCAAAAATTTGTGATCGGGTATAATTTGAGTATAATTCGGGAATAATTCAGTACAATGAAGAAGCAAAAAAAAAAAAAAAAACCTAAGAAAACTCCCCAAAAATTAAAAATTAAAAAAAATTCACGTTTTTTTTGCAAATAATTCGTGATTCGCGTTTTATTCGTATTTTATTCGTGAATAAAATGTATTATACGTTTTTTTTCATTTTATTCGGAGTTTGATTCGAAACGTAAAAAAATGAATAAAACGCGAATTATTCGCGAATTATTCGTGATGGATATCACTAGATGGATTGGATGATCGGACGATTTAAATTTTTATTTTTGATCCAAATCGCTGAAACAGCCCACACACTGTGATGTACACTTATAATGTACACTCTCCATTTCGTAGCAAATTAAAAAAGAAGTTACAAAATTTTACTTCGACACATTCTCGGAAAAGGAAAAGAACTGATAATTTAAAATGAGAAGGGATTCAATTACATTATTTTATAGTGCATCTTGACACTATATGTTTATAAGTTATTATTGCTATTTCAAAATCCAAATAGTCAATTCGAACTGTTCAACATGATCTCTATATTAAATTGTACTTGGAGATCAAATTTTAAATTTTTTGAAATTTTTAGTATTTATTAAGATGTGTACAGAATTGTTATTTTTAGACAATTTTGGATCATTGAAAAACAACGGTTTTTGAAAATTCTAAATAAATAGCAATTTCCAAAAAATGAAAAATTTGATCTCCAGAACATTTTAATATGAAGATCATGCTAAATGGTTCGGATCGAAAGTTTGAATTTTAAAATCACAAAAATAACTTGTAAACATATGGTGTCAAAATGTGTCACTATAAAATGGTATAATTGAATCTCTTCTCATTTAAAATTGTCGTTACAATAAATTTTAAAACAATAACTTATTAAAATAGAATTACAGTAACCAGGTGTTGGATTAAAATAAATGAAGCTGATATGAGTACCCGCAGTTGAGTACCCGCATTGTACCCGCACCTAACTGTCATAACTGTTTTTGGGAACCGCAACTTTTCCAAAACTGTAATTTTGTTTCACAAGTATTAATAGTAACATTCTGAAGTATTTATACCTATACAAGACAAGTATTTATATCTATACAATGAACTACATATATGATATATGAATTTTCCTTAAATAACCGTACCCGCACCTTTTTATAACTGTCAGACTGCATTGGGGACCACAACCAAAAAGTCACGTGGATCACACCACCAGTGCTACATTCATTGATTAAATTAATTCACATACAAAATGGAAAGTATTTATACCTAAATTATTAAGTATTCATATATAATTCATCAAGTATTCATACCTAAGATATCAAGTATTTAAAAAAAAACTGGACACAATACCTACTCATCTTTTACACGTTTTTCAAGGTGGTTTTTTTTTTCTCCGTTCAATCTAACCAATTTTTTGGACGATCTATGAGGAATTTTACAAATTTAAAACCACGAACGTGTTCTACACAATTTTCTCTTTCAAATGAGATCCATGATGACATACTTTTACACGTTTTTCAAAGTATCAAATATTCAAATATGGAAAGTATTCATGCAAAATAGAAAGTATTCATACCTAAAATATCAAATATTCATATATAATTCATCAAGTATTTATACTTAAGAAATCAAGTATTTAAAGAAAAAAAACTGGACTCATCTTTTACACGTTTTTCAAGGTTGTTTAATGATTGACAAAGTTAGTTATACCGTTATGAAAGTTAATTGGGAAATGAATAAACTGCGGGTACGATGCGGGTACTCAACTGCGGGTACCAAAATAATTATTCTAAAATAAATGTGAAAATGGTACTTTTGAGTAATGAAATATATTTTGATTTTCTATCTAGATAATGAATTGATACGGTTTGAGAACAGGCCCTAAAACATCAAGAAATAACTTTAAAATGAATAAGAGAAGGGGATGACGTGAGAGTGTTCTTTCGGGTTGTACGGGATCCCCATGTGCCCGACATCTCGGGACTGGCTTCAACTTGAAGAGTGTGGGCGAAGTGGGTCACAATATTGTTGTGGCGTGTCTCCAATTAGTGTTTTCCGATGCTTGACACGAAGAAGACAAGTTGAACAAACTATGAAAGGGCTTAGAGACTAGACATAAAAAGAACCTCCGAGATCAAGTTGTTGTCCACTGCGGTAATTCTGATCTTAATTTTTTAAGATTAATTATTCCTAACACAATTTAAGAAACTTTATTGCAAGATAGAACGTTACCTTCTATTTATAATTTGCTCTATTTATAGTTGCTCCACTCTTTAACACAACTTTATTTTCTTTATAAGAAAAAAAATGAAAATCTAAGCCTTTTAAATTACAATGTCCTAAAAAGCTTCATCCAAATTTCGAATCTCACGCAAAGAACATTTTTATTTGTCACTAGAGGAAAAAAACTAATTTTTTAAGAAAATTTAGATTTTAATTGTTGTTTTTCTAAATATCGACAGAGGCTGGTTTTTAATTGTTAAAGACATATTTTCATTAAACAAAAAAAACCTAAAAATGGACATTTCTAGAAGAGGGATATTATCTGACCAAAAGGGTACATCTGCAAATTATAAATTCCACATAGGCAGCTACGCATGACAGTAAAGTTAATGCAGTCTCCTGTATGACCTCATTCCTTCGGCCCTTCCTCTTACCTTTTTCGCTTACTTATCTTAAAGCGATATAATTGATAAAGAGAGTGAGGCTACGGTACTATGCATAGTACGGATTGGGTCCGTGCTACGGCTCAATATTTGAGTTTTCAAAATTCTAACGGTCGATCTAAACCGTTCAACATGATTATAAAATGAATATGTACTTGCAAACTAAATTTTACATTTTTTTTGATTTTTTTTAATATTTTTTTAGATAGGTAGAAAATCACTGTTTTTGGATGGTCCAGAATTTTCAGATCAAGTGATTTTCTACCTATCTAAAAAAATATTAAAAAAATTCAAAAAAATGTAAAATTTGGTTTGCAATTACATATCCCATTTTATAATCATGTTGAACGGTTTGGATCAACCGTTAGAATTTTAAAAACTCAAATATTGAGCCGTAGCACGGACCCAACCGTGCTATGCATAGTACCGTAGCCTCACTCATTGTTATCAATATAAGTCTTAACCGAAGAAAGAAATATATAATATTGAACAGGTTAACAGCGTATGATTAATGGACAAATCAAGGTGGGTATTGGTATGATTCCCTGTTGCACTTATGGTATGTCACTTCGTGTAACAAGTTTGTTGTCTGTGAATACTTTGACCGGGACTAAAATTCGAGATTCAGATATAATGCGAGTTAATTAAATTTTTATTATTATTCTATAATAGAAATCATTAAACTATTAATTATTTTACAAATAAATAAAATCTGTACTATTTATGCAAAATAATCCAAATATAACGCATTGCAATGCTGTATAATTGACTACAATAGCAATCTCTTACAAAAATAAAGTCAACCGATCCAACATTTTAGCACGCTCCATCTGTCCGAGAGGTTTACATAAAGAGGTTTACATAAAGAGTACGGTTAAAATTGATTTTGTGCTCTAATTATATTTTATATTTATTTTTCAAAGTTCGAACTGCTCAATATGATCTTTATATTACAATGTACTTGAAGATTAAATTTTATATTTTTTGAAATTTTTTTTACTATGAAAATCGCGTTGAACAGTTCGGATTATGTTTAAATTTTAAAAACGGTCAAAAGAATATGGAGTATGATTGAAACACAAAACTAACGTTACATTTTAGTTGTACTATTAGATAAATAAGCAAATCGTCGTTACTGGAAATTGATATAACAACCATTATGGAAAGCTGGCATCGTCAATTTCTGACAGAATGAATGTAGAAAATTTAAATTGGATGCTGGAATTTAAAATACAATGTGTGGAAGTTGAAAACTTAGAATTTGACTCCAGATATTTATAATTATAAAATAAAATATTAAACATTAAGCTACAAACAAACAATTTGTATTTTTATATTTATGAGAGAACTGAATTATATAAAAACTTAATAATAATAAAAATCAATTATTTTAATATATATGATTAAGTTTTTTAAAATCACGTGGATGGTTAGACACCTCTATCCTGGCCTGTAGATTTGCCTTTGATTTCAGATATTTAGAGCATCTCCAACCCAGCAATCCGTAAAAAATTAAAAACAACTGTAAAACACTATTTAAAAATTAAGTTTCTTTTAATTTGTTAACCACTCCATCCCAGAAATTGGGTCAGAGCCAATAGGAAAGAGAACAAAGGAGTCAGAGCCAATAGGAAAGAGAGAGAGTATTAGCATGTCCAAAAGAAATCGTTTGCTTTATAAGCAAATTTGCTTTTTTAGCAATTGACCTACAACCCAACAATTATATTAGCAATTGACACATCAGATTAGCAATTTAAAAACAATTACCATTGTAGATGACCAACTATTGATAATGTCAACTTATTGGTTATAAATTAACTATTTTGTCAAGTATGTTATACATTAAAGTTTGATTATGATTACTGTCACATCGATGATATATGTCACTAACTTCAAAACTTATCAGATATGCTTCAAATGATAAATCAAGGCCATTCTAATCGATCTAAAGCAAAACTGTTTAGTTTTTTTAATTATTTAGTATCAAATCAAGCGGTAAAGAAAAATAAAAAATAAATACATTAAAATTAACTTAAAATGTAGTCCCTAACAACACCTAGAAAGAGTGAACAGAGAGTCTTAAAGACTCTTAGACGTTTTTCGGTTAATTCCTCTAAACAACCCAGATAGTTATAGTAGTTATAGTGCAGGTACAATATAAATACTGTAGCGCAGGTACTATTATCAGCTCCTTTACAAATATAATGTAAATGACTTGTAAAGCAATATAATAAAAAAAAAAAACCCCGCATATAGATGGATAATTCAGCTGGCTTCAAGTAATTACCAAAATTACTGCATTTGGGTCCATAAATGGAAGAGAGGATAATGATCTGATGAAGGCAAAATTTAATTCACCAAATCCAATGGACTAAATTAAAGCGGGTTGACCAATTCAAGGTTTAGAGGTAAAGATTTGAACAGGGCAGTTTTGACTTCATGTAACGCACAGATAAGAGAATGAAAATAGTGCTATATGTGATTTGTGCGCTACATTAAGCTAAAATTATTCTATTAAAATCTTTATCCATATTTAGGATATTGCTGACTGCAAATTTATGCAATTTTGTATAGCCGGCTGAGTAATATATACAATCCATTTATCCATCCAATTCCAATGTATTTTGAAGCAACCAAAAATGGTCAATTGTGAGCTCTGTATATTTTTTGTGTATAAAATTGCATATGGGGCAAGGTGCCTTTGACCCAACTCTTGGTTTGAATCATTCTTACATTTTTATTTTAAACTCAGAAATTGCACAATTTGTGATGATTATCCTCCAAAAAGAGAAAAATTGATAGTTGGTATTCCATTATCCTATCATTTGGTAGCACCTCCGGCCCACAATTTTCTTTTATAAATATAAAAATTAGATTATTGAAGAACAGATGTATTATTTATTTATTTTTCCATCTCATAGAAGAGATGGAACCAATTCAAAAATCACAGAGATCAAACATTAATTCAGTCTCTTTATTTTCCACAATTTACACATTAATAACCACAAGGATCAATAAGGATTAAAATGGTGGCAGTTCCCAAGACGTAGCCTATTTCCCGGGAGAGCAGGTTGGGTCCGATGCCCATCGGACTCAAATTTGGGTCCGATGGGTTTCGGGACCGTCTGATCTGCTTTAAGATCGTGCGTACGAATATTAAAGCAGACGTAAAAGTTGCGGGTGCGAAGCTTAAAGCAAGTCGGACGGTCATCGAACCCATCGAACTCACTTTGAGTCCGATGGGCATCGGACCCAAATTGACCTCATTTCCCGGGTAAAAGAAAAGAGAACGGAGTAGGTGTAATGCCCATCGGACCTACTTTTAGGTTCAACGAGCATGATGACCATCCGATCTAATTCAAGATTTGTGCACACGAAAGTTGAAACAGATGCGCACGAAGATTAAAGCGTTCTGCATGAATCTTAAAGCAAATCGACGGTGATTAATCCCATCGAATCAGAGTAGTTCCGATGCCCATCGCACCTACTCTCAAGTGAAAAGAAAATCATAGCTCATCATGTATTATTTTTTTCTTCTCCTATTTCAAAATTACAGGCATCTTTGTATAAACCAAAAAATAAAAAATAAAAAAGTGGGACACTTGTCACACTTCCTTGAATAGATGATTTCTTTTGAGTGAGGTTATATGGTGCTGTGCATAGCACGGATGACTAGTGTATTACGGCTCAATATGGTACTTTTTAAAATCTTAACGGTCAATCCGAACCGTTCAATGTGATATCTATATGAATATGTACTTGCAAACTAAATTTTATATTTTTTCGAATTTTTTTACTATTTTTTTAGATAGGTAGAATTTTAATGGTCCAGAAGTTTCAGAAAACACTGATTTTTCTACCTATCTAAAAAAATAGTAAAAAAATTCAAAAAAATATAAAATTTAGTTTGCAAGTACATATTCATATGGATATCACATTGAACGGTTCGGATCGACCGTTAGAATTTTAAAAAGTATCATATTGAGCCGTAGTACACTAGCCATTGGTGCTATGCATAGCACCATAGCCTACTCATTTCTTTTAAAATACAAGTCTCTGTTGTCAAAAACATAAGTTTATTAATGTAGAAGAAATTTTCACAGAAAAATTTGACACGGCGGATACAATTACAGCTGAAATAAAAAGTGAACATCTGTCTTAGTTGATTCATGCGGCAACAAAACAATGCATAATAGTAATAGAGCACCATCAATCTAATTTATTTACTCTTCAACCCCTCTAAACTTTACTTTTAATTATTTTTATTTTTTCCTTTTCTCTCATTCTTTTGTCATTCTTTCACTATTAGTGGAATTTGAGGGCATGATCTTCGTCTTTTTCTCCAAATTTAATGTATATGGTACGTCACTGAATGTTATCTGAGGGTGAAATTCACCATCTCATGCAAAAATAAAATAAAAAAATAAAATTTGTGGGACCAGTTTGACTGGACATTTGCTACTTGCACAGTTTGATAATATTATTCGACCCAGATTTGCTTTGTAAAAACGGAATGGAGCTGCTTTTTTTTAAGAGAAAAGCAGAGTTTTGTTTATCTGATTTCAATTATTTAAATTTATTGAGATTTGTGCATGAAAAAGTTTATTTATCGAGATACGTGAATAAAAAATTTTGAATAGTTGGGATCGGAAATGTAGCAGAGTCGGATCCTGTAAAAACATGTCTCGCCATTCAATTGCTGAAGCACCAAGAATTATTTGATGAATATTAATCGTCTTATGAAAATTAATTTAATATCAAACTGGTAACTAGGTGGAAAGGAACTTTAAAACTTAAAAATATGTGAAAACTGATCATTGGTCTAGTGGTAAAGATAATGAAAATGTGGTAAATTAAAAAAATCTACTGTATAAATTAAATAGTTGGGTGACTTGATCTTCAATTTTTATTGAAAGCACTTAAAAACATACATGCAAAAAAAATTTGGGTTTTAAAGATAAATAATCATGTCACATCATTCATATCTTCAACCGTTGGATTGTGTTTTTCTCCTCATCTGTCCTGATCAGATGGCTTATTATATCTTACATGCTTCTCTTCTAATTGGAAGAGAAAGTGTTTGTAACTAAAATCAGAAAAAAGAAACACTCAAAATAATTTAACTCTTTTTATGTTCCTCTGTAAGAATTTTTGCACGAAGAAATTGTATAATTTATAATTTCAAAAATGAAATTGATTTGTGTTTAAAATTTGACAAGCATGAGATTTTTTTTACACAATTTTCTAATTTTAAAGAATAGATATTATTTTTCAAAATAAAGCTTGAAAAACAACACTTGTCTAATTAATTGTGGTTTGTGGAACTTGGCATCCTCAGCATCAACCAAAAATAAAAGTAAGGGAGAGAAGACATAAGTTTGATTTTAAAGTTACGACAGTCGATCTAAACCATTCAATACAATCACCATATAATAATGTATTCACATATTATATTTTATATTTTACTATTATCAGATAGATAGAAAATCACTAATTTGAATGGTTCAATTTTTTTTTAAGTCAAATGATATTCTACCCATTTAAAAAAGTAGTAGATAAATTTTAAAATACGTAAAATTTGATCTACAAGTATATATTTGTATAGAGATTATGTTGAACAATTTAGATTGACTGTTTGAACTTTAAAAACAAAAATATTGATCTATAATACGAACCAATATGCACTATGCATAGTACCGTAACCTCACTCGAAACTTTATATGTTTTTTATGCAGTGAGCTATAAAATTGTTTATTAGATGATGGTGAATATAATGAGTAATTAAGAATTTTGAAAATAATTTAATGGAGATACTTTTACATTTGGACCTTTTTTTGGGGATTGGCATTAAGCCTTGTAAAAATTTATTGAGAATTTAATTTATAGACTTTGGTTTTCAAGTAACATAGATGATGTCAATGGTTTTACTTTGTTAGATGAATACAAAATTTATGGTAGAGAAGGAAAAACAGAAGCATGAGAAATAGAGTATTTATATTCTCCTCTATTTTCAATTTCTACGAATTTGTGTGCCTTGTCTTGTGTGTTTATTATTCAATTGCATTGACCTATATATAACTTCTAAACAATAAATGTTTCTAAATAATTAAACATAAAAAGTTACTAATTTGCTCATTTTAGATTCTTATTTCTGAATAGGTAGTAATTTACCCGAAATTTTTATTTCTAACATTTAAAAAAAATAAATTAACCAAATAACCATCGTTTTCTGATAATTATAAATCTAGTACGGCCGCAGAACACCGGAGCGGACCCATATGAGAGAGGCCGCAGAATGCCGGAGCGGACCCCCATATGGGGCCGCACTATGCCGGAGCGGCCCCTGTTCTTTATATTCCAAAAATGACAGCGAAATTTCATTCCACACTCTCACACCTTCTCTCTCCTGAGTTAGCTCTCTGATCTGTAAGTTTTTTCTCTCTTCTTTTAAATTTTTTATTTTTATTTCAGTAGATTAATAATTTAATTAGAATAATTAATTTAGCAATAATTAAATTAGAATAATTAAATTAGAATAATTAATTTAGTTAATTTTTAATTGTAGGTTTCTTCTGTATTGAATTGAAAAAATGGCTCTTAATAGTATCCATCTACACTGGTGGGGATGTTTTAACAGGTCCTAATGGGGTTTACTATAGTATTGGACCTGTTACTGTAATCCCGGTATTGCCGGGTACTGATTATTTGGGACTTAAATCAAATATATGTCAGAATTTGGGGTTGGATCAGGGTCAGTATGACCTTAAAATTGATGCCAAAATTAGCATGCCGACTAGTTCGGCACAAACCTGGTTCCAACTATTTCCAATTCAAAATGAGGGAGTCTGGCAGGTATTGTACAACCAACCATGAGTTTTTCTGGGGGTGCATACAAGATAATTGACCTATATGTGGAGGTTACCAGAGCCCGGCGTTCGAACCCAGTTATGAGGTTAATCCAGGGTCGTAGTCGGGGTAACTCATCCGGCTCTAGTCCGTCACCTGTCCAAATTGACCAACCGTCCAGTAGTCGGGCCCCAGTTCAGAGGGACCGACCCTCCCATCGGGCCCCATCCCAGACTGACCAGCCTTCATCTAGTCGGACCGCTCATTGGGGTCAAACTTGTGATCCGGATGAATCCAATGAAGAAGTGGATCCGGAAATACTAGGGGCAGAGGAAAATTGGGGTCATGTTGATCCTGAGGGTATGAGCGATCATTCTGACCAGGAAGATACCGGGCCTGTGCTCGGACTACCAAGGACTTTCAAGATGGATCGTGGGTTTCGGATAATGGATCGCGGGTTTCAGCACCCGATTCATGCTTTCAACGACACATCAGGGTTTATGGAAGCCAATTCGGGTTTGTTTGGAAGTAGGGCAGAGTATGAGAATGAATTGTCCGAGAGACAAACATATGACTCAAAAGAGGCAATGAAGAGCGCAATTGCCAGGTTTCACATCCTATGCAACAAAGAGATAAGAAATACGCACAGTGACCGCACAAGAATTAGGTTCAAGTGCAGGGACAGTTACTGTAGGTGGTACATACTCGCAAGGGCCACCGGTTATGGAACACAATGGCGTGTCTCCAAGTGCCCAACACAACATTCATGCCACGCGATGCGACAAGAACATATCACGCCCAGTTGTCAGCTACTATGGTTGCCAAGTGTATATCCGCTCACATGAGGAACGATATCGACTTGAGTATTCAGGCTGTCCGAATGCAGAGATACGAGCAATCCGTTTTTTTAGAATATGTGTAGCTAAGAGGAAGATGAGGAGATACGAGCAAGGAATGCAAGCAATGGGGCAGGCATGTGACATTGCCCTCAATTGGCTGGACGGTGTGAGTAAATATTTGGATCAAGATGAGAACGAGTGCCCCAAACCATAGAAGATATTCCAAGCACTGGACGGTGGTTACCGTTGGGGCATCATGACTACAAACGGGTCCGAGTCGCTTAATAATGTCTTCAAGTCCTCTCGTAAGCTACCGGTTGCAGTAATAATTGAAGACACATTTTACAAATGTATGACATGGTTTGCGCAAAGGAGGGCCAAAGCGGAATGGGAAGTCAGTCAAGGTCAACAATTCTCGTGTCGTGTGCATCAGGTACTTTTATTTGTAGTTCTTTCTTCATAATTTTTAATGAACTTTGTTAAAAAAATCTGACTTCTTCATTATTTTTTAATTTTTCGTAGCTGATCAACAAACGGTTCGAGAGGTCCGATAAAATGAAGACGCTGGGGGCTTTGAAAACAAATAATACAAATAATAATAATGAATTGACAAATAATACAACCAATCTACAAGGTCAACGATATATTTTTAATTTTAATTTTAAAAATATGGTCAAAATCACCAAATTAATTATATAGTCATATATATATATATATATATAAATATATACTCAACCTTTAGCATAGTGACAAATCAAAAGTTCGGGTTCGGTTCGGCGAGATCAAAAATTTGTGATTCGGGTATAATTCGGTAATGATTCGGTACAACAAGGAAGCAAAAAAAAAAAAAAAACCCCAAATAAAACGTAAAAAAAAAAAAAAAATTTGGCGTTTTTTCGCGTTTTTATCTCGAATAATTCGTAATTCGCATTTTATTAGCGAAGAAAACGTATTATATATTTTTCCACATATTAAACAGAGTTCGGTTCGATTATGTATAAAAAATAAATTATACACGAATTATACGCATATAATTCGCGTATTATGTCACTATCACCTTTAGAATATATCCCGGGTTACCGGGTACAAGGCAGTAATTATTTAGGCGTTTGAGAAGCGCGTACAAAAGAGCTTTTGATGAAAAGTGCTCTCGTGCTCATGCAGCCAACTCATCAACTACACCACAACAAGGTAGTTATTTTTCTTTTTGTTTGGGTGGAACCAAGTCTTTCTTTGAAATTTTTAAAATTACCACACTATAAAATCAAAATTAAATGAATATCACTCTGGTGAGATTTTTTCAATCCTACCACCCACGCGGATTCAGTTCGCGCACCAAAATAGATTAGTGCACGGACTGAGTTAGCGCACCAACTGTTCTGAAATTTTTACTGCTCTTCGATACGTTTTACTCCATTTGAGCACTAATTTTGCACCAATTTGGTGCGCCAACCCAGTCCGCGCACCAATCTAATTTGGTACGCGAACTGGATCCGCGTGAGTAGTAAGATTGAAAATAGCTTGAGCCGGGTGGTAACTTAATTTCTATTTTGTACTGTGGTAACTAAAAATATTTCGGGTCTTTCTTCTGCTTCAAAAAGCTGTTCAATTGGCATCGTTTATTTATTTATATTATTTTGTTTAGTTCAGCATCATTTATTAAGTACTAAACCTATCAAATACAAATCATACGCACGGAAGGAATAAATTAAAGAAGATAAAAATAACACATTGCAGATATAAGAACTAAAACAAAATAAACCAATTTTTGCTCCCTATCCCTCCTATAATATCATCCTGAATTCTCTCAGCAAATTTGTCACGCCTCGGCGGTCGGGCCGGGCATGCGACGCGACAGAACGACATTCTCGCATCCATCCGCCGTCATGTCAACCTATGTCGCAACAGAAAAATACAGAAACAATACAGAGTCAGCTACAAAACCGAGTAACCAGTTATTTAACGACGCAGCTTCTCTATAATTGGTTTAATAACAATAAACAATCATTTCAATAGAATTGAATTAATTCACACAATTAAATATCAAATTATGTATGCATATTTAACCGGCGATATCAATTGGGTCTAGGTTTTCAATAACAAAATTTTCATTCCAGTTGGAATCCCTGAAACAGGCGATTCCCAGTATTTCAGTCCATTAAAAACAATTTCAATCTCCAGACCTCATATTCTGGTTAAATATACTATCATAATCTGATTATCCAAATCAATACCCAATCAACCATACAAATCGAAAACACAGATTATAGAGAAGTCTGATTACCTGATAGCGATCAATTCAGAAATCCAATCGAGTTGCAACGACTATTCAGAATCAATATGACGTAGTCGGAATTCTAATCGGATATTCAATTAAATGATATAGATATCAGAATTTCTTTTTTCAAAATATTTCTTCTCATTTTCTTTTTCTTTTCTCTCTTTTTCTTCGGTTTTACACTTTGATTTAATCAATTAAAGAGAGATAATGACCCTTTATAAAGAGTAATTTAAACGGTGGTAAAAATTCAAGATGTCAAAATATACATAGGCCGCGTGGCCTTAGTGCCACGTTGGCATCTTATTATTTTTTTTTAAGTTTTGCAAATTTATAATTGAAACCTCTCAATTTATAATATTATAATTAAGTCTAAAATAACGAAAAAATATATATTACTCGGGTGTTACAAAATTGCTGTACGGAGCTAGAAAATTTAGATTGAAGGACCTAAAACGTAACATATAATATGTGGTAAATAGAATTTGAACCTAAGTTACCACAATTATAAAGTAAAATTTTAAAGAATAATATAAAAAATTAAAAGAAGAGAAAGAAAATTTAATTATTTTCAATAAACATGAATAAAAAATTTAAAATTATAGAGAAACAATGAATTGGATCTCCAATTAATTCTCCATGTGACCATTCCAATAAAAGAACTTCAAAATAAAGGTAGAAAGCTTCCTTGTGCCTCTCAAGTCAATGAACTTTTATTCCATTTCAATCAAATCATTGTTGTTTTGAAAATTTTAAATGCACTCATATTTTTGTCTAATTAAGATAGAATAATTTTCCTTTAATAAGCAGGACGGGTGTTTATCATTTTTCTATAATTTTGTTGTTTCCAACTTATTTTTCCAATTTATTTTACCTCGTTTTAATTTAGGTCTCCAAATGAAATTTTGCAATGTTTTAGCACACGAAATTTAAGATGATTTTTCATAATTGTTGGTGTCACTGATTCAAATCTATTTTGCCTATTTATTAATTTAACCTCGGTTTAAGCCTCCAAAAATGCAATTTTATATAAACTTCTGCAGCGCCATAAAAATTCAACCTTAACATACAACAAATATACCTTCAAAAATTATGTATACCGGACTCCTTTTTCACTACAATGAAATAGTAAGATAAAATAAATTTCGCATCTGAAAATTTGGAAAAAAATAAAATAAAAGATATATAGTGAGAGGGACTGCTGCAATAATTGACACAGATATTTTGGAGAGTATATATGCTTTTGTTTGGGGTTGAAATGAATTTTCCCATGTAGAGTGGTTCTTACTACTAATGGTGCAAGTTATTGTAATTTGAGTACTAAATTAACAACTTCCAAAAAAATTACTTTGGGTTAAATCTAGGAAACGGTTTGATTCCCTGTACTACTCATCATTGTTGTAAATAACGGTATGCGCTCGTTGAACAGATAAGGTACCGTCAAGTGATTAATCAGAAATATTCAGAAATATTAGAGAATAATCGGTCATAATCGGGAATATTCGACTGATTAGTTGAAAAAATCCGTAACGGTTTGGTCACCGCTAACGATTAATTGGCCGATTAATCGGCCTAAACAACCGTTTTTTACAACACTGCTACTAATGGTGCAAGTTAAGGGACGATACCGGCCCCTCCTGCGGGCTTGAAGGTAGAAGAGAAAGGTCACCGTTTGGCCGGGTTTGTTGTTGCACGACATGTCTTTTCATAATGAGGTGATTATTCTTGATTGGAAATGACACGGCACATTATCTCACACAGACCGACCTCAACATGATACATGGTTGTGTTTAGACGTACGGACATGTCATGGTATGGAAAAGTCACATCACACCATGATAGACATCCGTAGTTATATTTGTAAGATCTTGATCGGATTTGAATTTAAAACAAAAAACACAGTTGTGATAGTCTGGTCACGTGTGCTTTATTATTTTAGTCACATCACATTACGCCAATTTTTTTTTTAAATTATGTCACGTAAGCAAGTCATAGATTAGTCACCTCACATCACATTTTTGCATAATCAATTTTAAGATTTTAGAGATGAGTTAGCCTCGACATTTTCTACATACAAAATTATAATTTGCAACTCAATTCTCTCACTCAATTATAGGTCCTCATGTGACGTAACGTATCCATAATAAAGAGTATCGTGCCATGTCAACACATGCACATACACGGTCGAGTGTCGTTTGAAATGTGTTTTTCACTTGTATTTAATTAGATGTGACATGTCTTGTTTGCACATATTTTAGCACAACACTTATGGTAGTTAGGACTCATTCGGTTGTCACGAAATTATGCGCAATGAGAATTCACGGGTTTCGGAAACCCACAAATTAGTTTACATAAGCTCATACCCACAAATATGTATTGGAATGGTTATGTAAACATGTTGAAATAAATGATCGTCAGTACTGTAAGAATTGTTGTGAAAAATTGTAATTCTTTTTTAAAATATGCATCTACTCAAATTTATTTTTTATATTAACATTTAATTTATTAGAGTCAAAATTAGAAAAAAAAAATAAAGTTCATAAAAAATTGTCCATATAATTAAACAAATTATGAAAAAGTTTCAAATTGTTAAAGTGATGAAATTTTTTATGAAGGAAAGTGATGAAATTTTTTTATGAAGGAAAATGATGGAATTTATGAAAGTAAAAGAATATATAATTATTTATGTTTGTGTCTCATAATAATATGTTTTTATCTCATTTAATTAATGACACTTCGTAAAAAAAAAAGAGAAATGATGTTTAGTTCTTGGGATAAAATTTTTTGGTCAGCTTGATGTTTTTTTCCTGGCGTTTTCCTACAATGAATTGCAGAATTTTGTTGGGAAATAAATTCAATTGAGGGATGGGAAAAAAAATGTTGTCCGAATACAAGAAAAAATATCTAATGGAGGTGTAAAATTCACTAAAGACCTGTTCATTTGTCATAAAATTACACGAGATGAAATTTGACGGGATGAAAATTCAAAATATTTAATAGGAGTGTAAAATTCACTAAAAACATGTTCGTTTGTCACGAGATTACACATGATGAGATTGTTGGATCATAATCCAACGTTGAGCATATATGTAATATAATTATGGATTGTATACTGTAATATATGATTGTCACAATTAAGTGATCTAATATGAAATTAAGATATTAGACAAATCTATGTATTCAATAGGATGTGGTCCATAAATGTGTAGAACAATTTAGACAATGATCAAATTATTGATGGACTGATTCTGAGATTTGCAATTCTAGAAAACTGCATTTTTTTAGAGAGGCAATTTGCACCCATATAAGGATGGATCCCCAAGGCACAAGATATGACACAACTCAATTGGTTGAACAACAGTTATTTTAGACAAAATCTAAGTCTTTTCTCTTCTTTCTTCCACCATCAAAAATTAGAGAGGAGAAATCCATTAAGAAACTTGGAAGGGATTTCTCAAAGGTGTGTCTTGTTGTCTTGGAAGACTTGATCCACGACCATACGACATACATGCGAGAAGAGCTTCTTGCCATTGAAGACTTGCCTCGTGCACACGGGGACGGCTCTTCGCACTTGAGGATTCCATGGCAAACGTTATGGAATCACGTATTGTATTCCGCACTTATGATTATATTTTTATGAGTCGGTTTTGGCATAGGACGGTCCATAGGTTAAGGTGGGGAACTGCTTTTTCTTCCCCGGAATGTAAGTGTTTGATCCTTAGATGAGATGTAATTGTTTGATCTCTAGATAAGGTGTAACTGTTTGACATTTATGATTCCCCAACAGAGATTTGACGGAATGAAAACCCATGTTTTTCAAAAGTAGAAACTCATGGATACAAGTATGCACAAGATTGATTATGAGAACGTGCTGAAGTAGTATTTGATTGTATTGTGAGATTATTTATGAAAAATCTTAATTTATTTTAAAAACATGTATTTCTATTCAAAATTTTCAACTACTTAAAATAAGGCAAAATTATATGGAATATTGATATGGAAATCAAATTGAGTCGAGAAATAAAAAAAATGGAATCTCACCTATTTAAATTTGTAAAAAAAAAATTGTCCATATCAAAATCATGTAGTTAGTCCCATAATGGAAAATTAAATTAAGTCCGGATCCTTATATATAGAAGTCGCTTTGTTGTGTGACAGGAGAAGGACAAAGAGCAGAGAAAAAATGGACCATCCGAACAGGATTTGAAGAAAAAATATGAAAAATTTAGCTCAATCTCATTTAATTCCCATAGAATTGTGATTTACCGAATATAACCTAAGGGCCTGTTCGGTCCCAAGAGGGGAACGGGAATGGGCTTGGGAACAGAAAATTTTTGAACTGAATTTTACTGTGCGCGTGGGGAAAAGAAAATTCAGTCTGAGTGAATTTTTTTTTCCCACACGCACAGTACCACGCCGAACAGGCCCTAAATCTCATTTAATTCCCATAGGATTTAAACCCAGTACGTAATGTGACAAGATGTGCCCAGTAATAACATATTTGTTTAAACAAGGATCATGAAATTGAAAATTTTGAATTTCTTATTGTGTTTAAAATTTGAATAGTCAAACATTTTCCTCAAATTCACATTTGAGCATGATCTACTCAAAGATAAAATCTCAAGTTCGTAATCGGTTACAACTTAAAAAACAAAAAAAATATCTGACATAACCAATCTCACATATTCAACCTTTATTATTATTTTTTAAGTAAAGATTGAAATTCGGCCACTCAATTATTTAGTATTTTAAAATATTATTTTTTGTTACCACATCAAAAAAATAATTATTGTACTCAATCTGTTTTTTATTTTATTTTTTTGCTTGAATTTAGAATTAGATATACATACAACTTTCCCACCATTACTTTGGAGTCCGGCTAGTATGACATCAGTGTCATTTCAGTCTGTATAACACCAATTCCAAAATCTACCAAATTGACTTCAAACGGTGAATCCAAACCGTTCAAACCGATCTATTCCAGTAGTTGTGCATTTACATGCAAAATTTATAATTTTTTGAATTTATTTAGTATCAAGTCAAGCGGTCAAATGTGTAAGTTTTAAGTTAATTTTAATGCATTCATTTTTTAACATTTTTGACCACTTGATTTGATACTAAAATAACTAGAAAATATAAATTTTTTGCATGTAAACTCATCACTCATAAAGTAAATCGGTTTGAACGGTTTAAATTTAGTCGTTTGAGTCTATCCAATCAATTTTATATGTCATACTAACCAGACTCGTTACTTTGTCGCCGATTTAAATTACATGTACAACCATGATTTGTTCTTGGCATATTATAAACACTAAATCTATGAGCATCATGTGAAGATAAAGTTAAGTCGCGTCGATTTACTAAGTATTATTGATTTAGTACAAAAAAAAAAAAAATTTGTCATTCACTTCTTTTACTAAGCACAAACACACATCAGCAGAGAGGAGAGAGAGAGAGAGAGAGAGAGAGAGAGGGGTCATCAGGTCATGCAACCAAACAATACAAAATTAAAGAAAAGAAAAGAAAAGGGGAAGGGAGAAAAGCCTTCTCCACCTATTCAATTCACCTCCTCTCCTTTCTCTTTCCCCCACCATTAAATTTTTGATACCTCCAATTGCTTTCTTCTCACCCTCTTTTCTTCTATTGCATTTTGTACTGATTCCACCTCTCTCTCTCTCTCTCTCTCTCTCTCTCCCCTCTCTCCCCATTTTTACTTTAATTCCCTCGTCTGAGAACATTAAATTTCGCCAAGAGAAAAATAGAAAGAAACTTCTTTTACTCCTTTTTGCAAAGAAACAAAGAGACAAAAGCAAAATAGGCAGCACTTTCTATTGAATTTTACTGAAATTAATCCAAGCACCAAAGTTTTAAAATTTTCTAACTCTGTAATAGAGATTTTCTTTTTGGAAGATTTAAGAAAAAGGCGAAGAGGGGCTAGCGAAATGGGAAAACAAGGGCCTTGCTGTCATTGTGGAGTTACAAGTGAGCTCCTAATTTTTGATAATTATTTTATTTTTATTTTTTTAATTTTTTTTCATTTGTTGTAATTTTAGGTGGTTCTGTGGCTTATCAGTTGAAAAATTGTTTTGGTACCTATTCAATACTGAACGCTCCTTGTTTGGTGTATATTGATTTGTTAGGTTGTTCTACCCTGTGCTTGGTGCATGTTAAGTGAACTTGAAATTTCTATAAAATTTATTTAATTTTCAAGTTCATAGTTCATATCCTGTTTAAAGTACAAAATTACAATTTTGCACAATTTCTGTTGTTATATTAATCCTTTATATACACTGCATGATTTTGTGATGAAATGAAATGATACTTAATACTATTATTACACCTTGTAAAAATTCTGTAAATCCTAGGCATGCTTCTAATTTTGTCCAATCTAAATATATCATGATTATTGTTACTCTTATTTTGAGGAACTGGTTACCAAAAATCAAATTCCCTTGAATTAGTTCTAAATAAGGCAATGCCTCGGTGGCTCATGATGTAATTGAAATGAAAAATCTCTGTTTTAACTACCACGCGACGAAGGGAATAGCAACAGTTTCAGTACATTACTGGTTATGTATCAGTTGAATTTTGGTTGAGTCTTATTCCACACCTGCGACCAATTTTTTAGGCCTGTTTAGTGTTTATCTGATTTTCATTGCATGACACTGGCCCCCAAAATTGGGTACTTCAGTTGTCAATAATGACTGGTTTAACTTAAATTTAGGCTGTATAGTAATCATCAAATGCATTTTCCTAGTTCCAAAACAAATAGTAAAAAAAGGAAAACTAAAAACCAACTGCAATGTGCAAACAGGTACACCTCTGTGGCGGAATGGGCCACCAGACAAGCCGGTATTGTGCAATGCATGCGGGTCCAGGTGGCGTACAAAAGGCACTTTAGTAAATTACACGCCAACCCGTTCCCGTGAATTTGAAGAAGTTGAAGTCAAACCTAAACCAAAACTTCCTATAAAAATAAAAAATGTATCGTTCAAATATGTTGAGGATAAGAAAACACTGCCGAAGGAGGAACTGAGTAGTCATGGGAGCACCCGGATGGTTCTAGAAGGTGACATGAGCAGCCGGTCTTGTTCTGGTTCTGGGTCAGCTATTTCCTCGGAAAGCTGTGTGGTAACTCGCACAAATGATTTGACTGGTGAGTTTTAACTTCGTTAAAATATAACTTGTGCAATATAGTAGGGTAGTGCTTCCTTATTTTGTAGTCTTATGCCTTATTTAACAAGCAATTAGGTCTTAAGCTTCACATAAGTCCAATTGCGCACTTGTACAATTTCCATCATTTAAGATTAGTTTAGCTAATGAGGACTTAAGTTATCAAAAGATACAACACCCCGTCTCACAAACATAAGCACATAAACTCTAGGGCGAGTCTCTAGCACACCAAAAATTATATGGACGACCATTATTGATTTGATCAATTGCTATTATTTGATGACAAAGTTTACTGACAAGGATATTATTGTAATTAACTAATAATACATCTCCCACAATATTTTATTCTCATTCTATTTATAAGATTTGTTACCATAACAATGTAATTTATTGTATTTAAGTTTTCCAAAATTATCCTTGGTCTATCGAATAGTCAAAATTTCTTCACTAAAAGTGGTGTATTAGAGCGCATTTTTAAACTCTAAAAAGTTCAAAAACTTGTATAGGTAATGAAATGCAATTCTTGAATTGTAGATGGAGATAATATGCATTATTCCATTATTAAATTGTGAGATCAACATCAGTGTTAATTTTTGTTTTGTTTAGCTTCAGGTTCAGTGCAATCTGATTCATGGGTTTCAATCGTCCCGTCAAAAAAACGAACATATGTGACTCGCCCAACAAAGCAGTCTCCTGTTGAAAAGCTGACACAAGATCTTCACTCAATAATGGACGAGGAATGCTTGTCACACTCGCCTTCTGATGATGATCTCCTCTATCCAGAGTTCAATTCTTTGGAGACAGGCTATGGGAGTGTTTTAATTAGAAACTTGAATTCGAATTTCAATTCAGAAACCGTGGAAGAAGAGTCGGAGGCGAGCTCAGTCCTGGTAAATAGTAAATGCGCTGCACCAACAGTTACTAGCTCTTTCTCCGATTCCATTGTTCGTCCAGACAGTCTGAAGAGGTATGAGTTTTGGGTAGTAATAGTTCCGCTATGACATAATAGTTCACGGCCAAAATTGAAGTTCCAAATATTTCATGTCTTGTAAACTTTTCTTTTATGTCTTTTCAAAGATACATCATCCCTTCTCTAATTTAAATCTGTTAGGGAGAACACTGGTAATGAAAAATCGGATATGAGAGACAGGACGTCGCCTTTGGTATCAATAGACCTACTAGTAAGTTTTCAAAGTGAATTTGATTATTGTTTCATCTACTTAGATGCCGTTTCACATTTAATTTTGATGTGGCAAGCACTTATTCAATTTTGTTTCCTTGTTTAGGACATAATAAACTATGACAGCTTCATGAAAATGTTAACGCGTGCGGAGCAGCAGCAACTACTGAAGTACCTCCCTTCAGTGGATACCAATAATGCCCCTGAAAGGTGTGTCATTTATTGCAAGAAATTACTATGTTTTATACTTTGCCTCTTTACCATTTGGATTGGTATTGGTAGTTTGGTACTGTTTAATCTTAAGGCTGGATAGAACATCAGAATGTGTCCAGTATGACCTTTTTTCACCAGTAGGCAAATGATCGGTCACCTAGTTTTTAAAGCAAATATTCTCATGGTATCAGAGCCAATGACCGAAGTACTAATCCTACCATGCCTCTGTTAATAAAATTATATTTTCCATGAATTGTCTTGCCTACTCATTAGTGGGAGTGTCAATAATATATAAATTAACTGCCTACTCTACCAGCTCAAACTTTCAAAACTACAAGTTGTGTTATCTTAACTCACTTCCTATTGCATGTGTGCAATCTAATGCTGTATCTATTTTTGGATATTTGCAGTGTAGAGAAAATGTTTAAAAGCAAGCCTTTTACGGATGCTGTATCCCAATTCAAGACAATTCTAGGTGAAGGTGTACTGAGTCTTTCCGTTTCTGGAGCAACTGGAGAGGAATGTAGAATTTTGAAAAGTCTTGTGTTTGGTAACTTCACCAAGTCTAAATGGGTGGAGTGCTATGAGCAAATCAAGGTATGTTTTCAATTGGTACCAGGTCATACCAGGTGCATAATACCAGGAATGCATGGATCTGTTTCTTTCAGTAATGTTATTTTTTTTAGATGCATAAAAGATGTTCAGAGTTGACACGAATTTAGTATGTTCCGAATGGTAAAGTACATCTCATGCTAAGCTTTGACCGGTTTTATTAAAAAAATTTCCTAAAAATGTAACCTCTAATGAGCTATTGTCTTTTTTTTTTTCTTTTACTAGAATAAACGTCGGAACCAGACAAAAGGTAAGGAACTGATGAGTGGGCTTGCTAGTCAGGCATCAATTAAGAGGCCTCGTGACAGCTTTTCAGGTTTGGTATTTGTTCTTTCCGAGGATTTCGGTCCCAAATCAATACCCCATTAGTTGTAGTCAGTAAAACAAAGTATTTCAACCTGTCGACTATGCTAAAATTTTTATAGTACATACGGATATGATATGATCGTAGCTATTATAGGTGCGTGCCATATCCCTATCCTATATCTTTTCCTTTTTGTTCATGAGCATATTTTGTGTGATTCAGAGGTCAAAGGAGACATGAGAAGCCCTAGTAAAGCTCGCAAATTGGGGCCCACAAACCTTCCATCTCATGACAACGGCCATAAATTTACAGCTGGGGCACCTCAATGTACCGAAAAGGAGGGGGTTTCTTGCTTAATTCCAGTCCCTTTGCACTATGAAGATAGTTCCGACCATGACTTGCTCATGGATGCCCCTCGCAATGCACCTTCGCCTGAGGCTGAACTTCTATATAATGTCCCCTTGAAAGTTAAATCTCACGCAAATAGCTCCCCCCTTTTAGATAGTGAGATAACAGGAGAAAATAGCCTTTCTAGTCGTACCATTAAGTAGTTTACCTTCAATTGTAGTATTAATAGATATAGCATACTATGTTTTACTGATATTTTTATTTTAAATAACCAGATGGACAGTAAGATTGTAGTATTTACACCTTTTTTAGACTAAATGGGGTTGGTTTTTGTCTTTCCCCTTTTTAGATAGCCTGGTAAAGTATAGCTTTGGCTTAAATCAAGTTTTTCATATTGTTTAGTTTTGGGAGGGTTTATATTACTCCTAATAAAGTAAATTGTCTCTGTGAATTATTTTATTATTCTGCTGTCACATATATTTGTTCGGGAAATATGATGTCTCAGTCTCTAGCCTGAAATTTTTTGTTTTCAATTCAATGGTGTTTAAAAGAAAATTGTTGTTATTACCAAAATTATGTTATGATCTCTCTGTGAATTTTTTTTGTCATTACCAAAATTAAATTATTGACGGACGGGAGAATACTTGTATCGAATTATTATGCAGCGGGATCGGATATGATCGGGTTTGTTCATGCTCCAGAAGAGGAAAACCAGAGAGGAACATGAGGGAAGAGCAAGGGAGAAGATGTGACATCGCAGTACAAATTCTTTGGATCTAGTCTTAGTGGAGAATTTTGACAAGTTCTTTGGATCTTATCACTTTCCCTGTATTGAGTTTCCACTTTCAACGGTAGCTTGGCTTGCTAGAATACAATCTTGACTTCAGACTAATTCTTTCAAGTGTACTCCGCTACAATGGATGGCATTGGTAAAAATTGATTATGAACTTCAAAATTGTATGTTACTTAAGAATCTATCTATGAGATAAATTGAAATGTCTGAAAGAACATGTCCGTCTTAGAGTATGCTTGTAAAGTGGTGACGTGAGGGGAAGGAAAGGCAGCGAAGGGCAGACCGATCTGACAATAAATCGGAAGGGAAGCAGAAGGAAGAACAGGAGAACGAATGTAAAATTGTTGTATGATTTCAGTGTTTTTTCTTATCGATTCTCATCTAAATTAGGGCGTAGACGAGGTGACTTTCTTATCTGTTCTCTCCGCCTCATCTTCTTTTTAATTGATATTCGTTCAGAAAGACAGTTTTTAGAGCATCTACAATGATGATTTATTTTAAATTGTTAATTTAATGTGTTAATTGCTAATATAATTATTGGGATGTACTACAGTTTTTGAATTAGCAAGTTAATTTTAGTGTCTAATTTATGATTTAGATATGTATATAAACTTTTTTATTGGATCAGGACTAAATAAAAGGACTTTTAAACTAAGAGCATCTACATCCCTGGTATTATTAGAGTTTCTAATCTGATGTGGCAGTTTCTAATTCAATTTCAGATATGTGTGAGAGTTTCTTATTTAGAAACTATGCATGAAAGTTTCTTATTAAGAAACTATTTATAAACTCTAAACTGGCCAAATAATTAGTTCAAATTATTTCTCCTTTTTAATCTATTGCTGACATGGCTTAATAGAAATTCCAAAAATAATTTCAAAGATGTAGAGTTTAGAAACTTTTGAGACCTTAATTTCTAAAAAGTAGTTAACAGTTATTTACAAACTCATTTGAATTGCTGAGATGTAGATGCTCTAAGATGTACCTTTCAGTACCGTTATTTTTATGGAACCTTGTCAGCGCCAGCGTCCTGATCTCGTCAGCTGCTGGAGGGATTTGTGGAACCTCTGATGTATGTTGGGTATCTGTTTTATTCTCACTGAGTCTCAGTTTCTCGAATAATTTGTATGAGGGGTCGGCGGAGGAGAGAATGTATGGGATTGCGATTCAGGGAATGAAATTGCTAGTGCATGAAGAAAAAAAAAGAAACTTGACATCTCCCTTTAAAATAAAGGTCATAATGGTAAATTATTTTTTAAAACAATTAAATAAAAGATAAAAGAAATAAAAGAGAAAAAGAAATAAAGTTAATTTTGAGTGGAGATATTGGATATTATGGTGATTTTATAGAGATATTGGCTATTTCAAAAGTTTTGATAGGCTCTAAAATAGAAATGAAAATTTGGCTAGATATTTCATATTAATTGGACGAGAAAAAAATAACAATATTGTAGTTTCATTTTTTTTGTTTGTTATTGATTAGGCATTCGAGAAGAAAATGCCTTTGCATAGTTTTTCTTGTTAAAATATTAATTTGTAGGTATTGACTAGACATCTTAAGTCTATAACATTTTTGAAATAATAAGGTTTAAATAAAGTATTTTTAAGTCTTAGTATATAAAATATTATATAGCTCGAATAGTCAGAACAAATATAACTTTCTAATGGAATGCCTTTTCATATCTTATGGTAAGTTTTTTTTATGTCTTTTTAGAAAATAATTTTCTGAATCGGACAAATTTGAAAATAAGTTGAAAATGAGTTCAAATTTTAAAATTTTGGAAGTTTTTTGGATATTAATTAAAATGTCGGTTGGTGCTCGCTTACCAAAAATGTTTTAACTTGTGCGTGACAAAAGTAAAAGCGGGGGGAAAATCACATTGTAAATTCTCAATAAAAGGCGCTTAATCGAGCCGAGCGTGACCTGATTTCAATTCACCTTATTTCGGTACAAAGTACATGTCCGGCCATTCAATTCACCTTATTTTGGTACTTGTATTAACGAACTTGACAAGTGCTGCACAGCTAACAAGTTTTTTTATGAATCAATTATATTAGTTGTTCATGTCACAAGGACAAGGTGCTTGCCGACTTTTATTATTCATATATATATATTTTTTGTCTATATTAACCTTGCGTTGTATCAAGTCACTAGGGGTGGACCCAGAGTGTTCCAGGAGGGCAGCTGTCTCCTCTGGATTTTGAGTTTTAGTGAAGATTTATCGGTTCCGACCAACTTTGTTTCCCCTTCTGGAATTTTTTCTGCCCCCTCTGGACGTTTAATTTGTAATTCGAGTTAAATTTAGGATTAAAATTGAAATAAATCTGTTGAATTTTGATTGGTAATTAGAATTATAAGTCAGAGCATCAGAAATTACAAGTTAAAGCATTGGAAAGTATAAGTTAAAGCATTTTTTTTGTCGAGTACCTAATTGGTTAATGAATTTAAACCCGATTAGGTATTTAAACCCGATTCGATATTTTTTTGCCCCCTTGACGAAAATCCTGAATCCGCCCCTGCAAGTCAATATCTTAATTTATTTATGATATTTTAAAAGATTATATGAGCTATGTTTTTAATGAACATTCCAATCAATATCAAATAACCATCAACATTTTTTGTTTTAAAATCTATGTCAATATTTGGGTCATGGATTTATTTACCGATTATAGAAATGCAAATTTATTTAAGGTTGTTGTCTATTTGGTCTTGTCAATGAAGCACGTGATTTGTGTTTTCATTGAAGTAACTGCAATTATATTTATGCAATATAAATTTGCACAAAGAACCATTTCTGGTCTATTTTTAGTAGATTTCTAAGTATGCACTATTTTTCTACTTTGCTCTCACCTATAATACAGTTTAAATGTAGGCAAATGTGAGATTGGTAGGAAAGGCGGTAGTAGAGTTGCTAGAGGTCCTTCTCACTTGGCAGCATATGTATGACATTGACATGATACTGACTATATTGGAGAATGTGCTTTGACTGAGATAACATAAAAGAGATAGAACAGAGCCCTTGTTATTTATTTTTGTTGGGTCAGAGTTGGACACAATATTAATCCTGGAGTAGACACATGAGCTAATATATACTGGGTTAAAATATTTTTTTCAAATTCAGAGATAGACAAGTGCTAACTCCTGGGCCTTAATAGATTCACTAGTGTGTCAGCCACTATTTTAGTCACGTCACGTCATATTACATGAAAATAAAATTAATCACGTGACGTGATCAAGTCACGACATGTTTGTCACATCATGTCACGTCACGTATTTTCTTATCTAAAAAGAACTAAAATAACTATATTATTTTTTCTATGGAAATAAAAAATCAAAATAGTTCATCCATTTATCAAAAATCTTTTCAATCTGCGTACGACTCGCTACATAAATTAATCGACATTCCCCATGGAAATAGACTAATTTGTTTTCACGTTTTCCGTGAAGACCACTTCAACGCTCCGACCTCGAATCGGGAAAACCTACCTGAACTTGTTTCATACCAGCATCTAAATAAACAAGTCACTGACAGTCACACCTACCAAAAAAAATAAACATGTGCGACCAGAACATCGATTAACTTTACTGAAACACCAGTTGTCTCTTGAGTTTTGCCCTTCCGTTCTTCTCTCCCAATAAAAACTCGCAGAAACAAAGCATTCGCAACCGACCATTGAACAAAACCCCCAAACCAGAAAGCACAAAATCACAATCCGTGTCGTACCTACACTGGATGGTGACCGGCGGCGCGATCCGTCGGTCCGCGGCGGCTGCGATGGACCGGGTCTACGGGGAGGTCCGCGCGACCCGGCGAGCCCTAATCCGTTTCGCACCCCATCTAGGAGCTTTTGGATTTCCTCTTGATGCCGAATCGGGCGCGGTTCGGATCGTTCGAAACATCCGCACTTTCAAGATCCACTACGCAGCTATACTCTGGACATTTCTCCTTGCCTCTCTCTTTCCTCACCACCGCAGCTCCATGCTTCTTCTCATGGCCTCCGCTAAGGCAATCTTATGCTACGCCGTGTTGCTCAAGGCTTTTCCTTCTTCTACAATCTTGCGCAGGGTACTGGATCGGAGGCTGGTTGCTGTGGTGTTTCTAATTGTGGTGGTAGGGGAATTGGTAGCAACTAGAGCTGTCGAGAGTTTGCAAATGGCAGCTGTTGTTGGGTTACCGATGGTGTTCTTACATTCATTGTTCAGGATTAGGGATGATCTCTTAATTGCTGAGGAAGCAACAGCGAATGGGGATGAGGTGGCTGCGTCGGCTGTGGTGGAGAAGGAGAAAGAGAGAGAGCAGAGGGAGGAGGGAGTAGATCTCGAAGCAGTAGTATCCCACGGTGATTAGTGTAATATTTGATCATATTTTTTTTTTTTTTCTGATTTTGGTGCTTTAATTTTTCTTTTTTACAGAGATTATCAACAAAGCTTGAACAATGAACAGGTCAGTAGGAAATTAGGACTTGGTGCGATATGATGATTGTAATTTTGTTAAATTAGAAGGTTTAGGGGAAGTTATAGAGCTAGAAATTTTTCTTCCCCTTGTTCCTCTCTGAAATAGTTGGTACATTTGATGTTAATTGGAACATGCAAGGCAAGGGTCGTTTGGGATTTGAAAACATTAAATAAATTCAACAAGTGGAATTGTCAATTGTGTAATTTGCCCCGTATTTTCATGAGAACTGGTCGACTGGAGAGTAGAGAGTGGAATTAAAAATGGAATAACTGAAAAAAGAAGAAAATAATTTATGGGTTTATTTTATTAGTTCGAGGCTTCCAAAAAAGAAAAAGGTTTGGTTGCAAACTTGCAATGGAGCGTACCGGGTACGGCAAGCATTTTTGTTTGGTACGGAGGAAACTGATGGTTGGATGAAGAAGCGGGCCTTCCATTCCCCAATTCCTAGCAATAAAAAAGTTAATGGAAAACTGAAATCGGAAACAGAAAAACAGTAAGATATTAGGTCCGGATCTTCTGTGACGAGTATGAACAATTGAAGACTAGGCACTTTTACTGGTTTTTTTTTTATATATATATAGGCCCGTAGGTTTATGTAGTTCTACAGTTGACGAATGTGTTCCCTGCCCCTGGCCAACTCTTTTTAGTATTATCTTGAGTTTTCTTCGTTATGATTCTGGTACTTTCGTCTCGTCTTCTGATTCCATGAAAAAACATAGTGGTGTTTTGACATTAGAAAAACATAGTGAGATCGATGGACTCTATGACCGTCCGATTTGTTTTAAGATTCGCATCCGCAACTTTCGCATTTGCTTTAAAATTCGTGCACATGAATCTTAAAGTGGATCGGACGGTTCCTAAATTCATCAGACCCAAGCTGTTCTCTTCTGAGACAGCCTGTGTTTACATAGTATGAATTCCTCACAAAAGTTTCAGCCAACTATCATACTCTGCACTCATATTATTAGGGCTGCTAATGAGCCGAGCCGGCTCACGAGCCAATGAGTTGAACAACTCAATAAATTGTGTCGAGTCAGGCCCTAAACTAAATAAAGCCCGAACTCGACTCGGCTCATATTTTATCACTCAAACCGGGCCGAGCCCGAGTCGAGCCGAGCCGGCTCATGAGCCCTCTCTTCTCTTTCCGATTTTTCTTCTGTTGCTCTCTCTCTAGTTCCAGCAGCCATTCGAAAGTGAGAAAAAAAAATGTCTTTATTGGGTTCCAGTTCCCCATGCTCTATCTTTACAGCATTATCTTAGGATCCGATTGATTCTGTTATATTGCATGACAGCATATATAGTTTTATCTGCCTAATATATTATATTATGCCTACCTTTGTTTCTAAAGTAAAAAATCTTTTAATGCGTTATTTAAAGTTGAAATAATTTGCTTGTGCAGACAAAAGAGTTATGGACTTGAATAGATTTTGATTTTGATTTGATTTTGAATACCCGCAGGTAGAATTCAAATTTGCTAGCTGCCTTTTTCTCATAGTAGATTATTACTTTTTTTTGTTTTGTTTTGTCATTCTGATTTAAAACATGTGACTATATATATATATAGAGCAGGGTTCCACTGCACCCCTCTTTCTCTGCACCTAACCGGCTCCAAAATCTGAACCGAACACCTAAATTAAATTGATGGATGAGATTGTTTTTCCTCCCGACGTTTCATTTCCAAAAAAACACTCCTCAACTTCTTCTTTTCCTCTCCAGTGACCAAATTTGATGTGTTTCTCTCCAGTGATTGAAATTGCCATGGCTAATCAAAGCGTTGAGTCTCCTTCTCGCGATGCACTTTCTCCTTCCCATAATTCCAGTTTTCCTTCCCGTTGTACTTTTTCTCCTTCTCGCGATGCACTTTCTCGCAATGCACTTTCTCCCTCCGCCTGGCCTTCCGGCGAACCCACCCAAACTTCATCACCAGCCGTAGCTCCAAGCTCCGTCGAACCCTCGTCGCCACCGTCATCATTCTCTGACGTAATCTACTTTATAAATATATATTAATTTTTTTTTAATTTGCATAGAGTAATAATGAAATTCAACTCTGACATGTTTCTGTTTATCAAACATATGCAAAAAAAAAAATATTTCTTTTTCGCAAATGAAGCTATTTCATCTATATGCAACAATTTTTGTGTGCTTATCTGCAAATAAAAGAATTAATTCAAATGAGCCAATTTTTGAGTTTTAATGGTGTATAAGCAAAAATATTGGCAAGTATATAAGTTCCAGAAGCATAAATCATTATGTGGTTTTGAATTTGAAGTACTTACCATTTATAATACATCATAGCTTGTATTTCTTATTGATTGGAATCATGTGACCTTTTAATTAGGACGGTACTTCTATTGAGGATGAAATGGAGATAGACAATTCTCGTGAAGATAATACAAATAAGAATGATTCTACATTCAAAAAGAGTGATAATCATTTTGTCGAAGGCATGGAGTTTGCGTCACTTGAAGAATTTGAAAGCGTCTATAACAATTTTGCCGCTTCGGAAGGATATACGGTACGCATAAGGAGGACCACTAACTTTCCACGTACAGATAAAATTCGTTACCGTCAGTATGTGTGCTCTTGTGCTGGATCTTGTGAAGAGAAAAAAACAAATGATGTGCTTAATTTGGATCCCGAAAAGACGAGGAGAAGAACCTCAACTCGTAGAACTGGTTGTCCTGTCACCATATCCGTGTCCAACAAGAAAGGTATATGGAAGGTACAAACCATTACTAATGAGCACAACCATCTTTTGGTTAGTCCCAATAGTCGGAT
The DNA here is from genome assembly GCA_025461045.1 of Carex parvula. Lineage (NCBI taxonomy): Eukaryota > Viridiplantae > Streptophyta > Magnoliopsida > Poales > Cyperaceae > Carex > Carex parvula. The sequence goes on along the minus strand of JAJGRW010000933.1, from coordinate 95,510 downwards.
CCATTTAAGAAAAAGGGGAGGGATGCCGTCTGTGGCAAAGAAGCTAGTGGAAAAGTTTAGTGAAACAGACCTTCCAATTGGTAGAGTGGCAGATATTATTAATTGTGATGGCATAAATGTTTCACAACGAGATTGTTGGAACCATAGAAGAGATCTTAGGAGGAAGAATTTGGATAGTGGAGATGCAAATGCTGTTATGCAATATTGTATTGAGAAAGCACAAGATCCGAATTTTTTTTATGCAATCCAAACTGATGAAGAGGATAGGATGGTAAATTTTTTTTGGATTGATTCGACCGCTCGTCAGTACTATGAGCGGTTTGGCGATGTGTTGGTCTTTGACACAACTTACAAAACTAACAAGTATGGTTTGCCTTTGGGAAATTTTGTTGGCGTCAATAATCATACTCAATCCATCATGTTTGGTTTCGCCTTATTGCAAAATGAGCAAGAACAAACATTTGTATGGTTGTTTGAGACTTGGCTACGTGCCATGGGTGGTAAGTTACCGATATCAATCCTCACGGATCAAGATCGTGCAATTCAAAATGCCATTGCAAAGGTGTTTCCAACAGTTACACATAGATTTTGCCTTTGGCATATCATGCAAAAGTTTCCTGAACGTTATGGTTCCCTTTACAAGGAAAATTCACCATTTTGTCGAGATTTGAAGAATTGTTTGTATTACTCAATCACTACCGAGCAATTTGACAATGAATGGCAGAAAATTATGAAAGACTATAAGCTTATGGAGGATAAGTGGTTGAATAACTTGTTTGATATTCGACGATCATGGGTTCCCGTTTACAATCGTACCATATTTTATGCCGGTATGAATACTACCCAAAGATGTGAGAGCATACACTCTTTCTTTGATTCATTTCTTAACAAAGGCACCACTTTGAGAGAATTTGTGGTCAAGTATGAGCGTGCTCTTGAGTGTCGATATAGGTCGGAGCATGAGGAGCGGTTTGCTTCAATATATAAAAATCCAATCTTGGAGGTGAAATCTCCACTTGAAGAACAAGCCGCTAATGTGTACACACGAAATATATTCAATGAATTTCAAGTTGAGCTTAAGGAAAGTCTCAAGTTAAGAAAGGAGAAGATGGATAAAAGTGGATTTTCAAGAAAGTACAAAGTATCAAATTTTCATAATTCTGATGGTGCATTTGTTGTAAATTTTGATGTTGAGACACATGAGGTTTCTTGTGAGTGCCACTTGTTCGAATTTAAAGGTATATTGTGTCGTCATGCATTAACCATTTTCAATAAAAAGGATGTTGCAAGTGTTCCTCCGAAATATATCCTACCACGGTGGACAAAGAAGGTGGGGGAGGGAATCTATATTCCTCTTTTTAAAAAGGTTGGAGATGAATCTTCAATGGTTAGTGATTTGAAATTTAATGATATGATGAGTCAGTTGAGAGCATATATGCACATGAGCACCAATGCTCGTGACTTCATAATGGAGACTTTAGATGGAGCAATTAAAGGGATTGCCAACTTACAATTAGAGAAAAATCAAGAAGTGAACAAAAGTGCAATAATAATCACTGGATGTGTTGAAGGTAGTGTCGAACACTCCTCGATTGCTAATCCGCCCATTACAAAAACAAAGGGTCGTAGAAGGGAAGATGTTGGGGTGTCGAAGAATGGACGCTTCAAAAGTGGTTTGGAAGTACGTATCGAGAAGTCGAAACAACAAAAACGACACTGCAAAAATTGTGGTCAACATGGGCACTACTCTTCAACTTGCGAGCGAAGAAAACAAGCCGGTGTTATGGAGAATGCACATGCCGGAGACTAGAGATGTGTGGTTATAATGAAGCACGTATGACTTGTGGTTATTTTGGAACTTTTATTTGATATTTTTGTTATTATTTGACATTTCTAAACATGTATGAATTGTGCTATGCTTTTATTTTTATTCAAACTTGTGCTCAAAAAAAATATGTTCTCAACTTTTTTTTGTTTATTCAATGTGATTTCTGTGATGTTCTCAGCTTTCGGTTTTATTTGACATGAATGAGTTGTATTGAGACAAAATAGTTTGTTAACAACTTCCAGTATAAATCTGTACCACCCTACTAGTATAGTTGCTACTTTATAATGGTAATACAACTCTATTTGGCTTATGTTACAAACAACAAAAACCTGACACAATGACCTTTAGATTACAAATAATAGAACCTCAATGCAATAACATAAAGAGATTTCAATTTCAAAATCTTTAATTAATCATCATGCTTACAAAAGATAATTATCTCAATCTCAACATAACTACAAAAGCAATTTACAATTAAAAAAAATCCCTAATCTCACATAACTACAAAAGCAATTTACCTATAGTTGTTAGTGCTTTGATGCACTCCATTCAACTAAAATAAATAAATACACAAATCCTGAGTTGTACATCAAAAAAATTGAAAAACTAAACTTTATTCAACTCATCTATCCATCTCTGAGCCTTCTGATGTTATTTTTTACCTTTATCCATCCAGTCAATTTAATCTGACCTGCAGAGAACACATAAGTCAATTTAATCTGATGTTATTTTTTACCTTTATCCATCCAGTCAATTAGCCTCCTGGACTCGTTATCTATGGGCATTAGCTTTTTAATCTTCATCTCTTCATTTGAAAAAGAAGAAGAAATCAGAAAAAAAAAATTAACTACAATAGTGGAGGTTACACAAAGTAACCTAAACAGAAAGGAAGAATGCTCACCAAAGGCTGGAACAGACTTGTCATTGAAGTACTTCTCAGGCTAAGTAATCACTTCAACAATACAATGTTAATTTAAGGAAAAACTAAGTTCACAATTTATTAAAAATTTGCTATGGTTTCGATTGAATAGGTGAGTTCATCACTTGAAGGAATAAGGCTCATGAGAAAAAAAAAACTGTTGCTTGCCCTCACATTCATCATTCATGGGACCACATATATGTCAGAAAGTATAAAAAATCGAATTTACCTTGGCGGGATATAAGGAGGCAAGAACAATAAGGGAGCAAGAAGAAGGAGAGGGTGCAGAGAGGGTATCTGAGCAGTTTGTTCTCAATCGCGTGGAAAGGGGCATGACCTCGCCGGGGGACCTTCCTGATTTGCAACGCAGGTGAGGGTATGAGAATTGAGAGGGTCTATGCGAGAGACAGGAGACAGCGACTATGTGAGAGAGGAGAGCAGCGGCGGGGAAAAAAAATCAAAGAGCTGATCTGATCCGATTGGAGTGGAGAGCAGCGGCGAGGTTAAGGTATGAGTTTCTTTTTTCAAATCGCTGATGGAGAGAGGGCGAACAGGCGAACAGGAGAAGTCCAGTACTGGAAGATAAATATTGGCGTTATCAGTACTTTGATATGCACGATTTTTGACGTAAATCAGAGAGTCCAGATTTAGGAGCCGGTTAGGTGCAGAGAAAGAGGGGTGCAGTGGAACCCTCCTCTATATATATATATATATTTATATAGCCCCATTTCAAGAATCATTCGCTTCTAATTTTTTAGAAATATATAGTATTTCAAATTATGAGTGACTTGTAATTAAGTAAATGTTTGTTTTTTTAATGCTTGGTATGAGTTGAGCTCGCGAGTTATGACATGAGTTGAGCTCGCGAGTCATGAGTCGAGTTAGAGCCGAGCTGAAGGCTCAAACTCATTAAATTGAGCCGAGTTTTTTTCTTCAAAACCGAGCCGAGCCCGAGCCGAACCTGTTTAGTTATATGACGAGCTGAGTCGAGTTTTGAGCCGAGCTTGACTCATTAGCAGCCCTACATATTATTTCACTGGATAATGTTGTTAGAGGACAGCTAAATAACGATGTAGTTTAAATTACATATATACATTTTTTTTTATCAAATCAGAATATTTTGGATTGAATGATATCTACAAAAAAGTGTCTACGATGAATAATAATATCTACAAAAGTGTCTTAAATGTATTAGTGCGAGACTATGTGTATTGAGTTTTGAACTTTTCAAATTTAATCTCTCTTATTTCGGTTCAATCAAACAAATTGGAATTTACTTTGGTTATTTTGATTCGGTTGCTATTCGGTTGATAAGCATAATTCGGTTTGAAAACCAAATTTTCTTTTGGTATAACTATTTACATTCAGTTTTAACCGAACCGATCCAATGAACACCTCTAGATTGAGACTCCAATACAAAGCGCATATTGGTCCGTACTATGAATCCATATCTCTATTTTCAGAGTCTAAACAATCAATCTAAACCATTCAACATAAGCTCCATATAAAAATATATTTGCAGAATAAATTTTATATTTTTTATATTTTTTTGCTATGTTTTAAGTAGGTAGAAAATTACTGTTTTGAACTAGAAATCACAGATCAAGTGATTTCTACCTATCCATAAAAAAGATGCTAGATGAAAGTCCAATAAGGACAGATTTGAAAATAAAAAATGGAGTAGAAAATTAATTCCTGTTGGAACTAAATATCGTCAAATTCAAAATTTAATAAAAATTATTATATAAATACTTCTATCTAATTAGCACAGTAATTTATCATCTTGTTACATATTCTTTTAAATATTCAAGTTTTTATTTTTATTTTGTTAAATGTTCAACTCATTATTTTTGACTTAGTAAAATACTCGCCTCGTTTGCTGTGTAGGTCAAAAATAATCCGAAATTTTTATTAATAGGAATATAAATAAAAAAATATTGGTAATGAGGAAGGGTTTTGCGGAACTTCGACATATAGGAAAAACGTTATACTCCATAACGTCCAGGGGACGTGATTGACCATCACGGCGCGTAGCCAAAAGATTAACTAAACAGTGTAAAACAAATACAGGCCGTTATGGACCATCGCAGCCAGAGGTGCTGAAAAAAAAAAAAGACGGGATGTTATGGACCATCGCGGCTGACACAGAGAAAAAAAAATTACGGGACATTATTGATCATCATGGCCTGATAGGTGGAAAAAAAATACGGGACGTCTGTGTCCATCACGGCCAGAGAGGAAAAAAAAAGAAAATTGCAGGACGTCTTTGTCCATCACGGCCAGGCGGAAAAAAAAAATAGGGACGTTTTGGTCTATCATGGACTGTCGGTAGAACAGGAAAATCAAAATTATTTGGATGTGATTCTCTATAATGGGCAGACCCCAGCGGGAAAAAAGTGAAACATCTTGCAGTGTCACCGTCATCTCTCCCACGGGAAGATGGAAAGTATGCGTCTCTTGTCTCCACCGCTCAATGAGGCCAGCAAGGAGCCATTTGTCAATACTTATGTCATCCATTCGAGAGACCTGATACAAACCAAGCCTACACAATATTGGTTTGCAACGCTCGTGGTTTGAAATCACAGACCGGTGGTGTCGAACATCCACCCCGTTATAAGCCTGTCATTGTTATACAATTTGGTTAAAATAAAATATCATAATTCAAACATTTATGTCTCTATATAAATTTTTTTGTGAATTTTGGATATAATATGATTCATTAAGTAACTTACAGTATCAGAGAACAGTGAGATCTTATGCTGTGCATGCGGCATCCATAAAATTGCTAAACTTTTATGCTGGCAAGCTCGGATTTGGTCGGGCCTCATATGCATCATCAACATTTGCTGCAGGATCATGTGGCCATAGCTGCTTGACATCCTGCATGCATAATATTTTAAATAATTTAGATTTAACCCCAAAACTAAAACAATCTAAATTTAATAAACACTCTCATGATTTACGTAAATTAATTCAAGTGTGAAGTTAAAATATGTTATGCATCCTAATTCATAAAATAAAAATATGCATGGAAATATAAATTTTCTAATAAAACCTCATGAACATCAAACATATATCAAATTAAAAGTTAAGTTTTTATTATGTACTACATGAATTTTTTTCATCATTTTAAAAACTTAACATAAAACCTAGTACATATATTACAACCAGCATGCCATTAGTCCTAATTCCCTTATGTCCCTTTGATCATTTTAAAAACTTAACATAAAACCTAGTGCATAATATTATGTACTGCTCACTGGTTTCTTTTTTTCCGAAATCCTTGGCCTCGATGGTCCATAATAGGCAGTATTTGTTTTACGCTGTTTAGTTAATCTTTTGGCTAATCGGGCCGCGGTGGTCCATGACGTTATGAAGTATAAGATTTTTCTTATATGTCGAAATTTCACGAAATTGTTTCTTATTGACGATATTTTTTTATTTATATTTCTATTAAAAAAATTTCGGAAAAATAACCTCCAATCAAATTGTCCTATTATGATCACAATTAATCCATCAATCAATGCAATCCGGTAAACACACAAGGACACACCACACCCACACCCATGTTCTTCTCATTCTGATAATGCGAAGGAAGAGAGAAACTGATGTCACCACTGCGTAGAGCAGATGGTTATGATATCATTTTCTCCTACGGAAGAATTTGGATTCGATTTCTGCTTAAAGCGGGAGAGGGGTGTGTAGATTTACCGGACTGTAATAAAAAAAAACATAGGCAGAACTACTAATAGAGAATGGGATCAATTAATTTTTATTTTTTTTAATTTTTTGTACTTATACCAAAATTTTCATATATATAGTTTAGAGTAAAATACTAGAAGTAAGTATACAAATTTTATATAATTAATTTCATTCACGTTTGATCTAATAGTCAGAAAATCCAACTCCAACCCTGTAATATAATACATAAATATTAACACACATAAAACAATACTATTTTCTATATCACATGCCGAATTGATTGAAGTTCTCTATCACCTTCTTCCTCTAAACAGAAGTACAATCCCTTGATATCCTAGACAAGGAGCACTTTTTTAAATTGCTCGGGGGTTGCTGGGAGCAAATTCGTTCTGTGAAATTTGGACGATTTCGAAAGTCGATCTGAGCCGAAAGTACGGTATTATCGGAGCTAGGAGCATAAAGTTTCTATCTCATCTCGATCAAAGCGCGGCAGCGGTCGAAAAAGAACGGATCCAGTCATAGAAAGAGATGAAGAATAAGGTAAATATATTTTCTATTAATAAAATGAGTGAGGCTACGGTACTATGCATAGCACGGATTGGGTCCGTGTTACGGCTCAATATTTGAGTTTTCAAAATCCTAACGGTCGATCCAAACCGTTCAACATGATTATAAAATGAATATGTACTTGCAAACCAAATTTTACATTTTTTGATATTTTGATTTTTTTTACTATTTTTTTAGATAGGTAGAAAATCACTGTTTTTGGATGGTCCAGAATTTTCAGATCAAGTGATTTTCTACCTATCTAAAAAAATAGTAAAAAAATTCGAAAAAATGTAAAATTTGGTTTGCAAGTACATATGCATTTTATAATCATGTTGAACGGTTCGGATCGACCGTTAGAATTTTGAAAACTCATATATTGAGCCGTAGCACGGACCCAACCGTGCTATGCATAGTACCGTAGCCTCACTCTAATAAAATTGTTAATAGACATTTAAAAACACTAATCTTAAAAAAATAAAGCCCGCACGTCTCGTTTGTGAAAGAAAATACACCTTAAGATATAGTTTTCTCACCTGAATGAACACATTTTAATCTTCGTATTTTCTATTGCATATATTTTATTTCTATAATTTATTTTAAATATTTATTTATTCCATATACTTAACCAGAAGTCTATTATCCTAAACTCACATGCCATTAAATCTGTGGAATATATACAGTGCCAGAAGGAAAAAGGTAGTAGATAACAGGTAAGGATATTAACAGAGAATTTTAACTTCATACAGCGCATGAACCATATGCAGGGCTGTGTTAGTGATGCAGTTTGTGAACTGTATGAAGAAAACTGCTCTGTTAAATTCTGTACCCCTGGATAACCTCAAGGATTACCATGGTCCATAGCGGACTTTTTATAAATACTTCAAAATAGATGACTCGTTTTCATCTTGATCTAAAATAGATAATTAGATGGTTTTGTTTGGATCATTGCAATGTTCTCTTTCAATCAGATTCGGATGCACATTCAATATATAATGGTCAATTGACTCTCATTTATTTAAAAAAATTATATTTATATATAATTTTTTATACAGTAGAATAAAATTTCATGAATATTGTAAAACTAACGCAACATGAAGAATTTATATTATTGAGACCGTTCCCATTTAATTTTCATAACTTTGAAAATCTAATTCGGCCTCTGCTTCAAGTACTTATTGCGTTCAGATTCCCTAAAGTAATTCAAAATTTAAGTTTGGATCCGGATCAACCAATCTGAGATACAATGCATAGGAACGCTATAATATTTGTGTGAAAACTGATCGGACAGTCCAGATCCAAACTCAAAATTTGAAGTACCTTGGGTAATATGATTCATTATTTGTCTTATTTGCCATCTGCCAAGCCCAATGGGCCGCCAACAGTTGTCTCAAACAAGAATGGTCCAATGCATTGTCATAATTTATATGTAAACGAAGCTCTTTCAAGTAAAAAATTAATTTGAACGGCTCAAATTAACTATTTAAATTTTAAAATGTATATATAACTTGAGGAGGGTTCCAATGCACCCTCTTTTTGGTGCACCCTCCCCTCATTCGGCCATTCAAAGTCCAAATCGTCGATCCAAACCGTTCAACATGATAATCTAAATAAAATATACTTGGAGACCAAATTTTATATTTTTTTGAATTTTTTTACTATTTATTAAGATGGGTACAAAATTTAATGGTCTAAGTATGGCTATTTTTTGTAAAGTACTTAATAAATAGTAAAAAAATTCAAAAAAATGTAAAATTTGGTCTCCAAGCACATTTTAATATGAAGAACACGTTGGAAGGTTCGAATCGACGACTTGAACTTTGAAAATGGCCGAATGAGGGGAGGGTGCACGTAGGGTGCACCAAAAAGAGAGTGCATTGGAACCCTCCTCATATAACTTATAAGCATATATCTTTGTATGTTTATATAAGCTAGTGTAGTCGGACTCGTCATATAGAAATATATTATTATAAAAACGTTAGTACTTTAGGTAAAGTGCAAACATTATTTATACAGTTCGATCGATATTGATCAAGATTATCAAGTACGTAGCTAGGATCAGGAAACACGGAGCGCTGATTTACATCTTCTATTTTATATTATTATTTTTCTTAAAGAAAAGATGGGATTTTTTTTAAAAACCATAATTAAAATAATTAAATTTACCAAACCAGCATGATTGCGGCCAGATTTACAAAAACCATCAAAACCGAATTGCCAATTCGGTCCGAAAGATTTTTTTTTCTCTGGACCGAAATGGCAATTCGGTCTTGTTGTTTTTAACCGGTTGTAGAAAAAGCGTCACAGAAAATCAAAAAACAAGCCAGATCGAACTGCCAATTCGGTCCAGAGGTTTTTTTAGCCTGGACCGAATTGGCAATTCGGTCCAGAGGTTTTTTTTTTTTTTTTTTTTTTTTTCGATGGGCAAAATTTGACATATATTAGCATATTCATACTAAAGTTACAACAACAATTTTTTTCATTTTCAAAGTCCAAATCGTCGATCCAAACCGTTCAACATGATCTCCACAATAAAATGTGCTTGCAGATCAAATTTTACATTTTTTTTGAATTTGTTTACTATTTATTAAGTATTTTACAAAAAATAGTCATATTCAGACCATTGAATTTTGTACCCATCTTAATAAATAGTAAAAAAATTCAAAAAAATGTAAAATTTGATTTGCAATCACATTTTATTTAGATAATCATGTTGAACGGTTTGGATTGACGATTTGTCTCTTAAAAATTTAATTTTCAGTGTTAGATTTGTCTCTTAAAAAAAAAAAAAAACTGGACCGAATTGCCAATTCGGTCCGGAAAAAAAAAAATCCTTCGGACCGAATTGGCAATTCGGTCCAGGCCTGTTCGGTCCAAAGGGGGCCACACGATCGGCCACAAGCTGGCCACAAGCTTTAATATTGATTTGTTGTGAAAAAGAGGGGGATCGAAATGCCAATTCGGTCCGGAGAAAAAAAATTCGTTCGGACCGAATTGGCATCTCGGTTCTGATGGTTTTTGTAAAACTTCGGGTCATCATGTTGGTTTGGTAAATTTAATTATTTTATTTATGGTTTTTAAAAAAAATCCCCCATCCAATTAAGCTCTAATTATTGTTGGATAGTGTCGTTATTAGGTCTATAAGAAATAAGAAATAAATTGTTCAAAATAAGTACGCTGAAATATTCAATGTCATTTATTATAATGACCTTTTAAATTAATCTATTATTAATGACCTTTGGAGCCCAGAAGATGTGGAACGAATGAAAAGTAAATGCAAGACAAGATTACACGCGGTTTTGTCCGACATTTTTTATTAATATCCAAAGTTAATTACAAATTAATAAATATATCCAGAATTTCTGGGATTTTCGAAAAATACTCCAAACCAGCCATTTTCTAGTCGGTTTTCTCCTCTCCAGAAACCGGCCAGAAATGGCCGGTTTCTTCCTCTTTTTTTTTTTTTTTAGAGACACTATGAAGAGCAAGATAATGAAATCTAACACTGAAAATTCTAATTTTTTATTTAAATTATTTGTTAGATTACTTCTTTTGATTTATAATTAGCATATTTATATTAAAATATACTATATTACTTGAAATTATATTGAATTACACTATATTACATTAAATTACACTAAATTATGTTAAATTACGCTAAAATACGGTAAATTCCGGTAAATTACTTTGTGTCTTCATAGTGATGTATAATTAGAAACTATTTTTTGTTTCTCTTTTATCTTCATATTGATTTATAATTAGAAACTAGTTTTTTTTAAGAGACACTATGGAGAGCAAAATAATGAAATCTAACACTGAAAATTCGAACTTTTTGTTTAAATTATTTGTTAGATTACTTCTTTTGATGTATAATTAGCATATTTATACTAAAATACGCTAAATTACTTGAAATTATGTTGAATTACACTATATTACATTAAATTTTTTAATTACGCTAAATTATGTTAAATTACGTTAAAATACGGTACAATTTCGGTAAATTACATATGAATATGGATGATATCTTTACTGAGAAGGCGAAAAACGACGACGAAACTTCAAACGGCCATAAAATGACACTTGAGTATCCGATTTCAGCAAATGACCACTTTTCGGAAAGCTTGCGAAAATATGCATGCGTTAGTGCCCACGATGCCAGATTTCAAAATTCAAAATTGCTAAAAAAACTAAGAGAAGAGTCTCAAAACTTGAGTTGAAGTTTCCGATTAAGATTTTCATTTCTATTATTCGATCTAAGTAGCTCAGTAAATTAGTTATATAATGAACTTGTAGAATACCAATTTTTACTATTTTTGGAATTTTTTTACTATTTTTTATGATTTATGAAAGATGGCACAAAATTGGCCTTCCGTAATCTACCTATTTCATTATAATTAGTGAAATTAGTGTAATTTAGCGTAATTGAACATTATTTAACATAATTTATCATAATTTAATGTAACATAGTGTAATTCAACATAATTTCAAGTAATATAGTGTATTTTAGTATAAATATGCTAATTATAAATCAAAAGAAGTAACCTAACAAATAATTTAAACAAAAAATTCAAATTTTCAGTGTTAGATTTCATTATTTTGCTCTTCATAGTGTCTTTAAAAAAAAAAAAAAGGAAGAAACCGGTCAGAAAATGGCCGATTTGGGCATTTTTTGAAAATCCCAGCAATTATGGGTATATTTATTAATTTGTAATTAACTTTGGATACTAATAAAAATTTGAAAGGCTAATTTAACAGAAGGAACTCTTGAAATTTTTAAGAAAATAAACTAGAATAAAAGAACACACTGTACCTAGCTAGTTAGTTACAATTAAACTAGGGTAGGCGAAACTCACAAGCAGTATATAACTGTTATGCCTAATTGTTGTCACGTAGTTCAAGCTGTCAAATTTAAATCTGACTTGTGCACATCTTTTCGGGACCCGATCCAAAAAGATTTTCTGAGTCGCATGATTAAAATCAATCACCATGCTGCTTAATTGATGGAAATGCTCTGCTGGCATGTTTCCATCTTGAGAGCAGGTTGGGTCCGATGTCCATCAGACTCAAATTTGAGACCGATGAGTTTCGGGATCGTCCGATCTGCTTTAAGATTCATGTGCATGAATTTTAAAGCATATGCGATAATTGCGGGTGAGAATCTTAAAACAGATCGGACGGTCATCGAACCCATCGAACTCACTTTGAGTCCGATGGGCATCAGATCCAAATTGACCTCTTCCATCTTTTGCCTGTCCCTTCCAAAGTAATGGGGTTGAAACTAACAAATTTAATAAATAATGTGTTTATATACTAAATTTAATTATTTTCAATTCTATTTAATATAAAATTAAGCGATCAATGAATGATTAAAAAAACAAATACATTAAAATAACTTACAACTTTTTATATTGAACTAAAATAAAAAACTTGTAAATTTATTTTCATGTATCTCCATGAAGTATCACGATCTCTTTTCGTTTTTATTTTATTTGAATTTTGAAAGACCATTTGCATACATTAATTTCTTCATGAAGTATCACGATCTCTTCATGAAGTATCACGATCTACTTCAATTTTATTTTATTTGAAAGACCAAATACACACTTTAGTTAAATATTTTTCTTTCCCATTTGCATAAATTAATTTCTCATTCGGTGGCAAATGAAATGCAAATTCAACCATAGGTTTCAACTTTGAAGTAGGGGTGTTCATCGGTTTGGTTCGGTTTAAAATTCGGTTTCAAAAATAAACCGAACCGAACCAAAATTTTATTTCGGTTTGTTCGGTTTAAACCGAAATATATTATTTTTTTATTTAAAACAATTGATTTATAATAAACCAAAGTATATTAAGAAATAAACCGAGGTATTAAGAAATAAATCGGGATATTAAGAAATAAACCGAAACATTTAAAGCAATTGATTAAGACCGGGGTGGTCCGGACCAAATTTATAATATATAAAATTTCGGTCGGTTCGGTTATTTTGGTTTTCAATTTTCAAACAGAACCAAACCGAAATTATAATTCGGTTCCGTTCAAAACCGACTAAACCGGACCAATGAACACCCCTAAGTGTACCCCGTGGAAAAAACGAAAATCAAACTTGAACCGGATCGGATTCGGATTCGGATTGGATCCGGCCCAGAGAAGGAATATTCTATCTTGAGTGCCGAGACACGTGTTCCATCTCGGGCTCCGCAAAGCTGCTATATAAAAGCACACCGTCTTGTTTTTCTCGATTGCATTTGCACCATTTAGGGTTTTTTGCGCCGTTCAATACACAGAAAAAAAACAGCCATGGAGACTACCTTTATCATGATTAAGCCCGATGGTGTGCAAAGGGGCCTCGTAAGCTCTATCTCTCGCTCTCTATTTTTTATCTCTAGTTGGCCTTTTCTATTAAATTGATTGGGGTTGGGGGTGTTTTGGCTTCAAATTGCTCCTTTTCTTGAATTTCTGATTGATTTATTGGTTCTGTTACAGATCGGTGACATCATTTCCAGATTCGAGAAGAAGGGTTTCTACCTGAAAGGTATATATTAAATTTTTTTTAATCATATTTGATTATGCTTGTTTTGTCTGTAGATGTCGTAGATTAAAAAAAATCCAAGTCTTTCTATTGATTGCAAAAAAAATCTTGTCTAATTTAACTTCTTCATGGTACTTGCGTGTCTCTTGCTTACAAAAGTGAGATCAGTTTATAAAAAATAATTAAGAAACGAAGGTCATAGGGTATCATCGTAGTTTTCAGTAGTTTCAAATTTTACAAAAGGGAAACACAATTTTTTTGGAATTAAAAAGAAGAGATTATTAAGAGTTGTGCATTATCAGTGATTTGCTAAGGAAGAGTTACAGGTGGGTCCTTGCATCAATTTTTGTATCAGTAATTAGAGGGCTTGTATAGTGGTCCAGAGTTTTTTTTTTTTCTGATTTAATTGTCAAATGTGTAACCATCTAAGCCAATAAAGGCAGGTGAAATTGGGACCCTCAGTTCTAAGTTTGTAGGCCCAAATTGCATTAAGTGATTTGATTGCTGTGCATATTTGAACTGATAGTTTTGAAATTTTAAATAGATTAAAGTAAAATTGTCTCTATACACCTGTGCAATTAGCATATTTGAACTTTTATGGATTTGAAAAGATGCAAATGTAATTTTTCCTAAAAAATAACTGTACTGATAGAATTACCTGCCAATAATTTCAGCAATGAAGCTCATTACTGTGGAGAGGTCTTTCGCTGAGAAGCACTATGCTGACCTGTCAAGCAAGCCGTTCTTTGGTGGTCTGGTAGAGTACATCGTTTCAGGACCTGTTGTGGCCATGGTTTGGGAGGGCAAGGGTGTTGTTGCCACTGGCCGCCTCATGATTGGTGCTACCAAACCCTCGGAGTCTGTCCCTGGCTCTATCCGTGGTGACTATGCTGTTGAAGTTGGCAGGTAATATGTTATTATAGGATATTTATCAAATGGTCCCCTTGATTTTCTGGAATTTTCGTGGACTATTTTGGGTTATGTAAACTAACTCCTTAGAGCTGGTATGTGCCAGTTGTGAAAGCTGGTTTACTGTTGCATTTGTTGTTGCTTCATAGCAATATGGTTCTATTGCATTCTAAAATTGATACCCTTGGGCTGAACCCATTACTGCATCAATGTTCATTGATTGTGCAGTTCGCCACCTGGAATCCAAGAGCATGAAGTTGCTACTAATAACATTGCAATATGTTGTTTTTGACCTCTTAGAAAAAGGAATTCATTTCTTAATTTGTTTGGTATTATCTTTATCTTAGAACTCCATAGTTCTATTATCTAACGTGCTTAACTATTTGTACTTGTACAGGAATGTGATCCACGGCAGTGATTCAGTGGGGAGTGCCCAGAAGGAAATTGCTCTTTGGTTTCCCGAAGGACTTTCTGAATGGAGGAGCGAGATGCACCCTTGGATCTATGAGGCCTAAGATCTGATCCATTTATTTATGAAAATTTATATTTTTGGAGTATGGTGTTGAGTTGTCTTTTTCTTTTCTTTTTTTTTTTGACATGCCCCATGCTATGTGTGATGAGCATGTGTTAGAATGCTGAATAACAGTTGGACCTTATTTTTGTTAGAATGCTATGTTTCCTAAAGTTTGTGTTAAAATGGTTGCTTTTGTTAGAATTTTTTTTGGGTCTTTAAGGCTAAGACTTGATTAATTTGTAGAATTTGACGGATAGTGTCACCTTCATTTTACCCCTAGCTAGCAGATCGTGCTCTCAAATCTGGGACCGTTTCATTTAGTCATATTGTCTGGATACTGATAAAGGGAAAGTGAGAAATTGCTGTATATAATCAGTAATTTGTGTCACTGATTATCACCTCCAAATCCGATTGTAGAGAAGGTGGGGGTTTTTAAGTTGTCCTCTCTACCTTTTCAGCAGTCTTATCAGGGAATCCAAAGAAATGAAGAGAATTCTTCCGGGAAAGTTCTTTGGGGTTGCATGTTTGCTTCTGCAAATCTGTCGCATCAGAAGTGGTCTCCGCTGCGTAATGTTTATCAGTCTGTGTTAGTTCTGCACGGAAGAACGACAGCGAGGAGTTCATCAGGTTCAAATAAAGAAACTCAGCTAGCTATTACTAGGCATGGGTATTTTGTGGAAATGAGAATTTTTAATATGGTGATGGGAATTTCAATTTGTTAAAACTAAAATTATTTAAATTATGGGAAAATTTTTAGAATAAGGTGTTCGGCAAATGTATAGGAAATTTGTTAGGATGTTAGTTTGTTTTTCTTTTTATAGAAGATGTAATATTACAATTAAACTATGTTAAGTGTATTAATACTAATCACTGATTATGATTGATATAATTGTATATATTAGATTCTACAAATGTTTAAATGAGTGAACTGATTATACAATACAAAGTGATATCAGAATGAACTGACCACACTGAAAAGTGATAAATGAGTAAATTGACCACACACTGAAAAGTGATATCAGAGTGAACTAACTACACTACTGCAAAGTGATAAATGTGTGAACTGGCTACAAACTGCAAAGTTATAAATGGATGAATTGACCAGCACACTGAAAAGTAATATCATAATTGACTATACACTACAGAGTGACAAAGGAGTGATCATGACCATCATTTGTAAAAAAATCTAAATTGTTTATATATAGAGCTATTGCAGCAAATGCTTCTTCACATCTTTTATAGCAAACTAATAAAATCATCTTCTTTGATGGAAAATGAATAATGATGATGAGAATTATACAAATCTCATCATGCCACATATAGAGAGAAATATAATGGAACCAATTCCATGCCATACTTCAATCATAACTGGAATGATGCATGTCAATGAAGTCTTAGATGGTCATGAGTGTCGTTGTAAGCGAGAATTTCATATGGAGACTTTTATTTTCCGTGCATTTGTCAAGCTGTTGAGAGACAGAGAGTTGCTCCAGGATGGACAGATGTTGGTTGAAGAACAAGTTGCAATGTTCTTATACACACTTGCTAAAAATGCAAGCAATCGCATTGTGCAAGAACGATTCCAACGGTCGGGTGATACAGTAAGCCGTTACTTTCATATTGTAATTAAGGCTATTATTCGGCTATCTGCAGAAATCATAATACCCCCTCGACTTCATACACCCCAACTTATCCAATTGAGAACAATATTTAATCTTTTTTTAAGGTAAATTTAATTTCAATCATTATCAAATGAATGTCTTTTTAACTTAAAGTAAGTTTAATTATTCACTATTTTTTAATATACATGATTGTATTGGTGCTATTGATGGTACACATGTTCCTATAACTATTGCTTACGAATATCAAGCTTCATATCGTAATAGAAACATACATTGTCACAGAATGTTATGCTCGTTTGTGATTTCGACTATCGATTTACTTATGTAATGGCCGAATGGGAATGATCAGCTTCAGATGCAACTGTACTAAAGAGTGCACTTGACAACGGATTCACAGTACCACGAGGCAAATTTTACTTTTTGGTTGATGCTGGTTATGCCAATACATCGCAATTTATTGCTCCTTATAGAAGTGTGAGATATCACGTGCGAGAGCAAAATGCAGCTAATGAACAATCGCGAAATTACAAAGAGCTCTTTAATCTCCATCATGCACAACTTAGAAACCATATTGAAAAACTTTTTAAAAATGCGGTTACCCATTTTAAATGTTGCAACATAATCATGCAATTGATAAAAAAGCGGACATAGTTCAAGCAGCATGTATTATACACAATTTTATTGTATATCACAATGGCGATGCCGCTTGGACTGCAAACGTTAATTTGAAAATTGATCCAAATAATATTGTGGATGTACCAGATGGAGATGAAGAGTACGGTGAAGATGTTGAAAGACTTAACAATCAACGTCAGACAGGAAATGAAAAAAGAGATGAAATTGCTAGACTTATGTGGGATGATTATGTTAGACGTCAGAATAGTAACTTAACTTAAAATTAGTTTAATCTATTAAAATTAAGCGTTGCTAGTTTAATAATTTCTTGTATTATTAAATTATGCTTGTTTAATTAATTTTAGCCTTTGTATTATTAAATTGTTATTTAAAATAATGACTTGTTCATCATTGTATTTCATTTCTGAATGTGTTTAATTATTATTCGAAATGCATTTAATAGTCATGAAATCAAACGGGGCTCTATTTATTATTCGTAATATCTTTTGTCACCTCCAGCATTTGAGAAATAAAACGGAGCTCCGAGTATATTTTTTTTTTAGCTTTGATCTGTTATAAAATAGGAAAGTTACCCACATGGTTTTGAAAATAGAAATATACATTGGAACCTCCGAACACTTCATGGGCAGAAATAAGGGTAAATTTAGTTTTCCTATGAATTCCTATGGGAACACACCTTCATTATTCAGATTTTTATTACAACTAGATAAGATCATAAGCCGACTAATATCTTCTTCATATACACATAAAAAAATAACATTTTAACTCTATTTTTTTAATTTGAATCGAACTTATGGAATGCAACATAAAAAATATATTCCATATTAACTCAAAATGTCGTTAATTTGGTCATCTAGATCAGAATGAGAACGACCAAATTTAATAATTGTACTTTGATATTCGAATTTTAGAATTCAAGCTACTTAATGTGTTAAAAAGAAAACACCAATGAAGGCACAATATGTGAAAACATCTGAAGCTTTCTATCTACACATCAATTTGCCATATCATGTTTTGTCCTTTAGCTATTCTGATATCTAGACAATAATCTAGTTTTTTTTTCGGAGCTGAACTACTAACAAGTTTTTTTTTATAAACACAAGTGTGTATTACAAGCCACCAATCGGAACATAATAACTCCAAGCTGTACTCTAATTCACATTCACAGAAAATATTTACTGTAGACACATGATATTAAAACCCAATATTAACTAAGATTCTATAATGGTGCTCTTCTATGCTTAAGTGGTAACAGGAATCAGAGGTAATAACACCATAGATTGTCTAAGCTGTTACCAAACTCCCTCGTATGTTTATTATGATATACTTAACCATAGCACCGAATGGGGTCATTGCAGCCCTTGGCAGTGGACTGCTTAAAGCCAAAGCGGCCACCTTTCGCAAGGTACTGCTGGTGGTACTCTTCAGCACGATAGAATTTCTTTGCTGGAAGAATCTCGGTCACGATTTGGCGGTTGAGCGTCTTCTGGAACCTCTCCAGTGATTCCCTTGCGGCTCTCTCCTGCTCCTCTGTGTAGTAGTATATCCCTGACCTGTACTGCGTCCCAACGTCATTTCCCTGCACGTGAAGTTATTGAACCTTAGTTCTCAACATATGAGATAGAAAAAGTTTCAAGTGGGGCCTATAAAATCACAATATCCCTAAAATTGAGACATATTACAAGTGCCCCTCTGGATAAGTATTTTCAAAGTACAGACAAATCATATTCAACCCCCTTTCTGTTTATTTTGTATAGAACAAAGTAGCACTATAACAGTAAGGGTGGTTTTTTGGACATCTGACATAAATTGAGAGCAGCGCCAATGATGCTTCGATGATATACAAGGGTTATCTGGTATTCTATTTTTTTAAGGGTATCTAGTACATCTTTTTTAAGAAGGCACTTCTATATTGAGGTTTTGTAAGTTTTGAATTCTCCCTTACCCCAAAAAATGTAAAAACATTTTGGTTAATCTGAGGCTATTCAACAGACACCACATACTTTCCAGAACGTGGCAAAAAATATCAAGAACTAATAAAATAAACCTTTTCTAGTCGTCTGACAGATGGGTACCATCATAAACAATATTAGGTAAATAAGGTTGGTTTCATATACAAAGTATCATCTGGTGTCATCTGAACCATAAAGAAATATTAGATGCAATTTTCAAACAAGACGTGGTAGCCCAAAGGGAAAGGTATTGACTAGTTGACAGGAAATGTTGATCTGTTAGCTGTAACATAGCTCAGAAACAAAGTGTACCAGGATAATATAAACATTATTCTGGGAACAACTAAGATTTTTAAAATATTATTACATACATCACTACCACTATTTTTAAAATATATATGATTAGACAAATAACTATCATATGTAGACCAAGCCCAAATTGAATTTGACAAATTAGATTATTACCTAGTCCACCTATCATTGTCACATCACCCTATTTCTATTGCTTCTGAACAAGTTTTCTCTACTTAGCACAATTCTCTACCTCTTCAACTCATACTTAGATTAAAAAACTATATATAATTTTTGGTGTCTAACATATCCGCAACGAGGATTATCAACAGGGAACATAAGAAAACACTAAAATCCTGCAGGACTAATACAAAATATGCATTATGGAACCCTTCTGTCATGTCTAGACATGTTTATCCCTATAAAACTCTGAATACGTGTATAGAATACGAAATACATAAGAAATCAACTACTTTCTCATAAAATATAAATATTATCCTGGTCACAACAGTAATTTTGTACATGGGCACTCTATATCCATATCAATAACAAACAATTACAGCAGCAATGTACATTTGACTTCTCTAGTGTTTATATAATTGCACAACCTCCCAAAAAATAAAGAATGCATGAAGACCGCTCATTACATCCCAGATTTCTACTAGAGATTTCCAAACTTAAATGAAGGTTTGGCAATAACAAGAAAACACTCTGACCTGGCGATTAGGCGTGGTGGGGTCATGCCGAGCCCAGAAAGCATCAAGCAAATCCTCATATTTGCATTCACTAGGGTTGTACTGAACACGGACAATTTCATTGTGGTTCGTCATGCCAGTGCAGACATCCTCGTATGTCGGTTCGTGCAAGTTGCCCTGACTGTAACCAACTTCGGTCTTGGTCACACCAGGAACCCTTTGGAATGCTAGCTCAACTCCCCAGAAACAACCTTCAAGACCAAATCTTAGATTTAGGCACATTGTCACTTAACTTCATAGCTATGTAAAATTTACAATGAGTTAAGGTGCATAAATGTCTAAAACATCAGTTCAAATAGACAACACTGTACACAAGCAAAAGGGAAACAAAATCAATTCCAGTTGAAGTTTTAGTTTAGCAACACCTTCTTTGGTGAAATAGTGATGGATGCCTAAATTTAACGCCCCTTGATTTCAGCATATATAAATCATTAATCTTAGATGTCCAAAAGTTATTTGAAATAAAAAATGTCACTAACCAATCACAAACTATTCTATAATTTTGGTTAAAAGCCTCATAAGCCCATTCCATTAACATGAAACATAGAGTTAAGTTACACAAACTATTCTATAATAACAAAACTTGAAGTCACATTATGAGATGTTCGATCTCCATGAAGCAAAAAGTAGCATTACTGATACAGATACTTAACCATTAAAACTTATCATATCCAGCCATCCAGGGGTTTCGAATTTTGACTGTCCAAAGTAAAAAGTTTAAACTTATCATATTATATTTCGTCTATAATTCAACTTCACTACTCCACTTACGGCCTCAAATTGCAATTGCAGTAATAATAACTGAATAACTGAAAATTATGAAAGTGGAATCAAGATCCATACCAGCCCCGAATTGTGCGAACTCATTTCCTGGAGCCGGTACATCATCATCAGGTCCCTGCGCGATCGCAGAGGAGGCCTCGTCTGATATTCCGCTACGTGTTCCGAAGGAAAGGCCGAGCTTTCCAAGCCAGCTCATAGCAGCAAAGCGGGAACCGTACAAGGGGGTAGTAAGGGTTTTGTCGGATTTGGAAGGGAAAGGGAAGCAACAGGCTGACTCTGATTTTGATTTTAATAGTAGACCTATGCGAGGGAAAGAGAGAGCGGAGAGGAAGGTAGTAGGAGGAGGAGGTGAAGTTAAGATAGGCATTGTTTGTTTTATTAGAGAGAAAGAAAAAGAGAGCTAGAGTTAGCGTGTGCGAGGAGGGCTTTTCCTCTCGAGTCTCGAGTCTCGACGGTTATTCCAAAGAGATAACAGGACCCTGTTATTACGCGATCTCAGCCGTTGACCTTTATTGAGATTGGGCATGAAAAACTTTTTCCCTTGAGATTCGCACATGAAAAGTTTTGAACGGTTGTGATAAGAATAACAGGGTTCTGTCCCTTTGGAATAACAGCAGATTTATATCGGTTGTATCTGTTTGGGAATTCGTATCCTCCCAGGTACCTGACTGAACCTGACCGAAACGGACGGCCCAGATTTACTCTCAGTCCAGATTTTTAAATTGGCACGAATCTAAAAGCACAAATAATACCCCTGCGCCATCCCGAGTAATCACCGGCTGAGACTAAATCTGGGCCGTCCGTTTCGGTCAGGTTCAGTCAGGTACCTGGGAGGATACGGATCCCCAAACATTGGTACTTGGTACGAGAGGATTAGATTGGAAAATACAAAATAGGCAGGCTGCGGCGGTGAGTGAAGTTCTGGTTACCGGGGGTGATCGTACTCCAGACTCCAGTACTATTTGTTTTGCTTTGTTCAGTGATTTTTCCAAGTTCACACAAACTTCCAGGAACTTGTTATTTTCTTTTGGAATTAAAGTTGATAACATCAGTCATCTCGCTCTGCGACTGTGCGCTATGTGCTTCTGATTAGCCGTCACATGCAAGAGGACGGAGTAGGTCCGATGCCCATCGGATCTATTTTAGGTTCAACGAGCACAATGACCGTCCGATCTAATTTAAGTTTTGTGCGCACGAATATTGAAACAAATTCGCACGAATTATAAAGCATTCCACACGAACTTAAAGAAAATCTATGGTGATTAAATCCATCGAACTAGAGTAGGTCCGATGGGCATCGGACCTACTCTCAAGTGCACATGCAAATTCTCTTTTCATTGTGTTAACACGTTTTACACGCAGTTTCAAATTAACGATTTAAAGTTTTAAACCCAAAAACTAGCGATTAAAACCCACCAAAACACAAGGATTGAAGATTCTTAATAATTTGTCTCGGCCAATCCAATAGTTTTTGAAGCTAACAGAATCCAATAGTTATATATATAATACTTAGTAAGCACCATCAAAAGCAGAATGATAATAGCCCAACAATATGGAATGAAATCTGCAAAAGCACCAACCTGTTTTTCCTCATCCAACTGTTGATGTTCGTCAAGATCGCGCATCAAAAAATTTGAATGGTTGTATGAGGAAAAACAGGATTAGAAAAGCAACAGATTCACTTCCCAACAATATGACATGTCAAAACATCTCTCAATCAAATGTAAGAAATCCAAATGTCAAATACTATATTATCAAAGTTTACGCCAAAAATTGCAGCCAATCAGCCTGTACTTCAACAATAGTTGTGCTTTTGATACCACAAAATGAAATCACTCCCGTATAGCAATGCATGTGATTGAAACAAAATCACCATGTAACACAATAAGATCATAAGTAAATTCCACTAGTAAAGAGTCACAAGCAGCACCAAGGGACAAGCTCATTGTCTTATCAAAAACATACAGACTAACAATGCTAGGCATCACATCCAAGTTGCAGTAAATAAAAACATCAAATTAAATAACTGATCATGACTGGATGGGCTTAATCTTGAAGTGCAAAGAAATCAGAGAGAAAACGAAGCACTTGAGGTCCTGCAAAACATAAAACCAGATGTTAAGCGAAGGGTACTTGCCACAATGTTCACCAATGAAAAGATAGGAGCCTTAAACTGGCTGAATTTATAAACTTCTGTATATAAAAAGCTTATTCTTTTTCTAAAATTACGAAGAGAACCTCAACAGCATGCTATAAACCAACCCATCAAGCTGCTATGTGAGGTGGCAATCTGGCTCAATAACCAACAAAAAAATACTTAATTCATGAACTATTAACCAAAACCATTCACCAAACTTACCGAATCACAGAGTAATACAAAGCTTCCGTAAACAAATATTAGAATCAGGTAAATAATTAAATTAGTTATATACAGATAAAGGAACAATTACTATCACTTAGCTACCTGAACTCATTAAAACAAACAACTTCTCACTCAGCTTGTATGGCAGTGACCATTGCAAACTCGCCTAAAACTGGGAACCGCATAAAAGATACTAACATAGTATGATTTAGACAGAAGAAAGAAAGAAACCTGGACGAGGAAGTAAAAGACGCAAAGGCCCTCAGGGTCCTTGGAGGTCTGGACATCAACAAGGGACCCGATTTTCGAGGTGGTGAAGGAGATGTGCTCGTTCCCCATCACTATCTCCAGCTCCTGCCGACCGACTCTGTCAGGCTCTGGCCAGTTGTTGTCATCTTCCTTCAATATCTATATTTTTTTTTGAGAAAAAAAATATCTCATTTGTTAGTTGCTCTCAGGTTGTTTATTTTTTCTTTTTTTTTTCTTTTCACTGCATCAAGTGTTACTTCAGTTGATGAACTAATGGCAAACTCAACCAGACTTAAGATTTGAAACCGTCAGCTTGGGATTGAGCTGGAATTTTGCAACCACGTCACCTCATTTTAGCAAATATTATCAGGCAGTATACTGGTATTCTATTGACATATGTTGAAGCATAATCAACAATTTTTAAGTATCGATTAAATTGATTTTGTCTTATTATCTTCAATTTTACAGCTGAGAAAAACCAAACTAAAAACAAAAAATTTCGAATTGCGACAAACTAGCATAACAGTGAAAGCAATATAGTGAAACTGAATGTGTTAATTCTTACACCGGAAAAGGACATCATAATGAAACAAAAAATAATGAAACAAGCCTTTTGAGCTTCTGAACATATCATTTTCAGTTTTCAAAGAAATTATACCTGTACAAAAAAAATTTCCTGAAGTGTTAAAAAGATCAAACTTCAAAGATAGTATGTCTGGAAATTCATGAACACTAACAATTACATTTAAGGTCAAACACTTGCTAGTCTAGGAGAAATCGAACCCTAAAGGCTCAACTGTCAGCTTAAGCGTCACTTATGGACAAATACAATAAAATGTCTAATGGAATTAATAGGGCTTAGTTGGTCAGACTTTGACAAATCAATTATACATTCCGAAAATAAAATGTAAAAGCCCCAAATAAAAAACCCTAGAAAGACAGGCAGGATTCAGGAAGGAGGTGGGATAAAATATTAGGGTTTCAACCTCGCTCTCAGTAATGATGCGGCGGCACTCGCGAAGAACGGAGGGGGAAACGAAAACCTCCTTGCGAATCATGGTGTCGTTCTTGTAGTTGGAGTTGTTAGCGTAGCGCAGCTTCCCGTCGGGGCGAAACTCGAATTCCAAGAACTCGTGCCCGAACTTCCCCTTGTGACCCACATAGTACCTCAGATAGAACTCCTCGCTTTCATTGCTACTCCCTGCCATTGCTCGCCTCTTTCTCCCTTCCGATACCCGCCTCTTTTATTTTCTTCTCTCTCTCTCCTTAGTCCTTTCCTTTCTCGGTCGGGGTGGGAGGGTTTTGAGGCGATCGCGAACAAACCTCATATACAAACCAGGGGTAAATATTTTAACAGATCAGTTTATCTTCATGCAGCGCACCAACCATATCCAGCTCTGTTTCGATTCTATAGTCTGTGCGCTGCATGAAGATAAAACCAATCTGTTAAAATTCTTACCCAAAATCAGGCCGACATTGATAAGATATATACGGGCCGAGTGACTTGTGATGATAAATATAGTGTTCGGCCCGTATAAAAGATCTCTTTTCAAGCCTGGGCCGATATATTTGTTACATAGTAAATAAGCAGTATTACTACATATTTGTTTTCTGTAAATCTCATGAAAATCTCATTCAGGTAAGGTGACAAAATTTCTACGAAAATAACCTGTACAATGTACAACCCGTAATCACAAAGATTTTATAGGAACTACACATATATAAATCTGCATACTACAAAATACATAGATATGAAGGATTACTCAACAATTCATTATAATTTTTTTTATTCATATTTTTAAATAGTTTAACAATAATATTTTGGTTTTGGAAATTAAAGTACTGAAAAATCTGACTTAACGCAGATATTTTGGAGGCTTTAGAACCCTCATTATAACAAATGGATTTCGGAATATAAGAAGGATACCTTCTTTTCCCAAATTAATTAACTCCATATATATATCCTGCTTTTCTCCAGATATCTCCTATTAAACAAACAAATTCCAAGGTACAAGACCAATAAGATCAAAATGTGGCCAAATAACCAATAATTAATTCCATGTACGGACCCCATTTTTGTCCTTAATTATTTCTCAGATTAGGTAATGAAGTTTAATTAAGGTCTGACAATATAGAATGTCCTAACAAGTAGTTAAGAAATTCATGATGGCATCAGAACTGAATTCATCTCTGATTGGTATATTAATTACTGCATTGTTCTGTCATGTAAATAGACACCTATTACAGTATTACTTAGGCCAGTATAATTTTTCAAAAGCATTGTTAACATTTTGAAGGAACAAGGTATATGAAGATAATTAATACTAATTTGTACTGGTATGTGATAATGTTAGTCTTCATATACATCATCTATTTTGCATATACAACTTTTATTCACATTGGCTCGACATGCGTACTCAACATACTTTACAATTTTCTCAAAAATATAAGAACAAGAAAACATAATTAATTTGTTATATTTTCAGTTTATTTTGCTGGTATTTTACGTAGATTTGAGTCATCTTTGCAAATGTTACAGTTTTCTGGCATGTGCAGTTTTGTTTTCTTATGCTTTCCTGTTCTACGCGTTTACAGAAAGGTATGATTTATTAAAAAATCAGCAAAAATTATCTTTCATTAAAACGTAATTTTAGTTAAGCTTATTTTGAAGTTATTTCTCTGTTTCAGCATTTATGATTTACAAAACTTAACTGACATGGTATGAAGCTAGGTACAATTAAGTGTTAATTGATGACCTTAATTAATTAGTGCACATACATATATATATATATATATATATATATATATATATATATATATATATATATATATATATAGAGAGAGAGAGAGAGAGAGAGATTGGCTAATATCAAAACGTTTGTTCCTAGACCGTGGAACAAACGCTTCGGTTTTTATATTTTCAAAGTTCAAACAGTCGATCCAAACCGTTCAATATTCAATCTATATTAAAATGTGCTTGGAGACTAAATTCTACATTTTTTTGAATTTTTTTACTATTTGTTAAGTCAGTTTTAAAATCGCTGATTTTAATAAACAGTGAAAAATTTCTGGAATATTGAATAGTTAAAACAGTGATTTTAATAAACAGTTAAAACAGCGATTTTAAAACTGACTTAATAAATAGTAAAAAAATTCAAAAAAATGTAAAATTTGGTCTCCAAGCACATTTTAATATAGAGATCACATCTAATGATTTGGATCGACCGTTTGAACTTTGAAAATCGAAAAACCAATTGGTTGCACCACGGCTCCGGAACAAACGTTTTGATATTCGCCAACCTATATATATATATAGAGTGAGGCTATGGTGCTATGCATAGCACGGATGGGGTCCGTGCTACGGCCAAAAATTTGACTTTTTAAAATTCTAATGGTCGATCCAATCGTTCAATGTGATAACCATATGAATATGTACTTGCAAACTAAATTTTATAAAAATTCAATTACAGAAAATCAGACTAATTTATAAAAATTCAATTACAGAAAATCAGACTTTTCAATTTTCAACTGGCAGTTCACAAACCCAGATTGCCAATATCGTCAGAAAGAATCATTCCTACGGGACAGGCTTAAATGCAACGTCCCTGATTTGCTCGAGATCACTCTTCAACTTCAACAATCGAGCCAAGTCGGCATTTGCCAGATCAGCCCTCCATACGCTTTCTTCTGACGTCACTTTGCGGATCGCCGCCTTGAGAATCTCATTTTTGCGCTTACTGGCTTCCAGCCGAGCACGAAGCTCCGATGCTTGTTGACTGAGAACAGAAATCGTGTTGGGAATTTCAATTTCTAATGCATCGCCTTCATGATCTGTCTCTGTCTGTCCGTCAGTGGAGGTGGGGAACAAATGATCAATGGTGGATGAGCTGCCGCAATTAGGGCTTGTGTAAAAGTAGGGTTTGCCAGCAGGAGAGAAAGCCACAATTTTCACATTGACTCCACACAACACACTCAGCTCTTCCGCCTTCTTAAACAATCCCTTGCGTCTTTTGCTGAAACATACCTTCAATCAAAACCCAACAACTTAATTAATTGTGTTAAAAAAAACAGAAACAGTGTATAATCCCTAAGTTTAATTAAACACATTATATAAATCTCAAAAGAGATTGAGGTTGTTTACTTTGATGTACAAATTAATGGAAAACATGGATTATTCAAAGGGCATGATTCATTCTTTGTTTGCCCTAGCTTATGATATACAAGATAATAATTAAGATGTAATGAATCTCATTCAAGCATATTGACAAACACGTACCTGCCGATAGTTTTTATTCCCAATCAATTCCATTGGTATCTTTCTTTTTCCACCCTTCTTCTCATTTTGATTTTGATTGCTGCTGCTACCACTACCGTTCTCCATGGGATGTTAGTTATCTATCTCAATTTCCTCGGTGTTTTTTTGTTGTCGAAAGAGAGAAACTTGAATGAGAAGGTTTTGGGTTTAATATTCAAAGAAACAAAACATAGCATCATCATTAAAAATAGAGGATCCGTTGATTTAAAAAGAATAGAATTATATAAAATTCTTCAAATGAAAGAAACACCCGGTGAAGGTAATTTACAAGAAACAGCTTCACCGAAGCAACAGTTCGATGAATCAAATTTTAGACTCGGCCGAATCAGTAGCCACATAAAATCTAACTTATTTGAAAATTTTCTATCATGACTTTGTCATTCCCCACTCTTAGGGCTGCACAAAAAATTCATAGTTCTTAATTCGATTCGAGTTTGATTCAAAAAAGTTTGTAAAAAGTTCGATTCGAAATTGAGTTCGTTTGAAATTAATTCAAACCAAACTTAGTTCGAAATTAATTCAAACCAAACTCAAACTGGACCTAGTTCGTTCGAAATAGGTTCGCAAACTAAACTTAGTCCGAAATTAACTCAAACGTGAACCGTTAATTTCCGCTGATAATGAACTTTAATGTTTTATTTAGGATAATATTTGAGTTTGTAATAATTCTAAGACTTTGGTGATTGTTCTGTACTTCTATTGATATTTAAATTGTACTTTGAATACTTTGGATATTTGAAAACTTTGGTGATGTTGCTCCTGTTGGCTATTTGAAAAACTTTGGATTCTGTGATTGTACTAAACTTTGGTGTTTGATATAAATTTTGATATTTGTAATGAACTTTGATATAAACTTTGGTGTACTGTGTAATTAGAATTCAGAATGCCTAAGTTTTTATTGAAGTGCTATAATTTCGAACTATGGTCCAGCCATAAGTCATAACTCGTAAGTAGTAACAAAGTTCGTAAAAGTTCGAAATTGAGTTCGTAAAAAATTTGATTCGAAATTGAGTTCGTTCGAAATTAATTCAAACCAAACTCAAACTGGAGGTAAGTTCGATTCGGTTCGGTTCGTTTGCAGCCCTAGCGTAGTTGGACTCAATTTCATATGTTCAAAATTATATTTTTGACAATCAATTCTGATTTCTGATCTGGTGATGACCAGACTTAAGATTCGGTTTAAATTTATACCTTAAAGTTAATCAGGAGGATAATCATTAAACAGTGACTGAGTTTTTTTTTAGTAATTCTTCTATTATTTTTTAATTTGTAATT
The DNA here is from genome assembly GCA_025461045.1 of Carex parvula. Taxonomy (NCBI): domain Eukaryota; kingdom Viridiplantae; phylum Streptophyta; class Magnoliopsida; order Poales; family Cyperaceae; genus Carex; species Carex parvula. Next base: position 66,322 of record JAJGRW010000933.1, on the reverse strand, counting down.
TCTGAAAATTAAAGAATCTGCAGGGTACGATGTTAATGGGTTTATTGTAAGTTTTCCAATGAATTTGATGACCTTTACTCTTTTAAGAGGTAAAACAATTTGTTCCGCAGAATATCATGAAATTCATCTAATACATTTAATTTGATAGTCAATTAATTTTCCGTGCTGCTTACGTAGAATATGTGTGCATATTAAAATGCTATAATTGGTATTTGACCAATTTGTTCATTGAATTTCAATGTCCTATTATTTTTATATCGTTTGTTGTACACATAATTCACTGCTGGTTCTTCAATTTCATTCATTTTTTTTATTGCAATTTTGTTAAATTCTTCTTGTGTATTTTTTAGTTTGCATAGTAAACTATTTTTTATAAAGTCATTTCCTTTTTATGTGCATCAGTTGTTTTCTTTTGAGTTGCAATAATTATTTTCTTTTGGGGTGTACTTTTTTCTCATTGTAATTCATTGTATTCTTTTGAGTTGTGTGGATTTATTGAAGAAGATATGATATGAAAAAGTTTATTTATTGAAGGTTAATATGGGAATAAAGAGAAAAAAAATTCTCTCAGCTCTCAATAATCAAAATAGTGCTCTCAAAACAGCGTTGTCCCTCAACAAATCATAGGTGGTATCTAAAAATATACACCATGACCAACCAATTGACATAAATATATGTCAAACAATATCATGATCATGAAAATAATGTTAGTGTTAATTCTTCTGTCATGTGATATCATGAAATGAATTCAAGGTATTCTTGTCTACTTGTTCATTTGTTGATTCAAAATAGATTGTTAATAATGATTAACTCTTAATTATATTTGCATGCATACAATCATACTTATCTAACAGATTAAATAACACTGAAAGTTCAAGTTTTCATATTCTCAAAAATTGCAATAATGAGGGATAAATGGCAATTTCAAAATTTAATAAAAGATTTGTTGAATGTATCTAATGAAAATGATGAGTGTGCATATATGATAGGATCTATCCGTTTGATGAACAAAAATGGGAAAATGAAATTAAAAATGTTTATGCTAATTTGGCATCCTTGCTTTCATTATCAATTTTCTTAAATGACAAAAATAAGTAAGAGAGCATGGGATTATTTTTAATGAAGGACAATTTCAAGAAACAAAAGATTAGTCAAGTAATAGACTAATAGTTTTATAATAGAAGAAGAATTGAATAACACAATTGAAACGGAGAAACGGTCAAATCTCCACCATACAAATAGAGGTACATTTTTCATTAGCATGCAAAGATCTCAATACAAATAAAGCATGCACTGCCTCTTACCTAACCATTAAGCAAAGTGATTACAACAAAAACAGCAAGCAGAAGGCCATAGAAACCAATTCTGATGCCCGTACCGCTATTATAATTAAATGGTCTGCCATAAGGCTGGTACGAGCTGTACGGCGTTGTTTGTGAGGGAGTTGTTGTTGTCGACCCCTCAGGTGTGGATGGTGTAAATGAGCTGCCAGGAGTGGTTGGTGTAAATGAACTGCCAGGAGTGGTGGAGGCAGAGGCAGAGGCAGAGACAGGGACAGCCAGCTTCATGCCTTCAGAGCAGTGCCCTGTGGTACCACAGATGAAGTACCGGGTGCCTGGAGCAGTCAAAGTGATTCTGGTATTTTGGTTCCCGAATGACTGTATGGCATTTGATGCTGAGCAGGCACTGTAGTCTGACTCGCTCACCTCACTAACTGTGTGCAATCCGCCGTATTGGAACACTGCAGAAATCATACATGATACAATCATAGAAGAAACACAAAAATGATGTGAGCTTATCTGTGCTTTACTGGCCTACATAAAAGCATGAGTCTGAAACTTTTTTCTTTTTCCAGTCTGGCTTAACTGATGCATATTCTTGTATTTCCAAAGGATACTCTTTTTCTTGTTAATTAATTTACAACTGACATGTTAAAATAATATCCCCACTTTGTTGTTGATAGGATGATTTTATTTAACTAATTTTAATTAAAATCTGATCATATGCTTTTTGTGATTTATGTTAAGGAGCTTTCTCTGCCTGCCTGCCTCTCTCTCTATCTCTCACTTGAACACAACACAAACAGTCACACTCACACTACAAGCTCATAATTCATAAATGTGTCAAAAATATTTTTGGCGCTCAAAACTATATTAAAGAAAGATGTCACAGTATATTATATGAAAATGTGAGCAGTATCTTATATGGAAATGTCAAGACTCAGGACAGATTGAGACTTACCAAGTGTGTCGCCGACATTGAATGTACTGGAAGAAGCCCAGGAGCTGTAATCGACGCCCGTAGCCCACCCCCCGGACCCACCGACCACATATTCCTTCGCCTCAGCTGCTGCCACCAAGAGAAACACAAACAAAGCTGTGGCAAAACCCATGACTGATTTCCTTCACAGAATATTAGATGTTGATTTTATCTCATTATATAGCACTGACTTAGTAAGCTAGACTTGGATACTGCCATTAAACAAAGTTACTATGTTCTCCAGTGACTATGTTCTCCATTTATCTTTAGTAACTAAAGCTATGTTTCTCCAGTACAACTAAATGGGGGGAACAGTGCTCAACCTATACGTAGGCATGGTTGGGTTATCTAATTTAGCACTAATAATAAAGTAGCATCTGATATTGTTTGGCGCACCAAATATGACCGTACAAGATAAAATATTTGGGTTTGTTGTTCAGAAATAGCGCTACAACACTAAAAAAAGGTTGAAACTTAAATTTATGATAATTGCACAGAGTAAAATTCCTGGTTGTTAAGTTAGGCTATCCAAAAGCAAAGTTGTAGCGAAAAAAAACAAGAAGGGGCGAGAGTGATAGGGATTGTTTTTTAGAAATTAAAAATCCAAATATTCGATAAAGGAATTGATTGATTTTCTTCTAAAAATAGGAGAACGGAGTAGGTCCGATGCCCATCGGACCTACTTTTAGGTTCAACGAGCATGATGACCGTCTGATCTAATTTAAGATTTGTGTGCATGAAAAGTGAAACAGGCACGCACGAAGTTTAAAGTGTTTCGCACGAATCTTAAAGCAAATTGACGGTGATTAAATCCATCAAACCAGAGTAGGTCCCATGCCCATCAGACCTACTCTCAAGTGTAAAAATAGATACAATCACACCATTATATAGTTCCACCAGCTGCAGGTTTCTGGAACCACATCAACGTGCGGTTCCAATGTTTTCAGACATTAAACTCTATCTTAGTATCTCGAGTTCTTGACCACAGATTTGTCCGAAAATCATCGTTGGTGCGGTTCCATCTATTTTTCTAAGAAAAAAAAACAGTCAATCTCTTTCCTGAAATTTGATTTTTTTTATTTCTAAAAAAATCAGTTGTAGGTGTGCCAAAAGCTTTCTAAAAGTGCTAAATTTCTGAACTTTCTTGGACCTATAGCCACATACAACTACATAACCAAAAGTATATTTAACTTTCATTCAGTAAGTAATTAATCTAACAACTCTCTTAAAGGAAAAAAAAAAAAATCAGAAACTGAGGTAAGCTAGTCTTATCCAATGTTTTATCTTGGCGTCTTTCTAGCTCTTCTTCTACACTCAAAACAGTCAGAACATGGCTCCTCATAAGCATATGCATTTTTCTTGTTTTTGGAGTATCCTCGAAGCCTATGAGGTGCAACTTTCAAGTCTTCAACGAGTATTTCACGCAGTTTTTCATTTTCCGCCCTCAATTCTTCAATAACTTGTTGGTGCTTGAGGAGCTGGTGTTGTTTAAAAAGAATCAACGCTTCAGTTTAACATGTAAATAAGGAAAACAACTAAATTGTACCTATGCTGGCATAAACAAAGGATAAATTTGAGATAAGACTAAGAAATAACTCACCATCTGAAGCATGTTGTTTTCTGATCGCAAATTTCCAGTCTGAAAATTATTATTGGAGATTAAATTCAGTTAATAAGAAAAAGAACAGAAAGAGACAAGAAGACGAGAGCACAACATAAATATGCCCAAAATATGATCCAGATAAAATTAAATTTCTTTAACTGAAGACAGTACATTTCTTTTCCCATTTTTATGTTATTATCTCTTCCCAACCACTTGACTTGATTGAACAAAATGAACATACATGCCATACCAAGAAAAATCCAGAATTTTTGTGATGCGTATTATATAAATCAGCTTCACTTACCTACTTTTTTTTTATTATTGCATAATTGAAGGTAAATTGGGGATAAACTAAGTCCCTATTTACGATATCTGATGGCCACATTGGAGCTTGCAGGATTCTCAATTAAATTCAGGGCAAAATGCACAATTGAGGCTAATTGGGCTAAATTAAGATAAAGAGGAGCCAAGTTAGAGAACCATTGCCATATTGATCCAGTGCATTATCAGTCAAAAATTCCCTTATATCATGCACAATACACGCACCATTTCACTGGGTCCCGCAGAACGCTCAGGTTGAATAAGGGGGTTTTGCAAAAAGCCGGTAATGACCTTCTCTGTGCGACTTCCTGTCAATTCTGAAATTACCCCTGTTCTTTTTTCATCTGACATTCCTGTAGATTCTTTAACAACAGAGGTAGTTGATTTGATGGCATTCGTACTGGGTGGTGTGCCTTGTCCTTGTGCAGCACCTTGTATAGTGCTTTGAGAGGAGGATAAACCGGGAACGTCCTTCATTCTTGTCATGATCTTAGCAACCAGCTCCTAAAAATTGATAATTGACATAATTTAATTAAGGAACAATAGTACATAAATGCAAACTAATGTTAATAATGAGTAAAAAAAATAATGGATGCACTACTTCAAAGGAAGATTGGATTCCGCGAACTACTCCTGGTTTCAAAGCAAGCCCTATAGAGGAGTAAAGAGAAAAAAGAATTAATGATAAACAATGGAAAAGAATCACATACACATGGAACAATACTGTCAGAATCTGAAAACCAGTTCTGGTTAAAAATTGCAATTTACTTCAGTACCATACCAATTACCCTGATGTGTGACTCAAAAATCCCTACTTAAAGTCACAATCAAGCCTTAAGTGTGAGCTTTCAAATAGACCCAATTTACTACAAAAAATCTACGGATTTTGTAAAATAGTAAGCATTCCAATAGAACAAAATGGAATGGGCAGACATAGAATACCAGTATTAGCAAAGCTGAAAATGCTGGTTTATGACAGTATCAAAATCTTCTTAATCATGGGACAAATCAAAGACCGCAACCGTGAATTATACCTACTCCAAAACCATGACCGATACCAACCCCACAACCAACTCCGGCTTGGACATTCGTCAATCCCAATTTCTTCATCTAAAAATTGAAAACAACAGTGTTAATAAGGTCAGATTAAAAGGACATCAAGAAGAGAACAATTTGCATACTGGTTTCATCCCAGGTCATGTTCAATATAAGTAATAGCCTATATTTCACATCTCGAATTCCAAAAATGGTCTTTTTTTATTGCAATTCCAAAGTCACAGGAAAATGAAGGACAAATGACGTTAAACTGTAGATTACCTGATGACTTGTTCACATTAGGTTAAACTGCAGATTACCTGACACAAATTCAAATGAGGCTTAATTTACTCAAATTGAATACTTGAAAGGACCTGTACACTACCATACTAGTCTGATACACTTACAGTAAAAAAAATGTAATCTACTTACAGAGGCATTGACATGTCTTCCAACACCAGAAAAAATATCAGTTGCACCTCTCGTTGCCACCATCACTTGTTGAAGTGCTGGTATTGCCCCTAATCAAAATAAGCAAAGAAAAATAGTTAGCCCGCAATAATTAATATGATTCAAAATATACTACTAATAGAAAATAAGGCAAACATTGAACTCAGCACCATAAAATTGAAAATACAAGGGTCATCACATCATATGCAGATGAAAACTTTGTTAAAATACCTCAAATGATAAGTACTCACAAAAGGCTTCCTTTATCCAAATTAGGATAAAAATATAAACAATAACAATGAATTATAAATAATTTGTTTTACCAAAGTTAATTGGACGTAATAGCATGCTGAACAGAACAGCAATGAAAATGCGCAATGAGATCAACTTGTTGTATAATAAAAAAAATTGACCAAGTAGTAGAAGTAATCTCATAATGGGTTTTAGAATTTGTAACCAAATGTGAAACGCATAATGAAGCAGTTATAAATTAAAGCAAGAAAACTTGACAGTATACTAAAACAGCAATGAATACAGAATAGACATTGGTTTGCATTACCAAAGTAAATGGGATTCCCAATCCCGATGCCGACACCGCAGCCTACACCAACGCCAGTGAAGATCTGACCGACCTTCAAGTTAAACGGGTTTTCAAATTGAAACCCCTGCTTCGGCTTAAGGCTCCATGGTGGCGTCCCCATTAGAGAGGCAAGAGAGCAGGAAAAGACAGACAGTCGATGTGAACTGTGTAAGAAGTTGGGCTTCAAATTCAGACAACGATCTCTTCGTCGATGGCATGGTTTCGCGAGTAACCCCAGCCCCAGCCCCAGGTACGTACCTGGACCTACTAGACCTACTAGACCTACTGGACCTACTGGACCTACTGGACTGGATATGGGTATTATTTATTTTTCAGAATTATGTGATAAAAATGTAGTGTACTTTTAAAAGCCTATTAGGAAAGGCCCGCATAAACAATCGGCCTGTTTCAGTGGCCAGTGCTAGACACTGTGTGCTATAGACTATAGAGAGGCAAAATACGTGGGACCCTTCTGTCAAAAGCCTCGTTTAGCACCAGCAATAGATGTAGAGAATCCCAACTTCTTCTAGCACTCCCGATTTTTCGGGCCTTTTTCTCCAGTCGGACCCGCTCTTCCTCTCTCTCGCCGCCTCTCCGTTTTGGGAAGCACGACGAGAAGCGGTGATGGAGGACGAAGAAGAGGTGCGGCTCGAGGTAGATGCGGTCCAGGCGGTGTACGGAGACGACTGTTGCCTCATCGATGAGTTCCCTCCACATCTCACCGTGCACATCGTGCCTCGAACTGCCGAGGATTCCTCTCAACAGGTTCTCAATTCCACTATGTTTTGTGCTTCTTTTGTTTCTTTTGAATGACTCTTAAGCCTAAAAGAATAGGAAATTAAACTATTCAGTGCTGTATCTAGTGGGATCGGGTGAAAGAATGGAAAACACAAAAAATTTGGTTTCTTTGTTGTTTATTTGGTTTTGTGGATTTGTGATGGAAAGACTCCTTTTCAATGATGTTCAAGTGTGCTGAAACCTTGCTACTGCACAGCTAATGGGTCAGTTAGCCGGGTTCCGTAACTAGTTTGGGATGCCGTGTGTGTGTGGCTGAGACAAATAGGGCATCCAGGGGTTTTGGAACAATAGGGGTTTATGCAAAGAAGGTAGTTTCTAGAGTAATTAGTTGTAATAAATTTATATTAATAGATGGGCAGCTAAACAGCCTTTTTCTCAAAAAAAAAAAAGAAGAAAAAAAAGACTCCTGTTTTTTCTTTATTCTTTTTTCTGGTTGCCATTTTCTAACAGCTGCCCATTTCAATTATCTCCTTTCCCAGTTCGTGGAAGCCATTGTCGGGATAAGAACATCAGCACAGGTGCACGCTGATACCTATAGTAATATGTTCTTACTTGTAAAATTGTGAGCTTTCCTTTGTATAAAGTTATAATAATTTGGTCTTATATTTTTCATATAGTATCCAAAGGAACCTGCTCAGGTGTATGTAATTGAATCGAAAGGCCTTGATGTATCTCGACAGAAATATCTAATTACTCGCATGCGTCAGAAAGCTCTTGAGCTTGATGGGTGCTTGATGATAGTAGCCTTGTGTGAGGTAAACTGTTAAACCAAGGGTCTGGATTCGTATGTCACCATATTGACTGGTAGAGTTTGATAACGTTCAACCTGGGATTGTTGTGGTTAACTAACTCAAATTAAGCCAAATTCGTGCATAAGGTTAGAGTTTAAATTCAGTTTTCAATTAACCAGCACCTGCAAGCTGCAATTCTGTTTTGGCACAAACCTTCAAATTTACCCAATTTTCTCTTTAAATTCCTCCTCAGTGGTTCAAGAAAGTAATGACCATGGCAGGAACAATTAAAAAACAAAATTAATGATGCTCTTTGTCAAGTTATGTTATTTGCATCTGTTGGTTATTTTAACTGTGTGAACTAATGAATAGGAAGCAGTTGAGGTACTGTCAGGCATGAATCACCCAGAAGGTGATTGCCCCTTGTGCCTCTATCCTTTCTTCCCTGAAAATGCCAATTTAACCCTCCATCCTTTCATGAAGCTCATGTCATGTTACCACTGCTTTCACAGGTCTGACTCCCACTGACAAATTATTTCTCTGTACTATGCATTGGTAAACCTATATTTTAATGTTACCATAGAGCTATGTGAATACCAGATTAAGGTTAATATTGATATCTCCAGAAACTCCTGCTTTGACATCAATTAGAAACAAGAGAATAGTTGAGTTAAATGCAAATTTCAACCAGTAACCCACTTGAACTAGATCAGTACTGGGTCATGCTAGTAGGACACTAACCAAAATTTAGATGAGGTGTTGTTGGGAAATTAAGCCTAAAATAATAAAATAAAATTAAGCCAAGAGAAATGAAGCAGTGATTTGTGGTGCTCCTCGCCCCTCTGACTCATCAGAAGCTTTGACAGTTAATAGATGTACTTGCACCTCTTGTGTGTTAGAAGATTTCAAGCATACTATAGTTAGATCAGTAGTACAATCCTCAAATATGTATGTGCCCCATATGTTGCAGTGGACTTGCGATGATCTCACCTTAAGATCCTAGTCCCCCTTCCTCCTCACTCGGGGTGCATCCCACTTGAGGAGAGAATTTCACTTTCAATTGCAACAATGGCTGGAAAAAATCATGATCGAAGTAATAAATATTTTATACTGAGTATATAATGTGTAAATTGTTATATTTATCTGTTGGACCAAATAAAGAACACATATATGTATATAACATTCTCAGAAGGCAATACCTGGAGACGATGGTGGAAGATAATTATATTATAGTGCTGACATTAAAAGTAGAATCCAGGTGATTAAGTCACTAACCTTACAAAAAAAAGTACAGAAAAATTGTTGGTACCAATAAGAATTGATGGCCTGCCCCATCCATACATCCTATTAATCACAGAACCTCAATTATTTCTTTCAAAACATTAACAAAGATAAAATCTTAAAGGACATTTGCATATTGAATTAAGTGGACGGGTCACTTGACAGTGGAATTATTTTACATATTTATTGACCCTTTTACTGAATTGTTACATTATACTGGACTTATAAAAGGTTTTTAAAATATTTAGTTACTATGATGTTTTATATTATAATAAATTTCTAACAGGTATCAGCCTACATTCATAGTGATAATTATGATTTTACAAAGTTGTGATCCTTTTATTGGATTGTTACATTAGATTGCGATATAAGATTATTTTTCATATGGACAGTCATCAATTTATCCTTGTGCAGTGAGTGTATAATCAGGTGGTGGAAATGGATTCATGAGCAGAAGAATGAAAATGAGGCCCATGGGACGAATTCTGTTGGAGCAAGAAGCCAGAGGTATCCTTAAGTGCAGCATCTGTTGGGTCAGATGTCGGAGTCTGGGTTCCACTTGTTCACTGGGCATACTTCTTTTGTACCAATTCTAGGATAAAGGTTTAATTTGGGTATTAAAATTGCAAGTACAGGCCAATTGACTCCTTCGATCATCTCTCGTATTGGTATAGTACTGGTAAATGTTGGTTGAAATTTCGGATCAACCCAACATAAAAAGTGTTATTTTGTTGAGAGCGTGTATTCTGCAGTTCCATTTTGAATCTTTCACTGACCCTTTAAACCTTGAATCCGCTAAAAATATTATGTATGTATTTGTTTAATAATTTATTTACATGCAGTAAACAGAAACTTTTTCTTGTCCAGCTCAGGTCGACAACCAATAGAAAATCGACATGAAGAAAATAAGGGGAACTGCCCAGTTTGTAGGAAGGAATTTGACAAAAAGGATATTGAGCATGTGCTTCATTACACGGGCTCAAACCCTACCATACAGGTATGAATGGATGGTGGTATTGGTTGGACTCATGTTCTTTTAGCAACAATTTAATATTAAGTTTAAATTGACCCACAATTGTCGTGCTGCTTGTATCCTAGTCTAGATACTATATTGTGCATTTCTGTTTTCTATTTGTTACTACAGGATTAATGCTTCATCAAATTTGACCTAATTTATACATTAAACACACAAGCAAGACAAATAATAAATAACACTCATTATTGCTTTCCAGTTGGGTGAAGAAACAGACCAAATTGAAGAAGTGGAAAAAGAGCTTCTCCAGTCAAAATCCGAAGACGACCGAAGAAAACAATTTGATGAATTACTAAAACTCCAACAAGAGAAAAACGGTATAATTGAGCCCAAAAAAGACTTAGTCGTACAGCCTGGTATGTACATCTCTCTTCCCACGCCCCAACCTGCTACAGATGCAGCTGCAGCTGCAGCTGAAGAAGAACAAGAAATTGGTGCAGTCGACAGCAGGGCAGATGGCACGGAGCAAACCAATGAGGTTGCTGCAAAGCAAAAGAATGCAAATGTCAGAAGGAAGCATAGAATGCGTGGTTCGAGAAAACAACAGCACCACCCGAGAAAGCAGTGGGTGCAAAAGGAAGTTGGCAACAGTAGTACTTCCGAGCAATAGCTTGTATTGTATAATAATATTTTGGTTTTTATTATAGTGGAATAATCACATATTAAGGTACATTTTTCATTGTTGTACCTTTTTATAATTTGATTTGTTTATTTTGTTATATTCTCCTGCATGCAAGCTGTTTGACAAAAGTCACTTTGTAATCTTTCAAAATTTTACATCTATCAGGTGTGTGCGGTGTGCTTTCCACAATTTCTCTTATTTTATTATAACAACCTTCAAGCCTAATTTTTTTTTCCCATCATTATAATTCAGTGCCCAACTGAAATCGACTTTTGCCATTCTATTTCGTGGGATGAACTCCAGCATTTCAAGTTCTATAATAAGCCTTAATATTCCAATATTTTACACTTTGACGAGATAAGTGGATTCTGATTGTTGGTTGCACCATTCAAAAGTTGTCTTCTTTCCCCCTTTTTTCTCCTTTTGATGTCATTTAAAAGTTGGTATCCTAATTACAAGTGATGTTATTTGTTATGTTATCTACAAAGATGCTAGCATGATCCGTTTTATGTGAAGCTCTTCTCTTCTCTTCTCTTCTCCACCAGCAAACCCCACTTACAATGGTTTTTCTTTAATTTTGTATTGGATCTGATAAAATAAAACCACAAAGATCACATGGAAAGCAAACACCTTATCAACCGCAGATGGAGCTTTCTCTAAAAAGCAAAGATAGCGACCGTTGCTTGCACCTCCATTTTAAAAGGAGAGAAAATCTGTAATCATTTCGACCTACCGTTTTTCACATTACGACAGCATAATTGGAAACAAACAAGAAATTGAATGCGATCGATGTTAATATGTGTTCACGTGGAAATAAACGACATGTTATAATAAAATAAATTGACTGCATAGTAATTATATCTACACCCGACCTGTCTTGATTGATGGGCTATATATCTGTACAGATGCATCTTTCCCAACCTCACTGTTCCTCAATTATCTAAAACGGATTCAAATCTGCTGAAATTCAAGATACATGAACAGTATTTTTGGAATTTCTGAAATTTCAAATCTAACTGTTCAACTTTTTCTGTGCACGTATCTTGAAACAGTTAAACGCCTGGATTCGGGATTTCAGAAATTTCAGCGTTACTGTTCATGATTTTAAATTTCAGCAAATTTGGATCCATCTAAAACTGAAACTTCACAATTTTACAGAAGTTGCAGTGTTACTTTGTGTTTATACTCGCTATTTCAGGTCAAGAATTCATGAAATTTATCCATATGTCATTTCCACAAAGAAGGCTTATATAACATTGCATGTTCCTTGAAAATCAGTTTTTAGTCTAGTGATAACTAGTAAAGAAAATCCTCTCGGTGTGATTTCAAAATTTCTTGTGAATATTAAATAATTGGATGATTTTACTCCAATCATCTTCTAAAAATGAACATCATATGTACCTGATTTATTAGTTTGAAAGTAAGATACAAAAAAAAAATAGGGAGAACTTTATGTGTACTCTTCAAAAAATTTAAAATTATGTATTTCTTTTCCTCTAAAATTCATAATATCATATTTAGAAGGGTAAACAAGGTATTACAATCAGGGTTCTAAATAGCTAGTAGCTTTTTTGGACCACAAAAGCTATAACGCTATTAACAATTTTTTTTTATAATGATTCTAAATAGCTAGCTATGGTTGCGCTATAGCTGAGCTATAGTTTTTTCGGACCTTAAAAGTTATAGCGCTATAATCGCTATTTAAAACCTTGATTACAATAGTTAGGTGGCTTGACTTTTTATTTAAAAAAAAAAAAATTCCTTGTCCCTGACTTAATAATATGGAAGTAAGATACATTAAAAAAATAACTATTTACATTTTTAATTTAATACTTAAATTAATTAGGGAAAACCCTAGACTACTACTACTAATTAAGTAATTATTATTGATAGATATATTATGGAAGAGAGGGACCCAAGTCCCAAACATCAAAATGGTCCCAAAAAGGACCACGAAACATAAAAACCCAATTCAAGAATTAAAAGTCCCAATCATTTTAAGACGGGAGAGAAGGGGCACAATCAGAGCCATACACGTGTCTGTGGTCTCAACCCTCAATAATGTAGTTTGGTTTGGAGGAACAAAAAAAGACAAAACCCCATATTTATGTTATGTAAGAGACAACCTTTTACTTGCAACCACCTTTCTCTTTCTTTCTCTCTCAAATATACAAATTAGCCCTTGTTTGCTTTTTAGCCTAAAAAGACCTTCATCTGAACATTTTGTGAAAGTATTTCTTTTTATTTTAGAAAATATTGTAATTTTGAATGGGAAAACACAATTCCAACATAGTCAAAATAAACAAAAGTAATATGAGCACAAATCTCTATTCAAATTTTAAAGTTTTAGCTTCGAAAATGGTGGCGACAGGGACGGAATAAAATAAATAAATATTTTCGGCAACGCGAGTTTTGAAAACGACTTTTAAATATGAAATCTTACAAAATTTGAAAGCGTTTTTTAAATATGAAATCTTTCTAACTTTGAAAGCGCTCCGTATTTCAATAAGTTATATTCCGAGACTAGGCCGTTGTGCTAACTTAGCAAAAAAAATTTGAAGGATGGCTGTTTGGTAATTTTGCCACTCTTTGATTTACAGTTCTATACTTCTATCCATGTTCCTATAGAATAGGAACAGAGACAGCTATTGACATTCACTGCTTTGGCATCATTCAAGATTTTCTATCATGGAAGGTACTAGAGAATGAAATCATGATTCATGAATCCTATCTCTTTATCCTTTTTCTTATCTAAGATACTATAGGTACTCAACTACTCATAGGCAACTATATCATCCTTTCATGCTTCTTTTCTTTCTGTCGTTTGAGTTTTGACCGACTTGGAGCATTTGGCGGTGTTCCAACAAATATCTGTACTGTATCATTTTTTTATTTTTAGCTATCCCCTAATTTGTAGGTTAATACTAATTGTTCCAGCTAATCTTGTCAAGTAATGCATTAATTTTGACAAGTCATTATAGAGTTTACAGTGTACATACAGTGTGTCTGATGCACTCACAAGTCACAACACCTCATCATATAATTAGCCACAGATGAAAAGTATCACTACCCCTAATTCCATTTTTAACAAATAGCTTTCAAACACCCCTTCTGAACCAGAACCAATCATTTAATTATTATATAATCAGAACCATACAAATGTACAAATATATATATTGTTCCCACTTTTCAGAATTAGAAACACCAAAACACAAAAAGGAAATGAGAGTATATCATTCATACCACCAAATCAGCAATACATCTCTCAGTTCCGCAGTTGCATTTTTTTTTTTCTCTTTTGGAACAGAATCTGCTATTATTTACTGATATGAAGTTCCTACTAGATAAATAGCAGAGAAAGGATTGTGCTGGGCATGAAATTTCCAATTTACAAGGAGATATAAAGCAAAAGGGAACAGAGGATAGCAGCTATTCCACACCACATCATCAAGTTGACTTATACAGGCTACAATACACTGCTACATTATCCATCATTCCTTCTACCTAACCACTTGTTGCACAACATGCCTCAGATATGGAGACAACATACATCATATAGCAGCATAACATGATCTGGATATAATTCATCAGATAAGCTTATCAATATAGATTCTTTGATTAACTTGCATATTTTAACAACTCAGCTATTAGCATAAGATCAGAACCATCTAAACTTGACATCAAAGAATCTAACATAAGACATACCTATACAAAACTATAATGCAAATATACTGCTTGTTCTTTCATAGAACTTTAATTGCACCAGTTGTGCTGTGAGAAGAAATTGTGGAGAGACTGAGTGAAATGCTGAGCTCTAAATTAGTGCTTTCAACTGTAGGATTGTCAAATTGGCGTGAGACTCTAACAGGTGGGGCCAGGGATAGCGGTGGTCCTTTGTTCGCACTGGAGATGTCCTGCTAATATTTCGACAAAATCAGCAACAAATTGAACCTCATCATTTTCAATGTTATTGTATGCATGACAGCAGGTAACTAATGGTCAAGATTTCATAACTATTTGTTTAAGTTTCTTACAATTTATGTATTTAATTGCCAGATGAGATAAAAAAATCAGACTGAAGTAATAAATTGAAGATTGATTGCAGAATTCAAGGTTATATAGGATTAAATGCAGTATTAGTTGTTCAATAAGACAGGATTGATAAGTTTGGGCTCACACTATTTGGGAAATGCAATATAACAACCAGGTACCTGCCAGTCACAATGCCAATAGAATTGTTATCTACTGATCAAAATTGTATATAGCAATTACCTTAGCAGAACCGCTATATAGTGATGGGCCGTTTCCAAAATTTGGGATTAGTATACCTCCAGATGCCACCTACAGAAATTTAAATGAGTGAGATAAGCGATGTTATTGTCATTCATACAGAAAAAATAAATTAATAAAGCAAGGAGATTTGAGGGTCAGATCTATTTTGCAACTATGGCACGAAATTTGAGTCACTCAATTCGAATCGCACAAATCAAAAGACGCCCCTATAAGCCACTATCTGGCAAATTCAAATTGGTGGTTCACATTGCATGCCATGTTTGTGCCATAGTTGCCTGTAGCAGCAGATCCAGGCCCTAATTATCATATACAATGAAATATATACCATATTATTGCAGGGACTGATGGGGAAGTTCTCTTCTCCGATCATTTCACTGGGTTTCTTTGCAAATCCAGTTGATGCCTCAGGAACTGCCACCTAAAATATCAGAATAAAAAGATAGTAAAGCATTTAGTTTACACAGGAATAAGAAGAAAAATAAAAAGGATATGCTGATCTGGGGCAACAATGCAGGAACGAAATGAAATCTAAAGTGTCAGATCCCAAACATTTATTTCTTATTTGATTAAAGATTCCAAACAAGCCCTTATTCTAAAGATATAATAAAATATGACAATATCAGAATGAAAGAAAAAATTATCAACCTTTCTGGTAAGTTGAACATCAAAAAGGCTGGATCGGCGCTTCTTCTTGGAGGGGTTGCTCTGCCTGAGAAAATATTTCTGCGCATGACTGGCGACCTGAGTAGGCGTCCGTGTGGTCACAAAATTTCTAGAGATTCCTCTCCAGTCGCCTTTACCCAACCTCTCCAGTCCAGCCAGGAACGTTCTGTGCTCTTCCTCTGTCCATGGAACCCCTTCATAAACAAATCAAATCAATTTGTTAGAAATAAAACACAAATAAGTATACAAGATATTTACTGTCTTGCAACAGATTCCTGCCAATATGATTTTAAAAAAATTGTATTAATTGTTCCAATACTTAAAAATTGAAAGTTTGTCTGCTTCTATGCTCCCCAAATTTAACGCCCTTGATATCAATTTGTTCAATTTTTCACCAAATCAAATACGGAAACCGTAGGTTTTTGTTAATTAACCGAAGAAAGATTCTGACGAATAAAAAAGCAAAAAGTAAACAGATTTACTGGAGAAGATCTACCTCTCTTCCTCTCCTGTGCAGCAGAGCGCCGCTTCTTCCTTGAAGACTTGAGAAGACCTCCATCTGAGTGATAACCGCTGTTCTCCCCACCACCGTTCTCTCCAGTTGACCCAACAGCACAAGACACGAGATTGCCCATACTGGCGCACTTTCTCATAACCTCCTCCACCTCCTCTTCCTCCTCTCTTTCTTCGACTTCCTCAAGTTCCCTGAAAATTTGCACACCAAACAGCTTCAACCCCTTCTCCATTGATAGAGGAAGCTAAGCTAGCAGCACCTTCCTTTTATTTTTCGATTATTTCGTTTTTTGTTTGGTTGAAATGTTGAATAGATAGAAAGTAGGTCGAGAGGATGTTGCGTTTTTTGTCTGGCTTTCGATTTGGTTTCTTCTTTATAAGGTTTTCTACAAGGACGAAGAGCCACTGATTTTGCTAATAATAACGAGTTTGCCCTTGTGAGTACGGACAAGGCGGTTCACCGGACGGTGAGAGTAAGATTTTTTGTTTTGTTTCTTTGTCAGATAACAATTTTATTTCCTTTTCCAAGTTATAGTTATTTTAATTTAGAAAGCTGATATGAGTACCCGCACTCCAGTATCCGTATTGTACTCGCACTTTAACTGTCATATTTCTGACGATCTGTGAGGAATTTTGTGAATCTAAAACCACGAACATCTTCTACGTAATTTTCTATGTCAAATGAGATCCATGATGACGTACTTTCGGACTCGTCGTCACACAAGTATTTATACATATACTTGTAACTATTTTTTTTACATATGACACTGGATTACATCTGAAAGTATTAATATCAAGTATTGTAAGTATTTATACCTATAAGGTTAATTATTTTTGTTAGAGGAAAGTTGACACATAAACTATTAGGGAATGTTGATGGGGGGGTACGGGGTCCCTACTACTTCATTAGAGGAAGGTTGACGCGGGAACGATTAGAGGACTGAAAAAGGGGATGATCATATCAAGTTACGCATGCAAGTATTTATATCTTATTTTGCAAGTATTAATATTTTGTTGACGTGGAGACGAGTGTGGAGACTGTGAAAGAGGATCATATAATTAGTGGGGATAATAGTACAACATTTTTCTAATTAGTGGGGACCGTAGTATAACATTCCTCTATTGTTGCTGCGGGTACAATGCGGGTACTGAAGTGGAGGGATTGAAATAATTATTCTTTAATTTAAATAAACTTTTGCTAAACAGTGTAGGTGTAGCAACTAAAAACATTGTAATAATATCTCGGTATAAAAGGAATGTTATATAGAGACTTACCTCTTATAGACTAAACTAAAAAGAGGAGTTTTAAACTTTTAATGTACATTCCATTTTTATGTATATCTGTTTAATATTTTGAAAATATTATTTAAATTAGAAAACTAAAATTATAGATTTTTACTTCATTTTTTAGATGTATATCAAATTTTGGATTGATTTGAAAGACGTTAAAGCTTCCATCAAAATATGAAATGTGAAGTGAATGTACCAAACATAAAATATGAAATGTGAAGCTAGAATTGTCCAAACATAAATTTCAATTACAATATTGTATATGAAAAGAAAAATATACAATGTTGTGAGTTTTTTATTATATAAATTTTCATGTTTATTTTTTCATAAAACTAAATATATATGATTTGAATCAAAATAGTAACAGTAGGTAATTCCACTATCAAGAAGTCTCCTTTTCTGAATAAATTTATATAATATATGTTTTCCTTGTTTGAACTAATTCTCTATCGTACTGAAATTTTATTATGGATAGTAAAAAAATTAGTACAAAATTTTGACAGGTAAAAAGATTATTTATAACTCGACATTATATAATACAAAAAAATCTCCAATAATTATTTCAACATTTAATTTATTTTTGAGTTGTAACATGTCTTTTTTTGGCCCTATCTATAACATTCAATAACAAATCAAATGATCCTAATCTCGACATTTGTATCATTACACATATTTTAAAAACATAATTATAGGCATTTCTCCATAAATATTATCATGTAGAATTGTAGATGCTAAGGTAGATTTTATTCTGACTTTTTCATCGGTCATAAAAAAATTTATGGATCAAAATAATATTTAATATTTAAAAAACTAAAAATAATAGTGATACTTTAAGGACTATTTATTTAAATTACTAATCTGTCTCTTGACAAACAAGTAATTATCAGTGAGTCCGAATCTGCTGCAATTCCGAGAGGGATCGCAGGATCCTGAAATTCCGAGACCAACAGTTCAAACTTTTTCGTGTGCGGATCTCGGAAATATTCTCGGAAAAGTAAATTTTTATGCACGCAGATTTATTTTCATTATCAGTAAGGGGAAAAAATAGGGAATCCCATCCAAAATCTCACAGTTATTTTTTTCCATAAATTCTCCACTTGAATTAACAGTTCTATATTTTGTTCCTGGCGAACAAATCGGGTGCATGGATCTGACTGCATATAATCTCTCGCCATGATAATGGCCAAAATAACGAAACTGCCATCAGTTCGTATGAGTAGGACGCAATGACATATCAACCGTCCTACTTTACCTTATCTTACGAGAAACTTTATATAAAAGAAATCTAATAAGAAGATTATTAGAGGTGTCAATGACATCCGAAATTTTTATTAATATCCTCCAAAAATAAAATAGCAAATCTACTCTTGCATTGAATTTTTTTTAAAATAGCAAACCTATTCCGTACCCATTATCCGATTGGGTCATTATAAAAAATATATATATAGTATATATATATTAATATGCAATGATATCCATTCTCTAACTACTTTTGGTAGTTGTGTTATACTTAATTAATCATTAAAATATGTAAATGAATTCTATCAAATTCTAATAATGTTTAAACCTTATCTTATGCGAAACTTTATATAAAAGAAATCTAATAAGAAGATTATTAGAGGTGTCAATGACATCCGAAATTTTTATTAATATCCTCCAAAAATAAAATAGCAAATCTACTCTTGCATTGAATTTTTTTTAAAATAGCAAACCTATTCCGTACCCATTATCTGATCGGATCATTATAAAAAATATATATATAGTATATATATATATATTAATATGCAATGATATCCATTCTCTAACTACTTTTGGTAGTTGTGTTATACTTAATTAATCATTAAAATATGTAAATGAATTCTATCAAATTCTAATAATGTTTAAACCTTATCTTAGGCGAAACTTTATATAAAAGAAATCTAATAAGAAGATTATTAGAGGTGTCAATGACATCCGAAATTTTTATTAATATCCTCCAAAATTAAAATAGCAAATTTACTCACGCATTGAATTTTTTTTAAGATAATCTAACTGCTTCCATGTTGGGGTGTTTGCTTCTTCTTTTTTCTACAGATGTTTAGCTGACCGCCCCCACAGTGGGTCAGTTTGCTATAAAAATATATATTTTTTTAGATATGTTTAGTAGGACATTTGTCAATTTTACGTCTTCAATTGGTGCCTGGCGGCTGTTCAAGTATTTGCATAATTACCATTGGATCTCTGCTGGATCTAATAAGGTGTGCCAATTGAATTTGCGCGGATCCAAGTAATACATAGTTTTGTTAGATTGATCCAAGTTAACTGTTTTCTTTTCCCCTTTTCAGAATTTGGGTTTATGTGTTAGTCGGTGAATTAGAAATTGTGGGGAATTATTTTTAATTGAAATATCATTTGATTTAGGATTATTTCTGGTGAAGCAATTTGTTCGAATATTTCTTTTGGATTTGTTTTGTGTGTTGTTCATTGGGAGGTGGTACTTGATGTTTTGGGCTATATTAGCGTAACTACACTGTTTCACTATCTTTGCTTGTAATATGTGGCCTGAAAGATATTAAGTTATTTAGAAAAATAATTTCTTATGGAAACTGTCTATATGCAGGGTAATATTTTATCTAATATTTACAGTACTGTATAGTCTCATCTCAAGTAAGTGATCTTCTGATGTTGTTAATTAGCTGAGTATTAATATTTTATCTAATATTACAATAGTTTTGTAGTCATACTCTTTATAAAAAATATATATTATGCTCCAGCATGGTATTCGGCTTATTATGTCTTGATGTGTTCATTATTTATGAGACCTACAAGGCTATAACAAGTTGAGATTGCAAATTAGAATGCCTCTTCGAAGTAATCTAATGTGACAGGATCTTGTGGGGCACCGCACATTCCATCACAAAATCTGATCGATGCAACAGCACAGAATCCGATCCTTGCAAAGGATCAGACGATCATTATCTGTAATAATCATCTTAGCTCTTGTCGATCGTTTATATTTTTTTAAATTGATTGCATATCATATATACTCATCTAGGATAGGTGTCATATAATATACATATTAGATGGAAATATTAAGATCTCTAAAAAAAAAATTATAGCAAACCGCCCCACTATCTAAACATCTGTAAAAAAAAATAGCAAACCGCCCCAACGTGGGGAGGTTAGGTTATTTTTAAAAAAAAATTCAATACGGAGGGTAGATTTGGTATTTTTTCTGGAGGGTATTAATAAAAATTTCGGCAATGACACCTTTTAATTTGTTTATCTGATCCGTATCATATTCGATAAAGTGGGTATGGATAAGATTTTTATTTCGTAAATTAATTTGGTAAATATACAGGTAAAGATTTTGTTTTGTTATCTAAATGGGTAAGGGTACAGATAAAGCCTATTCCGTACCCGTTATCCGATCGGGTCATTATAAAAAATATATATAGTATATATATTAATATGCAATGATATCCATTCTCTAACTACTCTTGGCAGTTGTGTTACACTTAATTAATCATTAAAATACGTAAATGAATTCTATCAAATTCTAGAGTTTAAACCTTAGAAATATATGTGTGAAATGAATGTGTTTTAATGTTTTATTTAGTAAATAATAAAAATAATTATTATATTAGCATTTCCTGTTATTTATCCGCTACCGTATCATTATCCGACAACCATATTTGGCAAGGAAAGAATATGGATAAACTAATTTGTAGTGGGTAAGGATAAAATATGAGTAAGAAAAATTTGTAACGAATACGGATACAAAAATGTTTTATTTAGTGAATAAGTTGTGTTACACTTAATTAATCATACAATGTGTTTTAATGTTTTATTTAGTAAATAATAAAAATAATTATTATATTAGTATTTCCTGTTATTTACCCGCTACCGTATCGTTATCCGACAACCATATTTGGTAAGGATAGAATATGGATAAACTAATTTGTAGCGGGTAAGGATAAAATATGAGTAAGAACAATTTGTAACGAATACGGTTATTTACCCGCTACCGTATCGTTATCCGACAACCATAACGAATAAGGATAGAATATGGATAAACTAATTTGTAGCGGGTAAGGATAAAATATGAGTAAGAACAATTTGTAACGAATACGGATACAAAAATACTTCATTCAATTCTTACCGTACTTGTTGACACCCCTAAAGATTATTGCCACATCGCATGGGTTCACCCTTTAGATTTTTCATATTAGTATAAGAGTAGATAAAAATGCAAAGTCCTCCTATTTTACCTTATTTTATAAGAACCTTTATATAAAAAAAAAAATCTATTAAGAGGATTATTGCCATATCGCATGGGTTCACCCTTTAGATGTTTCATATTAATATAAGAGTAGATTAAAATAAATATGTGATTGGAGATTAAAATTTTTATTTTTTGGAATTTTTTCTATTATTTTAGATATATACAAAATCACTGTTTTGGATGGTCCACAATCTCCCGAAAACTGTAATTTTGTATCTATCTAAAAAATAATAAGAAAGTTTCAAAAATATATAAAATTTATTGAAAGTGAGGGTTGGTTTTATCTAAACAAACTTGAGAGTATAAAAAAATCCTAAGGTCAACATTTAGTATTCTCTTTTTGCATTGAAGTAAAAAAAAGGAACATTTTGCAATTTCTTGGAAGATGCTTTTTGTATGGCATTTCTTGGAATATACTTGTCACAAAAATAATAATAATAATAATAATAGTAATAATAATAATAAACACCTGCACACGGCTGTACAGACGACAACATTTTGTGGTTGCCATGACAAACATGAAAGATAAAGAAACTTTAGGAAGTAGAGCTTGACTTTAAAGAAATTAAAATATTTGAAGATGCAAACTCAAACTCAAATCCTAACCACCGTCCAATTTTAAATTATTAGCACGTCATGAAGCAAAAGGGAATTCACGTGGGCAGACAGGGCAGCGAAATTAAAGAGAGAAATTAAAGGTTGAATATTATATGAGGAGGGATCCACTTACAACAAATTTGAGTTACAACAAAGTTACAACATTCATTTTTTTCATTTTCAAAGTTCAAATCGTCGATCCAACCGTTCAACATGATCATCTAAATAAAATGTACTTGCAGATCAAATTTTATATTTTTTTGAATTTTTTTACTATTTATTAAATATTTTACAAAAAATAGCCATACTTAGACCATTGAATTTTGTACCCATCTTAATAAATAGTAAAAAAATTCAAAAAAATATAAAATTTGATCTGCAAGTACATTTTATTTAGATGATCATGTTGAACGGTTGGATCGACGATTTGGACTTTGAAAATGAAAAAAATGAATGTTGTAACTTTGTTGTAACTCAAATTTGTTGTAAGTGGATCCCTCCTCATATTATATATATGGTTCTTAGATAAAGATGGTGAGGTCTGTATTTACGAGCCTTCTCTATGTATTAGCAGATTGATATCATTTTGCTATATTTATACGGCTTCTATAAGAAGATCAGAGATCAGACATGCATGGATTTATAATAGGCTAATAGGCACTGGAGGAAGAATCTCTAAAGTTTATATTAATATATAATGTTTAAAAAAGGCATATAACCAATTTAATATGTATCAAAATTAAAAAAAATCAGTCTTTCAAGACTCTTCAAACTTGTATATAAAAAGACTAGAATCACTGATTAAGAAATTTATTCTCTTAAAATCAGTGTTCTAAATAGCGCGCTATAGTGTTTTTGGACCCTAAACGCTAAGCTATGGCATGAAAATACGCTAATTGCGCTACGGCCGTTATAGTGGTAATAGCGGTCCGCTATAGCGCATAGCGTGTAGCGCGCTATTTGCGCGCTATGCATATTGGATTTTTTTAGACAATTTATATGGACTTAAATAAAGATCTATAAAATTTATTTTGTATAGGAAAAAAAATAGAATGAATCATGATGCTTAAGATATTTTGTATAGAAAAAGATCGATAGTTTATGATATTATTATGGATATTTTGAACCATGGACTTTTGTACTAGTTCAATATGAATATTATAATTTCTTAATTAATTTGGTGTTATTTATTGTTCTATGAAACTTTAGATAATGTTAATATATAGTACAAATATATAATATAATTTTTGTAAAAAAAAACGCTATTTGGAATAGCTTCCGCTATAGCTACGCTATTCGCTATAGCTTTTTTTGTAGCCTTCCCGCTATGACGCTATAAACGCTATTTAAAACATTGCTTAAAATATAACAAACCAAATTGTGGCACTAAATTCCGAAATTTTTATTGTTACCATAAAAAAAAAAATCAAATTAAATCGTTACCACCCTGTTGGGCCTTATCAATTCTACCACCCTCGCTAACCCAGTTCGCGCACCAAATAGGCTGGTGCGCGGACTGGGTTGGCGCACCAAGTGGTGCGCTGACTGGGTTGGCGCACCAACCTCTTCTACCTATTAAGGCACCAACTCAGTATACTGTGCTCATTCCATTCGACCCAAGGCAGCAGGCAGCAAAGAACATTCTCGCAAAGACCAAAGAGTAAGTTTTTTTCACTCTAGTCCTTCATATTTTTTTAATTATTTAATTACTTTTTAAATTTTTGTAAATTTATTAAATGTTGGGTTTGTTCTGTAATTCAGGTAACTATGATTGGAATTGCTTGTTATTTTGGTGGTGAAGTATTACAAGGGCAGAATGGTGCTTATTACAGTACCCAACTCCAGAAAATATTCAATCGGCTCGGATTTAGATTTCACCGGTATAACTAGGGAAGTGTACCAGGAACTTGGTTTTGACCTGAGTTATTACGAACTGGTAATTTCCGCCAGAATTAATATTGGCCAAGGCAACCAAACATGGTTCTAACAACTCCCTATACTAGACGATAGCAGTTGGGGGTTGTATACCCAAATGACATTGAATTTGACAACACCTTTCAAGTTCCTAGAGTTATATGTGGTTGCCAACCCCAGACAGAACCGTAGACAGAACCGTACACAGAACCCTAGTCGGGGCATGGATCAGTCAGTGACGGGTCCTACTCGGGCCCTAAATTTAGCGGGTACTAGTCGGTCCCCATCCACGGGGGCTGGTACTAGTCGGTCCCCATCCACGGGGGCTGGTCCTAGTCGGTCCCCATCCGTGGGGGTTGGTTCTAGTCGGGGCCGATCTCGGGTTCCATCCTCCAGCTCTAGCTGGAACCGATCTGAAACTCCAGAACCACGTTATTATACTGACAATACAGACGAGGATCCTGAAGAACGGGAGAGAGGAAAATTGGGATGCTAGTGAAGACGGTGGGCAGACAATAGATCACAGTCATGAGGAAGACAATCGTCCCGTGCTGGGTATGCGAAAGTGGCCGATATCGGGTCGTGGAGAGAGACACCCGTTTCCAGCTTTTCATGACACTTCGGGGTTTGAAGAGGCTGACCACATTTTTTTTGCGAGTTCAGATGTTCGTTTTTTAACTTATATGAATTTTTTATTTCTTTGAAAATATAATAATTTAATTTTTTTGAATTTTCAATTAGGTTGGAGAAAGAACAATGGTTTCTGAGGGGATGACGTACAACGACAATGATCAAATGAAAGAAAAAATCCACCACTGGCACATAGAAGAAAATATCGAGATCATACAGACACACAGCGACAGAACAAGGTTGAGGTTTAAGTGCCAGAGCAACAAGTGCAAGTGGAGGTTGGTTGCGAGGGCCACAGGCTTTGGTAATACTTGGGCCATCACGAAGAATGAGGTACCGCACACATGCCACGCAGATGCATCCAGGTCAGATCATGCGCAGTTGACGTCCTCTATGGTCGCCAACTGCATAAAACTTTCTTTGGAAAAAAATACTGATATTACTATCAGAGCTATCAGGGACCTGGTTGCTGAAAGG
Source organism: Carex parvula (assembly GCA_025461045.1). NCBI lineage: Eukaryota > Viridiplantae > Streptophyta > Magnoliopsida > Poales > Cyperaceae > Carex > Carex parvula. Next base: position 40,968 of record JAJGRW010000933.1, on the reverse strand, counting down.
TTTGAGGGCATCGTCCCAAAATACAACAAATTGTGGCGTGGTAGAGAGTTAGCGATTGGCCGGGCATTTGGTAGTTGGGAGGGGTCTTACGGGCTTATTGTCCCTTTGTTGGAGGCAAAATAAAAAAGGCAAATCCGGGAACTGTGTATGAAGTTGTTTCGAAGCCTTCAGAAAAGGAAAATTACCGGTATTTTATGAGGTTGGCATGGGCATGGGGACCGTGTATACAAGCAGTAGGTCACCTCAGACCCATCATCAGTATCGATGGTTGTTTCTTGTCAGGTAGATACAAGGGCAGGTTGTTGATTGTCACCGGATATGATGCCGAGAACCAGTTAATTCCACTAGCATTTGGATTGGTAGAGAGCGAAGAGTTTGAGAATTGGGGGTGGTTTATGAAGTGGGTGCGGGATAATGTAATTGGTAGTTGTAGGTTCATGTGTGTGGCCTCTGACCGGCACAAGGGCATAAAAACAGTGTTCATTCAAGATGATTTGGGTTGGTCAGAGGAGAACGGGCAGTGTGCCCACAGGTTCTGTTCTCAACACGTGTTTGAGAATTTTGGAAAACACACTCAGGATAAGGTTGCTTCTAAATTCTTCAAGATGATGGTTAAAAAGAAGAAGCGAAGAAGATTACAAGATGGCCTTGATGCAATCGGAAGGCAAAATCCTGATAGGCTGACATACTTGGATACATGTGGCAAGTATAATGAAAATGACGAGGAAGAACCGGCTAAGTCATGAAAGGTTTATCAAGCTATGGACGACGGGAGTCGTTGGGAAATAATGACCAGCAATGGTTCTGAATCGCTGAACAATGTCTTCAAAACTTCTCGCAGGTTTGTTATTCACAATTCCCATAGTTTACTATTAATGAAATATTTTAGGTTATCTTTATTTTAACTGTAAATTGTAATTCTCGTAGGTTACCGGTTGCTGCAATTATTGAGGAGACGTTTTACAAGTGTGTCACATGGTTCGTTCAAAGAAGAGAGAAGGCCGTGGAATGCCAACAAGAGGGTCAACTTTTCTCCACTCGTACGCACTTGAAGCTGAACAAGCACATCCAGAAGACTAACAAAATGACTGCGGTTGCATTCAATAGATCCGGGGAATTCATGGTGACATCACATGGCGAGAAAATCCCATTTGACATAGAGGCAGGCAAATGGGTGTACACGTTCCGAGACTGTAGGTACAAGGTCGTTGTGCAGAACGACCATGAGGTGCAATGCTCTTGTCAAAAGCCTCAGCTCACCGGAATACCATGTGTTTATGTGATGGCAGTGTGTAAAATAAGGTACGAATGTGTGTTAAAATTTCATAATAATTTTGGATGATGAAACTTACAAATGTGTGAAAAATGTAGGAACTACGATCCAAATGTCTTCGTAAATTACTATTACAACATTCAAACGCTTATCGACACATGGAGTGGAGAATTTCACGTGTATGACAATCAAGGTGATTGGCTGCCGCACGAAGGGGATATCTTAATACCAGAGCACCGGTTAGTGAAGTTGGGTCGGAGAAGACACAACAGGATCCCAATGTGGATGGACATACTGGAAGGAAGGAGAAGGGGTCACGAGACCAACAGAGCTACCCTCGAAAGGAATGCAAGAAGGAGAAGGGATGCTAGGAACCATACCCAATAATGCCATGGTTAGGGCTTTCTGTTTATGTATTAAGGTTAGGGTTTTCGGTTATGTATTATGGTACAAACTTTCGGTTTTGTATTAAGGTTAAGGCTTTCGGTTTTGTATTAAGGTTAAGGCTTTCGGTACTATGACTGCGGAATATGTATCGTTGTGTGTTATGTTTTATCTATGGTGTGTTCTTATGTTTTAATGTATTATGTATTGCGGGATATGAGATCTAAAATACGCAACATAAGAAGTAATATGAAAATAATATCTAAATACGCAACATAAAACTAATCGAAATAACGATCTAAAATACGCAACATAAGAATAATACTGAGTTGGTGCCTTAATAGGCAGAAGAGGTTGGTGCGCCAACCCAGTCCGCGCACCAGCCTATTTGGTGCGCGAATTGGGTTAGTGAGGGTGGTAGAATTGATAAGGACCCCAGCAGGATGGTAACGATTTAATTTGGATTTTTTCTTATGGTAACAATAAAAATTTCGGCACTAAATTAAAGATGCACCTTACTATATATATATTACACTTACACATGATGATGGTAGTAGATATTCATTATTATTGCGAGGCATATGATCAAATCAGATGGTCCAAATTAAATTAAAACATCTTCCTAAAATTGATTTTTATCAATTATAGAAAATTGTAACACACTTTCACTAAAAAATTATATATGATGTTAAGCCTCTAAATCTCATGTTTTTTTAAAGATTCAAATAATTGAATCAAACAATCTAATTTTATCTACATATCAAATAATAAAAAAAATCAAATTGTATATTCTTTTAAGATTATTTTATTATATTATCTGGATAAGCATAAACTCATTTTTTTTTAAATGTTAGAAATAATTATATAAAAAATAGGGAAATAAATCCTAAAAATATACATTTTTATTTTATACAATTTTTTTCAATAGAGATATTTTGCAACAGTAATGACTCGGTTAAGCTTGCAAATTAATATCTATGCTCGATGTCGTCATTAAAAAATAATTGATTGCCGTATAACGGCGCCTAAACTCTCTGGTATGTTTGGTTGCAATTTTAGAATAACTAGAATAGCAAAATTGGCGTTTGTCTTATTAGAATAGCTTATTCCAATTTTTTGTGAGAATAACTTGTTCTAATAAGACAAACAAGTTTGGTTCTCTATTCTAGCTATTATAACCCAACCAAATACCGAATAGCTTGTTCTCACGAATAGCCTATTCTCAATCCAACCAAACATATCCCCAATTATTTTGAAAAGTTGCAGGACCTTACTGAATAAAGCCCATCTAAAGAGTAAAGAACTTGATTGTAAATTTGTTGCGTGTTGCAGTTGAACTTACTAAAAGGGACAATTGCAATTAGTCAGAAGATCACAGTTCCGATTGAAAGGGAATAAAAAAAATAAGGATCGAGTTTGGCCAGAACTCTTTTATTTATAGAAATTTATTAAAATTAATATAGACAAATGGATAGATTGTCATGAAAGGAACAAAATTAATGATTCAGTTCATTTAGACATATTTAAAAAAACTGGATTAATAATTCGGTTTTTTAGAAAATATACGCAGGGGTGTACCTCGGCATAAAAATACGAAATGCAACAGAATTGAATCTATTTGATTCGTTTGCATTCAGATTTTCTTTACTAATTTATTTAAAACTTGAAGCGAGCAACATTAATAAGAAAATAGGAGGCATACAATTAATTGAATAAAATTAGAAGACGTAGAATAACAACATAAATTAATTTGTTTGTTGATATATAACAATTAATTTATTTTTATTAATATAAATTAATTTGTAGGCCTAAAAAAATCATCAAAATGCAAATGAAAATTCGGATTTTAAACATGCATAACTTTTGATAGGATACTGATTTCTTATTGTTATTCAAATTTGGAAAGCTCGCAAAAAGATCTATGAAGTTTCCAGAGTAAAACAAAAAAAAAAATTTCAGAGCAAAAAAAAAAAGATCGTTTGAAGTCTACAAAAATTAATTGAAGTTGTTAAACTTCGGTAAAACAAACCAGGATGAAATAAAAAAAAACAACAACAACAATAATAATTTATAGTATTAAGAAAAAATAATTATAATAATACGTTATTATAGACTAATATATAATAATATATATTTTTTATAATAATGGGGATACCACTTGTTTCATTGCGAAACCGACATGTTCAATATAGCTCCTTAAACAAAAGTCTAACTGGAAGTATAAACCAGTAGGCAACTAGACCAATAGTATGCATGAAAGTCTGGCAAGGAAGGATTATACAAAACAAAACAAAACAAATAACCAAATATTCAAACTATGAGGTAGAACCAATGTTTTAAATAGCGTTTATAGCGTCATAGCGGGAAGGCTACAAAAAAAGCTATAGCGAATAGCGTAGCTATAGCGGAAGCTATTCCAAATAGCGTTTTTTTTTTTTTACAAAAATTATATTATATATTTGTACTATATATTAATATTATCTAAAGTTTCATAGAACAATAAATAACATAAGAAATTATAATATTTATATTGAAGTAGTACAAAAGTCCATGGTTCAAAATATCCATAATAATATCAATACAAAATATCTTAAGCACATGATTCATTCTATTTTTTTTTTCTATACAAAATAAATTTTATGGATCTTTATTTAAGCCCATATAAATTGTCTAAAAAAGTCCAATATGCATAGCGCGCAAATAGCGCGCTACACGCTATGCGCTATAGCGGACCGCTATTACCGCTATAGCGGCCGTAGCGCAATTAGCGTATTTTCATGCCATAGCTTAGCGTTTAAGGTTCAAAAACGCTATAGCGGCGCTATAGCGTCGCTATAGCGCGCTATTTAGAACACTGGGTAGAACTCATAACAGCTATACTAGCACTAGCAGAGGAACTGGAAGCATCAGCAGGTGAATCCACTTGAATGAAAGCAAGAGCATGGAAGACCTTAATCAGACATGTCTGATCCTTCTAAACCACGACTAGGATCTTCGTTCAAACCCAGAGAGATTTCCTTTTCCTGGGTATCTATGTCCGACAGAATAATCAAATGACCTGCCTGATTTAAAAAAGTAAGATCCATGGACAAAATTAAAGATAATTTAAAGTAAGTGTCATCAAGTCTAGTTTTGCACCAATATGAAGTTAAAACAATAATAGATGCACCTACCGAACTAAGAGATGGAACAGGAGAATTTTGGAAGCATATTTTATTTTTAGTTAACCATACTAACTATAAAGTTGCAGCCCTAACTATACAAGTAAAGAATCCTTTAATGAAATCTAATAATCAAAGAGCTGTAAATCTGAGATATTAGTACAATCGTAAATAAAATTGTTGTGATTTCCTATCCAAGTCCAAAGAGTGGATATAAATGAACAAGTGACGAAAAGGTAGTCTATAGTTTCAGGGGCTCCACAAAATGGACCATCTAAGTCTCCCTACCAACATTTTCTAGTTAAATTACACTTAGTAAGAATCTTATTCTTCCTAAGCAACCAAACAAAAATTTTATTTAGGGAGACCTTCGAAATATCGGAATCATGATGGGTTGGATTCTACTGTGAATGAAACGTTACTGGCAACAACAATAAATAAATCGTGTGTTCTGTTGTTAACTAATCTAATGTATGTAATTGCGATCATGAATTGTAATTGATGGAGCATAAACATATATCTTATCACGTATGTTTATCTCCAAGAATATAGCATTGGAGGCTTTTATCCATATCAAAAATTAAAATGGGTGCGCAATCTGCAGTGTTAAAGGAACAAAATCAATGATTTAATTTCTTTTCTTTATATTTATGTGGTTTACTGTGTGTTGTGTGGCAACTGACAACTAAAATAATCAAATCACTAATTTTGTTTTAATAAAATTGTCTAAAAAATCGGGTCAATGATTTGATTCTTTCTATGGAATCGAAATTCTTATACAATCCATCTATTTTCTATATTATTTTTTAGTGAATTTCTAAAAATAAAAAATTCTGAAGTTTTGCAATTATAAATCACATATTATAATTAACCTAACAAACGATTCCCTCTCGCATGACGTGGTCGCAACAGAGTGAGACCAATGAGCTTAACAGATCTCATCATCAAAAGAAATTTAATAATGAATTTAAAATTCTAGTGGATTAGTCCCTAATATATTTTTAATCAATAGATAAGACGGTGGATTCGTCCTTTGATCTCGTCTCATTTTCAACTGTTTCTCTTTCTTTTCTTTTGTTTGATATTTTATTTTCTTGCAAATGGAAAAGAACTACAAGTAAACTAATACAGTGTACCATGCCCATCGGACCTACGTTGGTTTGATGAGTTTAATCACCGTCGATTTACTTTAAGATTCGTGCAGAATGCTTTAAAATTCGGATAACAATTAACCTAAGAAAGATCCGCTTCACATGGGAGCATTTTTTTTTTTTTTTTAAGGAAAGGAAGCATCTTTTTAATTCCAGGAGTGCTTGTTCTGTAGGTGTGCTTGGATGTGCTTGTTCTGTAGGTGTGCTTGTTCTGTAAGCAAAAGAGAGATACTCACAAGTTGTACGAAAGGATCACCAAGGTGTGCTTGTTCTGTAGGTGTGCTTGGATTATAGCTAACACCGAATTAAGAATTCTGACCTCCACTGGAAATAGAGGCCTCTGAATCCACCGAATCTAAAAATGAGCGGACGAGCCTTGTCAAGTACATCACTAGACCTCTTCAGTGCCCTTCTGACAATGCTCAAGGAGCACACGTGCATGTCCCATCCATGCCCCTCTGACCTGGCTGCTAAGCAATATGGACAAATTAAATCAACCAACTGCTTAATGCTTCAGCACTAGCTGTCGAATGATACAAACTTGAATTAGAGCAACAGTTGATTTTAGATATCAATTCTTCATCAACCAAATGTTCTCTCGCTGCTGTAGCACATGTGAAGAAATCCATCATCATCCTTGTACGTACCCTTCATATATGGAATCCATGTTTCCCACCAAGAAAAAATACTGTCATAAGCTAGAGGTTCTGCAGGGAAGGATATCTTTTTAACTGTGGCACAATTATCACACTCACTGAAAAATCATCGTGGGTGTTGCTTTGTAGCCTGTCCAATCACTTTTCTCCCACCACTGCCAAAGTGATTGAACTTCAAAGAAATTAAGAAATGATTGAACTTCAATAATTAACCTAAGAAAGATCCGCTTCACATGGGAACTTCAATAACTAAAAGAATCAAATCACTGATTTTGTTTTAATAAAATTGTCTAAAAAAACCGGGTCAATGATTCGATTCTTTCTATGGAATTGAAATTCTCATACAATCCATCTATTTTCTATATTATTTTTAGTGAATTTCCAAAAATTAAAAATTCTGAAGTTTTGCCATTGTAAATCCAGTATTTTCTCAATAAATAAATCACATATTATAATTAACCTAACAAACGATTCCCTCTCGCATGACGTGGTCGCAACAGAGTGAGACCAATGAGCTTAACAGATCTCATCATCAAAAGATATTTAATAATGAATTTAAAATTCTAGTGGATTAGTCCCTAATATATTTTTAATCAATAGATAAGACGGTGGATTCATCCTTTGATCTCGTCTCATTTTCAACTGTTTCTCTTTCTTTTCTTTTGTTTGATATTTTATTTTCTTGCAAATGGAAAAGAACTACAAGTAAATTAATACAGTGTACCATGGACCCGAAATTTTTAAAGTTAGCACAGTTTAAAAAAAAATAAACCAAAAAATTATCGTTTTTGAGAAATTCGAAATCTAACACGGCCGCAGAATGATTATGCGGCCTCAAATGCTGGGGACCGCACATGCGTTCTGCGGCCCCATATTTTTTTTTTTTTAGTTTTTTATCTAATTAAAAGAGGGCACCACGTGGGGATATCTCAAAGTTTGGTTTTTTAATAATTTTTTTGTTCTAGAAATGCGTGCCCCGTTCCCAAAATTTGCTTTGACAAAAAAAATATAATATATGGGGCCGCATAATGGTTCTGCGGACCCAGCCAGAGGTCCACAGAACGCCTGTGCGGTCCCCAGCATTTGAGACTGCAGAATCATTCTGCGGCCGTGTTAGATTTCGAATTTCTCAAAAACAATGGTTTTTTGGTTTATTTTTTTTTAAACAATGGTAGTTTAAAAATTTCGGACCATGGACACTGTGACATAGAAAAGCACACCATCCAATGGTCTTGTGTTTTTTGTTTCTCTTGATTTTAGCCTGGCGTCTTGGAACTAATTAATAATTTCATCTTTTAATCAATTGCTTTGAAATTATTGGATGACACAAATAAACTCGATATTTTCAATACAACTAGGTGGATATATTATCTACCATGTCGTTTCTATGTATATTTATGCTGGAAACAACTCAAGTAAGCAACATCTTTATTTTCATTTTTTATTTTTTTGGGTTTTTTGGTAACTTCTTGACGACAGGATGTATACATAAATAATATAATTTTAAAGTAAAAAAAAAATAGATTCGGGCAATTATTTTCTCATTAGCATTTGTTTTCTTTTTTTTAATCGTACACAGTCATAGTTGCTTTTGAAAAATAATTTATGTTGCAAGTATATTTTCAGTAAGTTTAATTTGACTGATAATAATCTCTCTTTTTGTCTAATTTTTTTTTTCACATTTACAAATTCATTTTGTGCACCATATTCGAACCCACATAACTTCAATATATGGCAAGATGTGTTGTTTTGACATTATTTTATTTTTTTTTCACAAAATTTAGATGAAAAACGTTAAGAAATATACTAAGTTGACTTCTATATTTAGAAAATTTAATTTTTTTACTTGGATATTTCAAAAAAAAAAATCATAATTTGTGTATATTTTGATCCTAATAAAAAAAATCTTACTTCGACGCCTGCAAATTTCTAATATGAATATTAAATCTCAAAGAAGCAAAATATAATAATATTGAACTCCCGAGAAACTTAAAAATCTTAAAAATGGTTCCTTTGAATAATTAAATGTTTTCATAAAACCATTTGTTAGTAATCTTTTTTGTTTTTAAAAAGGGCGAATGTTGCATTTTATTTAATGAAGTAACTTTTATTTAATGAATTGGTTTTATTGGTTTTTTTAAAATGAGGATATTATTTCGATAAGATATAAAAGCTAGTTATAAAGATCCCTCGTGTACTCCTATTGTGCGGTTCCTGGATCTGCTATGGCAAATTCAATGATGGCACGCATGTTGTCAAGTGTTCTGTCATATCAAAACAAAGTAATAAAATAGTAAACACTAAACAATATAGCCGTCCCCTCTCTGCAAGAGTTCACATCGAACGTTAATATGGGTCCGATGCTCATCGGACTCAAAGTGAGTTCGATAGGTTCGATGACCATCTGATCTGCTTTAAGATTCGTATCCACAACTTTCGTATCTGTTTAAGATTCGTGCGCACTAATCTTAAAGCAGATCGGACGGTCTCAAAACCCATCGGACCCAAATTTGAGTCCGATGGGCATCGGACCCAAGCTGCTCTCGTTCACATCACCTGAGATATTTTAAAATTTGAGTTGATATGTGAAAAATCCAAACCGTTCAATTCTTTAAAACATGAATTTTGATGCAACCTATCTAAATAAAATAGTGATTTTATATCTATTTAAAATAATAATAAAAAAATTCAAAAAAATATAAAATTTGATATCCAAGCACAATTACTATTTAAAACCACAAAAGCACACGGCACAAATACACTATATTAAGAAGTCTTACAAATACAAATAGATTAACAAGCTAATAACACACTTTCTCACACTTTCTTACAATCTCATACATTAATATATAATATTCTCAAATGTATTTGATAGTTTGGAACAAAGATAACAAAATCTAGAGAAGATCAAGAGAAAAAACTCACACGGCTTGAACTGTCTCTCCGTTTCCTTTTAATTTCCAATCGAAGATCATTTCCGTGAATTTGCAAATGGGCTGGGCCCATTTCAATTTAGGCTTCGTACGACATAACAAATCCTCTATTATACTTCTCATAATTAATGTTTCTTCTCAAAGAACTGAAGAAGTAACTGCTCGTGGCTCGATCGTGACTCGCATCTGACTCGCTCGCTAACAGCTCGTTCGTTACTGGACCGAGCTGTTAACGAGCAAGCTCGCCACTAACTCGGTCTAGAATTAACGAGTTCAAGCTAGGGCCATAGCTTGCTCGTTAGCTCGGCTAGCATCAATTTGTGAATTTGTATGATATTGTGTGCATTTTATACTATCTAGCTCGGTCCAGCTCGGTTCAGTTCGATCCAAAAAGTTCGTAGAATTTATTTTCTTCTTAAAACAAGATTCAACCAAACTCAGCGAGCCAGCTCGGGCTGGCTCGTCACGATTTTAGCTCAGGTGCCAAAGGTCCAGCTCGCCCGGTAAGAGTTCGGTCCAGAATTAACAAGCTGAGCTAGAACTTAGCTCGGCCCGAGCCAGCTAGTTGACAGCCCTATTTGTGCTCATAATTAATGTTTCTTCTATAGTTTTCTAATTTCTTTCTACCTATTTTAATCTAGAGTGGGCTAAGGACTAGAAAATTCTACAACCTTTCTGCTGCTTGCCACTGGGATCCAAATCCCCAAGTAACCCAAAATTTGAGTTTATATCCGGACCGTCCGATCAGAATCCGGACCAATCCGACCCGAGGTGGAATGCATGGGTTTCTTCAATATTCGTGCCATAGCAAATCGATTTTGCACAAAGATCTCTCTCTTGGGATGTAATTCTTTTTGCTGCCACCGTTATGGGAAATTTCAAAATCACGGTAGAAGAACTGCATATCTTCTGTATGTGTAAGTGATTCTCCATTCTTTTTCAATTTTTTGTCTAGATCATACAACTACTGTTGCCCTTCTGTATCGGTAAATGGAGATAATTTTGTTTTTGCATACAAACTGCTTAAATACCTTCCAATCCATTTCGTCTCAAATTCTTTTATTCATTTCATTAGCAGAAAACTAGAGATCACTTTGTGCTGAATTATATATTTTAATGTACTTGCAAGTTTGCATATCAACATAATTTCTTCTTGGCTAGACAAGTCTTGAGTATGTAATGTGTTGCTAAATCTCCTCCATTCTTACTTTCCGAAAAAAAAAAAGGATTTTGAGGGTTAAAATTTTGCATAAAATTTTGAAAAGTGCAAGGAAACAGGTAATATAAATCATATTAAAATGTCAGAATTTCATGTATATCCCTCAAAAACTTCAAAATTACATATTCCCCCCTCTAAACTTCCAAATTACGTATTTCCCCTCTAAACTTTTAAAACCCCCAAATTTACCCATTTTATTATCTTTTATAAACTCATTTTAAATATATAAAATACCCATTTTACTCTTAATTAAAAGCATAAAAATTTGTAGCTTGATTAAGAAAAATGTCAGTTTATATTTGATTGGTTTTTGAGAGCAAAATGGGTATTTTATAATGGGTATAGGGTATATAATGGGTATCCGGTTTTCGAGGGCAAAATAGTTACTTTATAAAGGGTAAAGGGTATAATGGGTATCTTATAATACCAGCATTTTTCTTAAACAAGATACAAATTTTTTATGCTTTTAATAAAGGGTAAAATGGGTATTTTATAAATATAAAATGAGTTTTAATATAAAATGCAATATAATATGTAGATTTGTGAGTTTTGAAAGTTTAGAGGGGGATACGTAATTTTGAAGTTTTTGAGGGGTATACATGAAATTCCCCCTATTAAAATATTGTGTGTTAAAATGCTCTGGAGAAATATATAGCACCGATCCTAATTAACATGATATTCATGTATTCACCGTACTTATATGTCATTCTTCGACGGGTAACTCTGATAATTATATCTCACACACATTTATAAAAATCTAAAGAGAGAGATCAAAGAAAATAGTTTGAAATACCTTTCTTTATTACTTGTTCTATTTAATCTGATTGGTTAGAACTTAGAACTTAGAACATATCTTTGTTTCCAACTGTTGTTAAATATTCATATGAGATATATACAAAATGAAATTATAACTATTTTGTTGAAATTTAAACTTTAATTGAAAGCATTCATCCGCCTGGCAACAAAATATGCAAAAATAACAGCAAGGAATGTGAATAGTATAATGATTTCTTTTGATCTAAATATAGAAAGGTCGAGTACTAGTGCTAGAATAGTAACTCTAATGCGAGGGAAGTTCTGAGGTGCCTTTTTCAACTACAAATTTCATCACATCCTCCTTTGATTATATTCTGTACAAAATCATCACACCTTTCCATTTTATTATTTTCTGAGGACTTTCTTTTCTCCTGTATTTTGACGCCATCTGATGTGGGTCCATTAGGTGTATGGTTTAAATGTTATCAGAGCCGGTTACTCTTTGAGTTTCATTCTGGTTTGTTGTCCAATTATGAAATAAGTTGTCTCTAGTTTAATGCTCTATGGAAGACAAATTTGAGAAATAAGTTGTCTCTCTCTACATATGCAAGGCTTTGTCAAAAAGTGGATCATATTTGGACAAAACAATAAAACAGATTAAAACATATGGTGTTATCCAATCACTATGGCTGGTACATGTCCTACCATTTCATCTTTAATAAAAAGGAGCCATAACTAACTGTCGTGATATCATAGGCAACCAATTGACACTATAAATAATCGGTATGTTACATGCTCTACTGAAATCAATTATAAAATGGAATAGACAACAATTTATTACTACTATTAAGCTATGGAGTATTATCTCCATCTAGAGAGCAGGTTCAAACACATATTAAGCAATCCTAAGGCTCTTAATGAAGCTCTTTCCGCCAAAATTGCATCCAGTAGAGATGAATTCCAAGAAGTCTCTAAAGCTGCTCTCTCGGTACCTTTTTGGGTGTTGTTCGTCCACTAGCTCTTTCAAAGCTCCCACCTTCTCATCCATAGAGAATCCATGGATGCTTGCCATGGAGATCCGTTCCTCACAACCAAGCACAGCTTGGTGCACCAAGCTTCTGTATGTCCCATTACTAAGCACCTCCATGTGGTCCCCCAAATGCACGTGCAATGCCCCGGATTGGATGTGCACTGGTTGCCACGTGTCACCATTGTTGTGGCTTATTTGTAGTCCGTCACAAGTTTGAAAAATGATGGTTATGAAGCCGTAATCAGAGTGTGCTGGTAGACCGAGTTTGAAATTCTGAGATGTGTTTTTATTGGGGTAGTAATTTAGGGCCATAAGTTGCATTCCGTTTTCTAATTTTTCAGTTTGATAATTTGAGCCCAGACCTAGACTCTCTAGAATTGCATCTATTAATTGCACAGCTACTCGCTGTATTTCTTTTGAGTAAGCACCCATGTTTTCCCTGAAAAAAGAGAAGGAAGTATATATAACATTCATGTACACTGACACATAAGAACTATTATATGAAAATAAAAAAAAATCAGAAATATCAGGAGACAAATTATTACTGGCACAACACTCTGGTGACACATAAGAACTATAATATGAAACTAGAAAAGAATTATCGGGAGATAACTAATTACTGGCACAACACTTCAGTAGCTAGTACAATTATCTGAAAATTATGAAATACCAACAAACTAAATTAGTACCTATAATGGGGTGGATTTTGTGGCCAAAATGGAATCCAATCCTTGAGTGGGTTGGCATAGTGCTTCAAAAGAAGCCTTGACTTGTTGTTGTTTCCTTGCAAGGCTGCTTCATATCTCACTGGCTTTCTCAGATCATAAGACTCAAACTCTGATTTCTTTTCAGCTGCCTGTTGGAAAAAGGCTGAAGCTGCCTCCAATGCACCACTAATCACTGATTTACTGATTCCATGGTTCACCACCTGCTTTCCATATACTGGGTTAGAATCAGGTAAAACATTGTTTCTTTTTAACTGAAATATGTACAGCTTTATGTTGTTTTTTTAATATGCACATTTTTTTGTGTGTTTTTTTATTGGAGATTTTAATCGATATGTTTTGTTTGTCCTTTTTTTTTGTTTGATGTCTCCTAGAAGATATGAAGGGTTCTCTTTTGTTTTTATTTGAATATGTCTTCAAAGAGATTCGAAAGAGGTTGATGTATTTCTTTTATTACCATTTTTTTAAGTAATGTATTTCTATTATTAAAAATGATAGGGGATGGTTGGAGGTTTATCTGTGTGCGGGGTCCATATATGCTGCTATTCATGCCTTGATAGTAGGGTCCTGCCATCATATGTCGCTAATCCGATTTTAGGTCAAAGGCTGGTTTTACTTTTATGAGTATATATTAGGAAAGTAAAACAGTTGAAACAAAAAAGAAAAGAAATCTGTTGGGGCAGTCGGTGAGGATTAGGGGGTTTGGGATTTATTGTTGGACATACGAAGACATAATGCCACTGTCATTTTGTCAGATCTACCTATCTAAAAGTCAAACTCTCTCTACATTTGTGATAAGTGTAAAACATCTTTATTTTACTTCTGAACTTTTTTGTTCTATGAAGATCAAAATTACCCCTCTATTCTTGCTGAGCTAATTTAAATGAGTGAGAAAGATGGCACTTTGGCATTCGGATAGAATTTAAGATATGAACGGATTATTTTTTTTCACATTTCACAGCGGTTGTGGTTATTTCTCCCTTCACAAGGATATCACAATGTTTTAAGACAAGCTTTTTGCAAAAGCTTGGTAGATAAGGACTGCCTAGTTTACACCTTATCCTTTCCATATGTGCTGCTACTGAAATAATTGCGAAACGTGGGATGTCACTGTGAGACCAAGATGTATGAGCTTATGAAAGTCATGTATGCTTTATGGGTTCCCATCATTTAAAACTGGTGATACCTTTATTTCTTTATTTCATATGAAACCATCTCTTGACACTATCCAGCTCTGCTATGAACCTTTTGTCAAAATAACGAGTCTATTAAGTTGGTGCTTGCAATAAATTTTAGAGTTTTAAGGAGCACAAGTAACACAGAATAAAACCTACTCTAAAACATTATTTTATCATCTATAGCAGGAATCAAATATGGCTGATGATAATGCCGTATTTAAGATAAGAAGAAATGCATACATGGAAGCAACCAAGTTTCTGACAAGCATTCTTGATATCTTCAATTATTACCGACCTGGCGGGCAGAGTACTTTTCTGTTTGAGAAGACCGAAATCTATGACAGGTATTTGGTTCGTTACAGCTTCATTGTGAATGCCGGTGCTCATGCCTCTCAGTTGAGCAACTGACATCCCACCAATCAATGAATTTACACTCATAGAAAGAGAGTTGTATGCAGTAGGTAGTTATGTTTCGTTTCTGTTCTTTGGTTTTTGACATCAACTTGTTGCTTGGAACTCATCTATTTATAGGCTATCTCTGGGGGGGGTTGAATTTGGTACCATTGGGCCAAGTTGTCAAATATTTTGTCTGGAAACCTTAGAAAGGGGGATCTCAAAGGATCTGGATTCCAATAGTACAATTCAAAGAACCTGGCAGGTGATGTGTACCCAAGATCATGTGATGTATACTGGTGCGAACTAGACCAGAAGCAGCAAATATGGAGTGGGGCCCAAACTCCACTGGTGTGGTGTTTATGTTGTATCTATCTCAAATCTTCAGTATCAGTAGTGTCCCATTTGAGACTACTTGATTTTGGTTTTTAACCTTTTTTTATGGTTGTGGAGTTTAAAAGTTTGACCAGGTAAATTAGTGCTAAATCAAGATAATTCTTGGGCAACATCTCTAAGTATTTACTGCATTTTGAAACATTTCCTTTTTCTTTTTCTTTTTTCTTTCTCAAAGTATGATCTTTGAAAAAAAAAAAAAGTTTTTTTATGTAATTTTTTTAATATATGCAATGATGGTATTTATCAAGGTTCTAAATAGTGATTATCGTATCATTGTGAAAAGGCTTGAAAAACAGTTATAGTTAGCTATAACGCTGAAAATAGTTAATGGCGCTATAACTTTTAAGGTCCGAAAAAGCTACAGTGCAGTTATTTCACAGCTATAACTAGATATTAAGAATCTTGATATTTATAAACTACATGAGAGTCAAATTGTATTCATTAATAGAACAATTTATGTACGAGTTGTCTTGGATAAATATTAGCACATTTTTAATTTGCATTTTCTTTTTTCAAATAAAAATTAGAGCCAAATTTTGTAATGTCAAATATTTGCAAAAGTTTTACTTAAAATTGTTCTTAATTTTTTTTAACCGCTTAACTTTATACTAAATAAATTTTAAAATTTTGAATGTACACACATCAACTGTAAAGTATATCAATTTCAACGATTTAAATTCATCGTTTGAAACTAATCTTAAATTTGGAGTTATTCTCATCAAAACTCTCATTAGTGAACATAGCATATGCTAGCTTTGCTCTAATTACCAAATTCTCAATATATGCATATTTAAAAGGAAAATAAATCTACTGTAATTCTTGGGGAATTACATGACCCTGTAATTCCGATCCCAACTGTTGATTTCTCTCGAGATGCGTGCATGAAAACTTACTTTTCTGAGAACATTTCGAGATTCGCGCACGAAAAAGTTTGAACAGTTGATCTCGGAATTTCAAGATCCTGTAATTCCTCTCGGAATTACAGCATATTCAGATTCATTTAAAAGTGTCAATATAGCATCGGAATCGTTCATCCAAAGCAAAAACAAAAATATTTATAGCACTGGAATGTACTATAAAGAAACCTAGTATAGTCCTGAAAACAACAAAGACATTGACAATACCAAGTTCCCAGGCTGCTATGATTTTAAACAGAAAATAGCTGGAAACAGAAACAGAGAGAGATGGAGTCGTTTTTGGAAGGATGCTACCCTTCTTATCCTTGTTTGTAGTTGGTGTAGGGCTAGCAAAGAAAAAAGAAGATGAAGTTGGAATCAATTTTGTTTTTCAGCTCGTTTCAAAAAGAAGATGAAGTTAGAATCAGTACGTATTTGGTCAGGTGACAAAAAACAATGTCCTCTGAGTAATGAGTTCAAAATCTAGATACGAGAAATCATTTGTTGTAATAATAAAGATATGAATTTGAAAGACAAAGACCTCCATTTTTGTTTTAAAACAAAAAGAAAAAAAAAGTTGCTTGTTTATTCTCACTAATCCTACTACGAGAGAATGAAGTTCGTTGTAAGAAAAATATAAAACCTACGAATTCAATATATAGCTGGTATTCTAGATGGATTCTATCTTGATTAATTGCTGATGATGAATATGAAGGCGTTATCTCTTCGTTTATTTTTTGCGGCGGGTTCTGCACATGGGCCCATGCTCTTGAGAAAAATTATTTCTTTTTGTAGAAAGCGAAGGGAATGGGCATTAATTGATGGGATAGGAAATATACAATCATTCAAAAAACTATATTCCTTTTTTCTTCTTTCTTTCTTATCCTTTTCGATGCGTCTTAAAACCAACAAAACCTTAAATTCCCCTTTTGCTACCGGTGTTATTGTAAAACCACTTAAGAATACAAGTTTTACTGTTTTAGATTTGAGATATGCTAAAGGGATTCAGATCAGCTGAAATGCAAAATACATGAACAATATTTCTGGAATTTCTGAAATTTCGAATCCAGTCGTTCAACTTTTTCTGTGCACGCATCTCGAAATAACTAGTTTTTCTGTGCACGTATCTCGAAATAGTTCAATGGCTGGATTCTGAATTTCAGAAATTCCAGAAACACTGTTCATGCATTAGAATTTCAGCATACAGAAGAAAACTCATCTGCCACGTGGCCCATGTATACTGGTGATATAAAAGAGTCTACTTAGAAGAACAAAAATTGTTAATTTATTTTATATATATAATGTTAAGTTTAAGATGTATAAAATAAAGTAAGCAAGATATATTGAAATGTTAATATATATATATAATAAATTATCAAATTGAGTAAATACAGTGACAATTTTATGAATTTATGTATTCCAATATAAATCTAGATAAATAGAAATTATCAACTTGATTACAAAGGTTACTTCCAATCTTTCAGGATTTCATTAAAAACTTGTCAGACAGATATCAAATCTGACTTTGGAAATCAACGATCTTCTAAATCTTGTATGTCCTCTCACGGAATGATATCTGATCAGAGCCGTTCGATCTGTATCAAGATTCATATAAATCTTAACCGCAGATCGAACAATGTTGACTAAACATCAAACCGTTCCCCTCCAGTAGTGGAGGTAGAGTAGAACAGGGATAGACATTTGTCTACCTCTGAAAAAAAAAATTGATTTGGTTTTTGTTTATTCCTGAAATTTAATTTGCCTACTCATGGTCCAGACTAAATCTCAAGTTCCAACTCACTAGTTCTAAGTCCAAACCCACTAGAGTTCGAACTCGTCTCCTTTTGATTTGTGAAAAAAGAATTGCAGACTACGTGAAGAGAGAGATAGGTGAAACTAAGGCGATATTGGCAGAGGAGAAAGTAGCGCGTGGAGGGAGGAGAAAAAGGCGATTTTGGCGGAAGCGGAACTGCCGTGCTCACTGCTGAGGCAGTTTTGGCAGAAATTTCTTTTAAAATTTTCCAAATTGTTCATATTATTTGACAAAATTTTGTTTTATTTGTTACAAGTTATTTTATTTGCCCAAACTGTTTCTACTTCACCTCTGACAAATTCTTGATTAATTTGTTGCAAGTTTTGTACTAAATCGGTAAACCCTACATATTTGATTAAGTTCTAATTGTTATTGACATCCCCAATTAATATAATTTTGGTTGCAAAATATTTACATGATAGAAATTATCATTATTATTCTGTATTTACTTATTGATTTTGATTATGATCAATTGGTATGGTTTATTCATATTTGTTTTTTTATTTGTGCTATTCTAAACTTAAAGTTCTTATTACTATTTTTCTTATATACATTAGGCTGGTGATAGTTCATATCCGGTATTTTAAGAACAATACAAGTGGTATATTAAGAAAATACTTCCAGCCTAGTTTGTCTTGGTAAACTTGACTCAATTAGTAATTTGGAAATTACAACCGATTCGATAGGTAGAAACGCAATTCGGTGGGCAGCTCTGACGGAGGCGAGAAGGGAATTATAGAGGTAATTTGAACCCGAACTCATTTAGAAAAAATGAATTCGAATCCGATTTCTGCCTACCTCTGAATAAATATTATTTCTACTTATTATAAGAAAACTAGGAAATGAATAAATATTGTTTTTCTTATACTGACTTAGTTTAATTTACACAATGTTTATTGATCTATAAGATTAATTTTATCAAATATTTATTTTTCTATATATATTAAATAATTTCTATACAAAAGTGCAAAACTTAATAAAAATGAATAAGCAAAAATTATTAGAGAAATATAAAGTTCTAAATTAAACCTCTTAAAAAATATTAAGAAAAGTTTGGAATTTAGGACGATCGAATTTCGTTTATACTCGAGGTTTAATTTAATATGTGACATATCTTAAATATTTAATTTCAGTGATCGAAATATTAGTTTGACATTATTGTTCAAAGGACTGTACTAGTAAAAGATGAGGCGTAAGAAGATGAATATAGGTATATATATTTTCTCACTAATTTTGAACCCAAAATAAATCAAAGAATATATTCATATATCTAAGTTATAAAAAATAAAAAAGGCAAAACATTAATTACTAAGTCGATAAGAACATAGATTACTTTTGTATAAAAATATGGGGTGCACAAAGTAATTTTTCTTCATTTTGAATATTTATAGAAATTTATAGAAATTTTTAAATTCTTCTCCTGAATTTTGATTTTTATAGAAATTTATAGGTCTGGACTGATTTTGTTCTCTGTTGGAATTTTTTTCGCCCCCTCTGGAATCTTGATTTGTAATTTGAGTTAAATTTATGATTAAAGTTAGAATAAATTCTTTGAATTCTGATTGATAATTATGATCAGAAGTTATAACATTGAAAATTATAAGTCAGAACATTGGAAACTTTAAGTCAGAGTATTGTTTTTTTATCTAGTATCTGATTAGCTAATGAGTTTGAACCCGATTAGCTATTTAAATCTGTTTCGATATTTTATTTTCAAAATAAATTGTTTTTTAGGAAAAAAAAAAAAGTAAAATAAATGTGAAATTTAACTTTTTGTGAGCCAATACAGTTCCTTGGGTATTCTCGCCGTACGGATAAAAACCATACCGTACTTGGTTCTTTCATCTGCATCTCCTTTTTTCGCCATACCAAGGAATAGAAATAGGATCAACCATCAGCACACATTTCATTGGACCGTTTCAATATAAAAGTTGCTTCCTTTTTCTAAGGTTTTGAATTGCATCACATGTACACGGTATATGTTTTCTTAGGAGCTCAAATGACTTCACCGCCTTTGATTTTCTTTTTTTTCATGAACATGTTACTGCGACGACAAAATCGGTGTTCAATGCATTTAACATTATCAAATATCAAAAACAAAATTCCGGTTCTTTTTGTCTGGAACGAAATTAGAAAATTATAATAGGAAATCTGATTTGTGGATGAGATTTAAAATCAAGTACAAAGTAAAATTCAAATACATATTTAGCATTTTATAATAGACTAAATTATATTAAAAAAAAGTTTTAGTATACATAATTAAAAATTAAAACTTATAGAAATTTTTTATGTATCTTAATGATTCATTGTAGATCCGTCCATTTTCATGACGCATTATTAAAAAGTTAATATTATTAATGTCAACTTTTTTAAAAAAAATTTCAGTATATTTTTTAGATATTATTTTTAGAATTAAACCTGCTTTTTTACTTTTCGCTTAAGAATACAAATCAAATATAAACGAATACATATTTAACTTAAATATTAAAAGAATATGAATTAATATACAAATATAATTAAAATATTAAATAAAAGTTGCAAAATTCTCAATGCATCTAATTTAATGTGAAATATTAGTTTTACTTACGTCTATAAACAAATATAAATGTTATAAATAAAGTAACATTCATATCAGATATTTTAATTGTAAGAAACATATCTTACTAATCAAGTATTTATATTTTGAAAAATGTGGCACAAAAAATTATTCATATCTGTATCCATTATTAAGATTCAAAATCATATAAATCTTTATCCGTTTAGATCAATATTCATATCTACAAATTTCGGATATCAAATAACTTGATCACAAAAATCTGAATTGGCTCCTATCATTCGACTTCTGCGGTTACTCAGTTACAATATCAATGTTCGGAAACAATAAAATCACATAAATTGCAACGATCCAGTTAAAATTTCTTTTAGAGAAAACTGTCAGGTGGGGTCTGTAAAAACAGAATTGGAGTTCTCCAGTTAAAGAAATAAAGAGTTGTTTAGGAGAGCAGGGAGATCTCCATTTACTTCTATTTTGAGTTTGTTACGATAAATAAGAAGTTGTTATTCCGATCAGCAAAACTTGTAATTTCTTTTCTTCTCAGCTTAGCCTATAAATAGGCATCATTTGTAACTGATTAGGGGAATCAGAAAATTGAATAAAAAATTTCTAGTTCTATCTATCTTTCTATTTTACTGTTCTTTTCTACTCAAGATCTGATTTCTTTGAAATTAGCTCAAATTGTTCGATTGTTTGTGCGACTTCCTCTTCTACGAGCTTTGTCTGATCAGGTTCGTTGCATAAATAAATCTCACCAAGTCATCTTAGACACTATTCCATACGATATGCACTTTATGCTCAAGATTTTATTTTATTTTATTTTATTTTGAGAAGTTTGACAGTGGCACTTTATGCTCAAGTTACGAGTCCATGGCTTGCTGGTTTGCTTCACACAAAAATATAAAGAGCTCGTCACATCATTTTCTAAAAAGAACATGCTATTTTAAACTTATTCCTCATGGCTACAAAGTCCTTGAAAATTAAAGAGGGTGCAAAAAAAATGAGAAAAAGAGAATCAGTTCCCTCCCAAATGCACTGCACAAATGAAATTGTTCGTGCAGTCATTGCCTTCAGCTCTCCCTAGAGAACAGCTTGGGTCCGATGGGTTTAGGGACCATCCGATCCACTTTCAGATTCGTGCGCACGAATTTTAAAGCAGTCACGAAAGTTGCGGGTGCGAATCTTAAAGCAGATCGGACGGTCATCGAATCCATCGAACTCACTTTGAGTCCGATGGGCATCGGACCCAAATTGGTTCCCTCTCCCTAACAATGATAACTAGGAAACATATTAACAGAATTTTGAAAGCAACAAAAAAAAAATTTAATCACTGAGGACACAATAAATTGAGTTGAGAGATGTACTAGTAGGAGTCTGGTCATAATATACATACGGTTTAAGTTTCACAAAATTAGAAATGAACTAGATATTCACAACAAGTCATGTCAATCAGCTATGAACCCTCTTTCTTCATTATATTGCGCCATTTGTCCTTGAGATCATTTGGTAATCTAGTTTGATGAAATACATTTCGATAACATTCTAAAATTGCACTCCAAGGAATTCTCCCATCAGCTGTGACCCCAATTTTTTGCATCCCTTCCTGCATAATAACAGAATAGCCTCCTCAAATTTGAAACAGACAAAAAAATACATTGCATCTCAATGGTCTGAATATGACTATTTTTTGTAAAATACTTAATAAATAGTAAAAAAATTCAAAAAAATGTAAAATTTGATCTGCAAGCACATTTTCTTGTGGAGATCATGTTGAACGGTTTGGATCGACGATTTGGACTTTGAAAATGAAAAAAATGGTTGTAACTCAAATTTTTTGTAACTTGATCTCTCCTCATATATATATATATATATATATATATAGAGGGATGCTTCTATGCACCTAAGGACCTATTTGTAAAATGAACATATTTTCATTTTCAAAGTTCAAACAGTCGATCCGACCGTTCAACATTATCTCCATATTAAAATGTTCTTGGAGGTCAAATTTTACATTTTTTTGAATTTTTTTACTATTTATTAAGTATTTTACAAAACTAGTCAAATTCATACCATTAAATTTTGTACCCATCTTAATAAATAGTAAAAAAATTCAAAAAAAATGTAAAATTTAACCTCCAAGTACATTTTAATATGGAGAAAATGTTGAACGGTCGGATCGACTGTTTGAACTTTGAAAATGAAAATATGTTTATTTTACAAATAGGTCCTTAGGTGCATAGAAGAATTTGCCATATATATATATATATATATATATATATATATATTTGGGGGGGGGGATTTTGGGTGTTGCGATTCTTAATTCCTGATAAAACCTCAAAACTTTGAACTTAGACAATATAAAGGTTTGTCTGGTACTAACATAGAAAACAACAACAACAACCAAGTCTTTGGTCCCAAACAAGTTTGGGGTAGGCTAGAAATGAAACCCAATCATAATCATAAAGTCAAGGTAGATAGTAATAAAATAGTAATAAAAATAATATAGTAATAGTAGTAGTAGTAGTACTGGCATAGAAATCAAAGATTACAACCTGAAGGCACATAAATGTCAAACAAATAAGAAAAATGGTTAATCCTAGTAGTGATGATTACAAAACGTACTCTAAGAGCTTTTTCCTCTTCAGCTGACCAGGGAAGCATGTTGCGTCTACGAGGAGCTACAACCTTATTTGAACTGAGATGGAACAAGCAAAACATATCGACTTAGTTACAAAAATTGTGCACTAAAAATATTGAAATTGCACTAGAAGAATGAAAGAAAAAAAATATCAACTTCAGTTACATAAAGTGTGCATGTGTGGGTTCATCTTTTCTTCACTTGTACTATTCTCAGTTGAGGTTCTAAAGACTTCTTTGAACCAGCATTAATATGTACAGACATGTACTCCACCAGTATTGGTCACGACAGACCAGAAAGTACCAGTCAGATTATAAGCTTCTTTGGTTAGGTCCAAGAATTGCAAATGTGGCCAGGCATAAATAACAGCATTGCAAGGTATGTCCAAAAAATTACAATTGTTGGCTTGGTCTACAAGTAATGGAAGGTATTACAAGTAATCAAAGGTATCAACAAAAATGTCCAACTAAGCCCAAAAATTTTACTCAACAAACTACTTCAACTGTAAATATGGTGAAAAAATAAAAGCGAAACAGGAGCCTTACTAACGAGGTGTCGGTCTGCGCCTCTTTCTATTTGCATCTGCATTAATTTTATCTTCTTTTCTCTCATTCCCCGTCTCTT
This sequence comes from Carex parvula, assembly GCA_025461045.1. Taxonomy (NCBI): domain Eukaryota; kingdom Viridiplantae; phylum Streptophyta; class Magnoliopsida; order Poales; family Cyperaceae; genus Carex; species Carex parvula. The sequence continues at coordinate 17,188 of JAJGRW010000933.1, read as the reverse complement.
CATTCATCGGCACTGCTGCAGGGCTCCCAGACGTGGCCCCCGGACCTGACTTAACATGTATATATTTATCTAGCCGTATAAATGCCGAGTCAGCCTCACGCTTCTTAGCCTCCTCGCGTCTCTCACAAAGCATATCCCTATCTTCTGATGCATTTCTGCCATTAGATTTGACCTGTTTCTCCTTCCTCTTACCATTTTTGTCCACTCTTCTTCTGCTGTCTCCTGAGTCTGATTCCGAGCTCAAAGAAGCATCCCCAGAGCCGGCAAGAGTAGCATCACCGTTTTCACCCTCTGCTGTATCATCATCACTAAATACAACCTTTTTGCCCTCTCTCTTACCAGTTATGTTCTTTTCAACTTTTTGTTTTCCTCTCTCGCCCTTTTCTTGGTTTTGATTTTCCTTCATTTTGAGGAAGGAGGACAGACTCTTCCTAGCAAGGGAAAAGACCTTTTTAGCCCTGGCACATGCATGCGCAGCTCTAGAACACGCACAACAGGGGCAGTAAAACCGGCCTTCTTTGTCAAAGCTGCTTGGGGTGGTCATAATGCAGCTCTCATGCACAGTTATTCCACAGCCTTTTCCAGAACAAGTCAACAATTGATCTCCCTTGTTACATACAATGCACTGGTTCTGTTCTGAGAAGGGTATCGGAGAGCTCATAAAGCTCTCAGAATCACTCGGGTCATCTAGAAAATCGGCATTGGACCTCAAATTATTATCATTTTCATTTCTGGAGGGTTCAATTGGAATGCTTGTCTTTGGGATAGGTTCTTTAGGCTGTAATAATAGAACAGAAGTATAATTACAGAAATAAGTAGCAAATAATTGATTATATCATGTATATAAGAAAGAAAACACTTCATATGAGCTCCTAAAGACCCACCCCCTCCTAAAAAAAAAAGATCATGGATAACATAAAAGATCGAATCACTTAAACACCTTTGGAAAATATGATCTGAACCTCTCCTCTCTCATAAATTCTCTAAAATACCCTAATTAACCTTAACCCGTTGATGATGATAAATAAGCACCTTTTGCATAAAAATGGAGCAACTCAGCAAGCGGGGGTACAGAGCATATATCTTCTGCTTTGTCAGGACATAATGATATTGAAATTTTTATGTGCTACAAAATGCATGATTTACCGCTAAAAATAACATCAGAGTGGCATGTAAAGTACCTCTTCGACCGATGTCTTTGACACAGCATCTCTCCTCTTCAGAATAAACTGGTTCATGTCATCACTTAAAGGCTCACTCCTCGCTGCTTCTAAATCAGATACATTTCCTATCTGGCACAATAATTAATGCGTAAATAGAAACAAAAAATATAAGTAGCTCTCCTCTTCAAAATGTATGAAGTCTCTTTTACATCAATCTACCGAATAAGCTGAAGTGATCCTTAAAAGTCACATTATGGCTAAATAACTAAATAAGTCTCCCAAGATACTTATTCACTAATTTTGAGGTGTTCAACTTGAAAAGTAAAAGAAAGAAGAAAAGAAAAAGAGTACCACTATTGTGGGATTAATTTCTTGCAAAGGTTCACTGGCTGTCTTATCAGTATCAAGGGCATTCTGAGAAGGCAAGTTTTGCGAGGCATCATTGTGCGTAGCCCCTGCCATACCAGCTAACCTAGGGCTGGTAATCATCTCCTGTTCTTCGTCCACAATATTATCTTCTTGCCTATGACTTGAAGAAGAACCGTTTTCCCTTGTGGAATGCAGTTTAGCATTAGCTCCTGAAACAGATTCTTTCAACTGAAATAAAAAGGAAAGAAGAATGAATGAAGCAAGGTTATAGTCAGAAGAAAGATTCATTTTGTCAACACAAGGTATTTACCTGGTACATGAATAAAGACCCACTATTTACGAACTAAAGCGGTGGATATGCTGGTCTAGCTATCGATTTGACTTTTTTTAGGTTTAATTGCAGAAATGCGTATTACCCCGAACTAATTTAGGTTATTTGGATAGCACTTATGGTGATATGTTGTATCTCAACTAGTCTGACTTGTACATTAGTTGTGGTCCAAACATTATTACCGCCTGTTACCGTGCATTCAGAAAAGGCACCAGTATATTCCACCTAACACAAAAAACAGCTAACTTAATTACCAGATCAATAGAGGGTTTTGGCAATGCAGATCTCTTCTGTGAAATAAACTGTCTTATGTGATCGCTAACTGGTGCAATTCTACTTCCTGAGGGTTGACATGGATCTGTAGGCTGATAAATAACACAAGAAAAAGAAAAAAAAAAAAATCAGCTATACCAAATAATCAGTTAAAGAATTACCCTTTTTAAATTTAATTTGCAAGTAGCTCTTATGATACGAGCCATGCTCTCACCTCTAACAATCCCCCACCCCTCCCCCCCCAATTACTGATTTATAGTAGTTGGTGATAAATTTTATGGGAACATCTCATCCCTATTGTAACTGGTATGCCTAGAATACTCTCATGCACTCAATATAACATGAAAATTCTCCTTGTAGCTCTCCCTCTGCTACTTTTTTCAGTCTTTTTCAAAATAAAAAAAAATTCTTGGGTAGTTTTATTCTCTGTAATGAATTAAAGAATGCTAAATAGTTACAATTTTCAATGAACATGCAATGCTCATGATGTCGGGCAAGCTCAACGTTCAGATACATCATTTTGAAACTTAGATTTTAATTTGAACTCAACAGTGCAGTTGGGACAGATACTGGACACAACAACTCTAATCATTGCCCTTAAACAACAGCAAAAAAATAAGAAAGTAGAGGAGAATATTAAATGAAATTGCCCCCAAAAAAAAAAAAAACAGGAAAAGGGTTTTTATTCATGTACCCTTGTCAAGTTCTGACAAAGAAACTCCACAGTGGATTGTGGGATCTCTGTAGTACCGCCCGTGTTATCCTTCGTACCTACATTACCTCTACTCGCACATTCCTCAAGATATCTCAACGCGACTCTCTCTTGTACCGATTGAGGAGCATCCGTGTAAAAATTGGGAACTCTATTGACCAACTCTGAAATAGAATGGAAGTAGAATAGAAAAAACCAAAATCGAAAATCCGACCAGAGTCATAAATAAAAGATAAAGATTCATATATATTGGCATTTGGCAGTCAGGAAAGGAAAACCTTTGAGGAGAGGAAGCTCAGCTTTGGAGTCGGCTAGGGTTTCAATGATATAGTACCATCCGAGAGAAAGGGGCGAAGTGGAAGAGGAAGAAGCCATGAACAGCGGGAGAGAACTTGGAAGGGGTTTTTCGTTTTCTGAAATATGATTTTGCTCGCCGCACCCGCAGGGGTATTGAACGAGGAACAAGTATCCTCTCCATTACTGTAAAAGATTCCCTTCACTTTACGGTTTGAGATTAACTCTCATCCGCTTCGAGATTCGGGCTACTTTGAGATTCGTGAAAGTTAAAAAGAACGGTCCAGATTTAATAATTGTAAAAGATTCCCTTTTACGGTACCGGGGAGGATGTGAATTCATTGAATGAGGAGACTATGTATTTCACCTCCGCCGGCCAGATTGGTCCGAATTCTGATCGGACGGTCCGTACCTAAACAATACTATTCTGTTACCTCAGAGGATACGCACTCCTCAGTTCGGATACTAAAGTAACTCAAAATTTGAAGTTTGGCTCCGGGCCGTCCGATCAGAATCTGTATATATTTAGAAGCCGAGCAGGGTCACAATTTTGATCGGACGGTCCCAATCCAAACTCAAACATTGAAGGATTCAGATCGGTTACGAATTCGAATCAAGGTCAGCATTAGTTGGATTTTGTTTAGGTCGAAAATTAATTCATTCCAATTGGTATGGGTTACAAACTTAAAATATATTAATCACGATTCTAGTTTCCGAAATTTTTATTAATATCCAAAAAAATATTAAATTTCAAAATCTGCACACCCTATGCAGAAGAATTTCGAAATATGTTCAAATCGCAAAAATTTTCTGCGGTAACTCAGTCTAAACCCGCAACTTTTTTTGCTGTTTTGGTTTTGGAATTCCAAAACCGCAATTTTTTTTGCAGTTCTAAGTTTTTTGTAATTAAACAAAAACATTTATAATTTATTTGTTTTTATATTGAAATATTAGTAATATTTTATATATTTCTTTGAAAATAGATGAAATACTATATAATTTGATTTATTAGAAATACTGCGACAAATAACCTGGATCAACATTTTTCAGGCTGGATTTTTTGCGGATGTAAGAAAAATTAAAATATTTCTTCACGTATTATTAGAAAAATAAAAATATTTTGAATCTGAGTTATTGATCCCGGTTCAAAAATCACTTCTAGGTAAATAAAAAAAATATTGTGATCCTTCTATTTTCGAAAAAACAAAAAAAATTTCTAACAAAAATTTTGTTTGAAAAACTTTTTCTGACACATTTTTTTGTTTTTCCAAAAATAGAATAAACTACGGTAAGAACTGGGGAATCGTGCGTGATGATTACGTGGCCTAGGTAAGATCTGCAAACCCCCCATTAGCTAAGTAGCACCGTCCCATGAATGTCGTGCCCATGTAAGAATTATTTTTATAATTTGTTTTTTCACTATAGTTTTTTTTATTGTAATATCTGACATTTTTAGAATTCATACAAACTATACAGAGATTGGTACCAGGATCACGGCGTGTACATCATATATCTGAAGGGATGTATCGCCGACAACCCTCATGAGTGGGTACTGAAGCCGAGGGATCGGAAAGGACAGATCCATGGTATTATCTCCGCCAGCACACCGTTCGCATCGACAGTATGTTTAATTTTAAATTTCAAATTAAAAACTAACAATATTTACATTTGTACAACATTTATATAATGTCTTTTTTGCAGGCCTTATATATGGTGAAGAGTTGCGTCATAGTGGCAACGATGGCCACGATGAGAGCTGGAAGAGGCTCGGGAAGCCATCCTCAAGCACAACGTACCCGTGGTGTGCCAATGTGGGTACAGGTCGCACCCGGACTCTCTACTCAGATGTACTGGCTTGGGCGGGTGTGATGCGATCGATAACATATCCGACGAGTTTGATATCTACGTCTCGTACGTTGGTGATGAGGCATTGTTTGCAGATGTCTAGAATGTTGAGATCGTCGGTCAATCGTTCGACCGAGGTACCGAGGCATTGCACCGAGCTGCAGACCAGACCATGCCTACTCAGGATGCCAAGGTATAATTGTAATTAAATATATAACTGAGATATTTTTTAAAAATAATCTTGATTAACTAATTTGCAAGTTACTGTAAGGTGAGGAGGAGAAGCCGCTAGAGTTCAATATCCCCACAGATTTTGGCACATAGGGAGATGGACTGTATTCTCAAGATTACAGTCCTACCTAGACAGAGTCGCCTACCTATCAACCAGGGTATGTGCAAACATAACCCTTCCCGCAGTTTACCGAGTCTTCCATACAACATGCATCGTACCCCTCGTTCCATGATGACCCCATAACCAGACATGCGTTTTTATTCACGCAGAGTGAGTCTGGACAGACTACGGTTTTTGGTCCTGGAGTCCAGCAGACATTCGAAATTGAAGAAGTTCATGACGAGCCGGATCAAGTAAAAGATGTCAAGTCGGAGAACGACGACTCTCCAGGCTCATCAGATACTGCCGAAACGCCACTGTCTAGGCGGGGTCAGGGGTTCAAGAAGAAGAAGCAGAAGATAGTATTTATTCCCGACTCATAGGTTTTAATTTGTACTTTGTTAGATGTTTTGTCAGATATTGAAACTTATTTGTTAGATACCGTCACTTATTTATTTTGTTGCTTTATTATTTATTTTATTTGTTGTTTTGTTATTTATTTATGTTGTTAATTATATCATTATTTCTTCGTACACAAATGATAATCCAAACCCAAACGATAATCGAAACCCAAACGAATAATATTTTCAAAATATTTGATCCTACAAGCAAAAAAATATTTTATCAAATAGACGACATTTAAAACAAAAGCCAAAATAAATAAAATAATTTTTAAAACAAAAACTTAAACAAATAAAACAATTTTAAAAACAAAATAAAAATAACACATTTCTAATTAAAAAAGAGGGACCGCAGGAGAAATGTGCAGGGGCTGCATCGGCAATGTGCGGACCTTATTGTTTGGGACCGCAGAACACCGGAGTAGCCTGACTAGAATTAGAAAAACCCAAAAACATGAGTGTTTTGGTTTATTTTTTTTTTAGAAAATTAATATACATATAAATTTCGGGATGGAATGTTAGCCTCTTAACAAAATTTAAACAATTTTTCTTACCACACGAAATTGAAGCAATATTATCCAAAATAAAAGTTCCATCTAAAATCAATATGTATACTAAATTTGCAACTTTTAAACTTCTAACTGTTACTCTGCTTTTTATCAATAAAACAAATTATATACCTCCGATTCTTAAAAAAATGCATAAGTAAAAAGAAAATCGATGTCATCTAAACCAATTACTGGCACAAAGTAGAATCACATAACTAAAATCTTGTGTATTTCCCACAAGACCCAAGCATTAGAACCCTTATTCCTCAAAAGCACCCTTAATTGATTAAATTCCAAATCAAACCTTGCTTCCTTTGCTTGAACCCTAATTGCCTTTGGAAATTCCACAAACCCCTTGATCCCTCTTTTAATATGAGGGTTCTCTGCTTCCTTCCTCTTGGCCACTCTGGTCATTGGGGCCCACTTCCTCGGTTTTTCTCACCGCCTCTTCCAAGTAAATGAATTATGTAATCTCTCTTATCTTCTCTTTCAGTAACAATTTAGCCTCTGAGAGCTTCAACTGCACTACTCTCTCTTCTCGACTTCCACTCGGTTGCATGCAACTTCACCTTCAAGCAACTTCAACTGCTGCTCTGCCTCTTCTCTTGCCCTCCTCTCCTCTGTCAACTCCATAACTAGAACCTGGTTGAATGACTTGACAGCCTCATTTTACGCTCATATTCGAGCTCGGCTTTCAGACAATCGATCTCGTTTTGGGTTCCTTTGTTCTGCATTGTTGGAGAGGAATGCAGTGGTTTAACCTGGTGAGAAATAAATGGATTATAGGAGAGCGATTGATTTCGTTGGGGTGAATCATTGTAATGTGGGTTGTTATAAAGCTTAAAGGTGGTGAAATGGGGTCCAAACTTGAGATTCGTTTGATGCATCAGAGAAGATATGTTTCCTCTTTGTGCATGTGTGATATTATATATCAATAATAGTACAGAGATGTGTATTGCTCTTTTGGAAAGAAGATGAAAGAGAGCAGCAACAACAGTGAGGATTACATTGTTTGTTTTGGTATTGGGTAGCAAATTATCTTATCAAATCCGACCCGATTAGCACTTGACAAACAAACGACGCGCTTAGTCACAATCTGTAATGCCACTGACTACATATAAATGAATGAAAATAGACTTTATTTATTAACAAACATTGATGTAAACTCATGAACCAACAGTACAACACGATGCACACGACAATAACGACACAGCACACAACAAACAGAATACCAAGAAAGCACTAGAAATTTTCATCTTAAAACAACCAACCCACAACAGATGCAATTCTCGAATCACAGTCCGCAACCTATGACCCCGTCACCTGCTCGATCTTGTGTTGTGCCGACTCCTTGATATCCCGTGCCTTCGTAGCGAGCCTCTCCCTTGCATGATCAAGCTGGCCAGCACCAGGTGGGGATTTGCCAGTCAAATACCGGTACATCCATGCCAGTACCGACAAGGCTGCCAAACCAAATCCACCAGAGGAAGCAAAACCAAGCACAAGAAGCGTGACGGATATAGCAGCCGGTACCAGCACCGGACTGAAAATAACCAAGAGCGGCGTGGCGACTACTAGTGCTATTACTGTACCGGTCAGAGTCAAGCCCGATATTAACAGCATTGCGCCACCGATTGTGCCAGGCGGTTACCGCCTTCAAGACGGATTTCATCATCGGCTCATTTTTGGGCAGTATTTGCTGGTGTTGGCCTAACCTATAGCTAACAGGGTCTGCCATATATGAGCTTAGGATTTTTTTTTTTTTTTTCCTTTATGAAGTGCTTTTGGGGATTTTGATCAACTTGGGCGAGGGAAGAGATTATAAGGGAAGAAGGGGTTTGACACGTCGAGAGATACGTGGCAAGGGAATACTGTAAAGAGGCGAGAGAGGGACACGTGTGTCGGTGTGTGTCATGTGTGTGTGTGAGAGAGGATCCGATCATCCGCAACGGTGGTGCAAATGCTGTTGTTTAAGTATGACTGGTAACTGGTTAGAGCGATATGGGTTTGCCTTGGTTGGGCTGGGCTGGGCTTGTCGTTTAAGGTAAGAAATTGTCACAATGTTCTTGTTTCAAAGCCTTAGATAAAATAGGCTAAGCAGGTAGCAATTTCGATCTTATTTTGGGATTTATAAATAAGGGTGGGATATTTTGATGATATATAAGCTTAACAATTTTTACAATTATAAAATAATTTAAAATTTAAAATTTGACATTTAGAAATATGATATATATATATAGGAAATTGCTAATATGCTATGCATAGTATAGAGGGCCTCCGTGCTACGGCTCAATATTTGAGTTTTTAAAATTCAAACGATCGATCTGAACCGTTCAACATGATCTCCATATGAATATGTACTTGCAAACCAAATTTTACATTTTTTAGAATTTTTTTACTATTTTGTTAGATAGGTAGAAAATCACTTGATCTGAAAATTCTGTACCATTCCGATCAAGTGTTTTTCTACCTATCTAAAAAATAGTAAAAAAATTCTAAAAAATGTAAAATTTGGTTTGCAATACATATTCATATGGAGATCATGTTGAACAGTTCAAATCGACCGTTAGGATTTTGAAAACTCAAATATTAAGTCGTAGCACGGAGACCCTCTATGCTATGCATAGCACCTGATATCTCGCAAACTTATCTATAATTCCGACCAATTTCTGTACCAAACCTGTGTTTAAATCTATTAAATCAGTTGTATTTCATTGAATATCTTTAGAATATGGTACTGCTGCAAGTTTATTCTTATTTTGCAGGATTCGGGCGAAATCGAGGAGAAATCTGAAATTCTGAAGTCTCTACACGGCCCGTGTCACATTCTACACGGCCCGTGTCAACCTCGACTCGACCACAGACACGACCAGGACACCATCCATATGATGCTGAAATTTCAGCATCCGAACTTAAAACAGTCATAACTTTTGACTCGTAACTCCGTTTTGAGTGTATGACCACTTTTCGGAAAGCTTGCGAGAAGATCTACAATTTGAGCTAATTACACAGGTTACACGGGCCGGACAGATTTGACACGGCCCGTGTCAAGCAAATCCGAAAACAGATCCAGAAATCTGGAAAGAAGGCTATTGAAGGAAGGTCGACCAATTAAGCATATAATCGGGATTTCTCTCCAGGAGAGGTCATTCTGGAACAGGAGAGCACGTTCTAGGGTTTGGTTTTGGCGGCTAAGCTTGGAGGCGAATTGGAGAAGCGAAATACGCGAGTTTTCGATTGATCTTCTTTGCACTTTGGGTTTTGTCATGATCAACTCTATCTTTATTTGTATTTGCTGTTTTAGAACTATGAGTGAGTAATTTACTTTGTTTCTAGAGTTTTGATGTAATCGAATATTTTGTCTTGCATGCTAGTTATTGAATCTTTGTATTGAAATTTGTGTTTGATTGATTGAGTAGTATTTTAATTGCTTAGATTGAAGTGTTTGACTTATATTGGTTTACCACTAGATGAAAGGCCTCATCTAGAAGGTATTTTGGCCCTTTAACGTCTCTCAACCAAACTAAGTACATGAGGTAGGATTTGTGACCCGAAATGTGAAACCAAGTAGTAACCGAAAGGCGAAAATTACTCTCTATCGACGGATAGGAGTTACCTTTAGTATACCAATAAAGCAACTAGGTAATTCGGACCAAAACACGAAAGTTGAGGTCTAGAACCCGACGAGGGCATATATTGCAGTTTCCGTACCAAGTTGATGAACCAACAAACGACAGTTGAGGTTAAGAAACATTAGGTCCGGTCAGTAGAATCCTACACAAATGAACGATACAAAGAAACAATAGCTGCTGCATTAACCCGAGGCTGACACGGACCGTGTAGCAAAATGACACGGCCCGTGTAAACTGATACGGCCCGTGTAGGAAATGACATGGCCCGGACAGGACAGTCTGAGGGCAAAACTGAGATGAAGTCTTAACCCTGGGAACACTTTTATTTATCGATTAAAACCAGTTTAATCTTCTTTCTTGCACTTTATTATTGCCTTGAATCTGTAGGAAACATAAACAACCAAAATCAACCTTTTCCAACTTCTAGTTTTTAGTTAACCTAAGTAGAGTCCGGATAACACTTGAACCGTCCCTGTGATCGATACCCGACGATATACTACGCGGTAGGATTGTATACTTGCAGTCTGAACCAGAAGTGTATTTAAGGTTAAAAGGTACAGCTCGCTGTACTGAAACTTTGTACTATACCTTTTTGGTGTAACAGCACCGTAGCCAACTCCATATATATAATATTTATATAATATTTATATAATGTACTTAAAAATTAAGAGAATTTGATCTATGATTTATCGTTTATCAAATAACTTAAAATTATAACAGTTTTTTTACGGTATTTAATGGAATATTGAATGACACTAAAATTGTATGAAATTTAATACATAACGAAAATATGTCTATTATTTTCTGTATTTTTATAAGTTTCAAAATTAATATAGAAATATACAGTTAAAATTATCAAAATATTAATTGTCAAGAAATTATCTTGATATTTCCTTCTAATTGAATAATCTTTTTTTTAAACACTTGGAATAATTCAGCAGAGAAAGAGGAATTCTTTGGCAATTGAGAATTTGAAGCGATATGTATGGTGTTAATATTAATAATAACTACAAATAATAAATAATACAAACAAAATCGCGCGAAAATAGTAAACAAGCCAAGGTTCTAAAAATGATGTATCCCAAGGTTCTTCAAACTAAAATAATAATAATAATAATAATAATAAGAGGAGGGTTCAAATGCCTTCATTTTTTGTGCCTCCATCCATGCCTCCATTTTTAAAAACTTTAATAACTCAAAATTTTAAACTTAAAAGTCAAATAAAACCATTGTATATGATCTACATCCTATGTGCTCATAAAAAATTATCACATTTCGATTTTGTTTTTATGTGATAAGTTGAAAAATCAACGTCTGGATAAAATGATTTAGATCATATCCAACGATTTTATTTTGGCTTTTAAGTTTCAAAATTTTGAATTATTAAAGTTTTTAAAAATGGAGGCATGAAAAATGGAGCCATTTGACCCCTCCCCTAAGAAGAAGAAGAAGATTTAGGTATGTTTTAACCCCTCTACCATTGATCGGTGTCTGAGGTGCAATTATATAAACGGACGGCTTAGGTTAATTTCAGTCGTGTCAAATTCAATCCGGTGTCTATAGAAACTATATAAAAACTACAGGAGCTATGCTTTGAAATTAGTGCCCAGTTAAAAGAACGGTCCGGATTTACTTATTGCATCTGAGGTACATGAGGGATCTGAATTCTCTACCATTCCATAGCAAGGACAGAGCTAAATTTAATGCCATCCAATCCAATCTTCATCAAATAATTCCCAGTCAACTCATGATGGACCGCTCGAATATATGAAAAGAAAAAAAGGTAAAGCACGTCCTATTATTTAATCCACAACAATATTAAACCGTCTGATTTTTTATGGGCGGCTCAGATTTGTACATTCCTGGTTTAGCAAGCGTACTATTTTTCTAATAATTTTCGGATGGAGCTCACAGTGGTTAGTGGTACCACTCTACGTCTCTACCGCTCTTTATAGTTGTGAGGCCAAGAAGGAGATGGGTCCAATATTCCAAGCATCAAAATTCCTGTCCAGCATGAAAGATATTAAAGGACTTGTTCGGCCATTAAATGAGAGGTGTTTCTGCTAAATCTAATTTTTCATAAAAAAAACCGTACTACTTTTAAATAAAAAAATCGGGTTCCTGGCTGCCTTTTAGATAGAATGCATTTTTGGTCCAGGGGTGGAAAGGTGATAGGTGACATCGCTTCCTACAATCCTCTCTAGCATACAGCCTGTAAAGATCATGCTGCATGCATCTATAGTGTATCGGATCCTAGTTGCCTAGTTGGGGTGCTTCACTCGAAAATCTAATGTACTGTAGTCTGTAGATCAGCATACACTATGAACCAAAAAAACCTATGGATACACTGGTAACAGTAATACAGTCAGTGACGAGGGTCAGGAGTAGGCAAGTGTCTATTTTTAAATTCGAAATTTTTCTTAGACCCAGTGGTATTTTATGTTTACTTCTGGATGGATATAATATCTACTTCTGAATTTAATTCACAGTCAAGTAGAAAAAAATTGCACGGAAAAGAAAATCAGTCCAAACTGATTCACGCAAAAGAAAGACAAAAAAAAAAGACTTAGTCTAATATGCTCATAGATCTAATAAAATGCCAAACCCTGCATCTGTGATCAAATCGAGCTATAAGCCAAAAGGCCAAACAATTGAAAAGGCTACTAAAACAGGTGGAGATGCAATCGGCATTTATTCTCCCACTCAAATTAGCTTGTCGTGGAGCTCATCTCTTCGCTTCTCAGCTACCTCTCACCCACCAAAAGTGTGAAAACAAAAGCCTAATCTTCTAGTCGTTTATTTTTCTTCCTTTTTCTGGCATGGTTGGTGGCTGCAGTTGATTGATTGATTCTATGCCACCGATATATCCCCATGTACTGCATGGCATTTAGTGCATGCTTGTCGTTTCTATTAGCCAACCTTTTAAAGTTGCAATTAAAACGACTCAGATTTTAGTTCTCATCCTTCTAATTATAGTTAGATTTTTGTTTTCCTGTTAGTAGGCTTGTTTAATCTTTTCTGTTATCCATATGGTTCGGTTCTTACACAATTCATATATAAACAACCGTAGTTCACACTAATCTCGCTAGAGACACTGTAAGAATACATCCAGAGTACCTATATAGACCAAATCAAGATTTCTATCTTTTCTCACAAAAACTCGAGACATGTTCACGACAAAAAGCAAAACTGATTTATCTACAAATCAATCCCCCCTTCCAATTCTTACCTGAAATATAGCTAGCTATATATATCATATATATTTTCATCTTATACAACAGAAGGGTCAAAAACCCACTTTACCAGTACAAAAAAATGACCTTCTGCCAGCACACGTCAATTTTAATGAACCGACCCAGCTCGTCTACAAACAGTCTCCAGTACCTCCACAAACAAAGCTGAGAACCCAGTAATGGCCTGAAACACACCCGGCAGACCCGTTTGGATATTATTGAGGGTCATCGACCTAGTCACCTCTATAGCCTTAGAATGCCTTGTCATCTCATCCTCTACTTTCCTTCTAACCAGTGCAAGCTCAGCCTTTTTCTCGGCAAGCGGGTCCCGGGCATCAAAGACTTGCCCATCAACCTCACGCCCACTACCCGGTAGTGCAAGCCCAATCATAGAATATGACTGGTAATACTTCTTTTCTATACCTCTTAGTGCCTTGGCCTTCTTCTCCAACTCTTTTGATAAATTATCTGCCCGTTTTTTCACCTTTAACTCCTCGGCTTGTTTACTGTAAATAACATGTATCACATTCATGAAGGATTTAATGGCCTCTGATGCGACAGTGTCAGGAAGACGATCCAGTGCTTGTTTCCACTCGTCACAAAATGCAGTTAGTTCAAGGGAAATAGGGGTTGAGTGGTCTTTCTTGACATCGTCAGTGGTGACCTGAAACAGGGTTAGCTTGAGCCAGCTGTAAAGGGAGCGAATATACTCGCGCTGGTACTTGATCAAACGGCCAAAGGCAGAGTGCCAGCTGGCGACGGCAGCCTCAAGGTCACGAGTTGCCATGCGCTGGAGGTCAGAGGTTGGCTCGCCAGTTGCACAGTTTACCAGGCCGCGAACTTGTTGCACTATGTTGTTTTGTATCTCATGAAACTGGTGCATTGATCTCCACATCTTCAAAAGCCTAAGTAATCAGGATTATTATAAGCACTCACTTGGGTAATAAAGCATTGAATAGCCTGGAGTAACCATGAATAAACTTAATTTGTTTGTAAATTTTTCAGAAATTAAATTCTAGAAGGTCACAAGTTCTTCGAGGATATTTTGGTAATTTACACACTCAGTTCTTCTCGCCTTTACAATTGTCTAATTAACACAACTTACCTTGACACATTCACACAACCAAACCAAAAAAAGAAGTCTTCCAACAGTATATCCTATAAATTTGGATAAGAAAATGAAATTCACATGGGCTGTAACAGTAAAAGGACACATATAAAAACAACTTACGCATAACAGAGCTCGACAAGTTGAGGTGCCAGCTCATTGTCCCGAACAGTGAGGATGGCAGAAGAGGTGGTAGTAACAGCTTGAGATGTGACGATGATTAGGGATTGAAGCCTCTTTATGGCAGTTTTAGTTTTGTCCAGCTTGACATCATCTTTTCCTCTGTACTCCTGACTCTGTAGTGTAGACAGCTTCTTCTCATGCTCTATCTTGACACTCTCTTTTGCCTGATTTAACATATTTGCATAAATTCATAAATTAATATGAAATTATCTAAAAAAAAAAAAAATCTAGTGTTTGGTACTAAAAACATATTGCAGGATTTTCTTTATTTTAGTAATAAAATATTTAGAGTCGGATGACATTTAAAAGTCTCAAGGCAGATACCAAGAAATATCAAGTCCATAAATTCATAAATTAATACGAAATTATCTAAAAAAAAAAAAAATCTAGTGTTTGGTACTAAAAACATATTGCAGGATTTTCTTTATTTTAGTAATAAAATATTTAGAGTCGGATGACATTTAAAAGTCTCAAGGCATATAGCAAGAAATATCAAGTCCAAGCAAAGTTATTATATAACAGCCCTTTTCAAAGCCCAAGTAAGAGAATAGTGGCATCATGTTTAGAAGATGTCCTGACATTGGTATGAAAAAACCACACAACTTGAGCACTTGTTGCTCCTACCCTTTTCATTAACTTATCGCACAGGATCAGATTCCTCCATGGTTAAAAGCAACTGAACCCAACTATCAATAACAAATTAGGTTGAGCTAACAACCTCAAATCCCCCCCACCCCTCCCAATCATTAAAAAAATCAATGGAGGACAAAAAAGAATTTCATTTTCAACTGCGTAAACATGGAGCTTAATTCCTGGGGCCACAGTAGCTAGTTCATTCAGCAATAAACCGTTTCTTGAAGAACAAAGAGAAAGACAAGTGGGATGCCTTTATAGATCAATTGGATGGCCTACTTACGAATAAATGTTTGAAAGAATCCCATTTAAAGCATCCCCACCACACCACATGCATGCTGCATCTGTAGCCTCTGAGATATGAAGTAAATAAAATAATAAAACTGTACACCTGTTTCTTCTAGTTGTAACTTTACCAATTAACTAAACCCAGAGCTCCTTGAAAGATATAGAAAAATAAAACTTCCGTGCATGCACCTATAAAATCCCAAATATCATCCATAGTATAACTTCAAACTGAAGGTTTGGACAGCTTAAAAAAATAGAGAAATTCAAGCTTCAAAGAAACTGAAAGTATCAGTTTGATAATTCACCAAAGACACTTCTGTGAATAATTACCAAAAAATCATATTATTGCAGCTAGATAACACCTAGAAGGACAATATACTCCATTTTCTACAGCATGTCCACATTTCATAAAAACCCAACCATCACTACAGTACGTCCTGCATGCCAGCTGCCACAACCAAACCAGCTAATGAGATATACTGGTACAACCTCTGAAGTTCATAGAAGTGTTAGGAGTGATTTAATGTATTACTATGCCAGCTAAAACCAACCAAGAGAAGTATACAAGCTAAAGGAAGATATCAAGATGCCTATCCTTCTATTGCTAATTTACTATAGTGAAATTAGACAAAAGGGACCCCACATTTCTGAAATTTTACACCGACAAAAGAAAAGGCGCATGGAGACCATATACTCCACTTTCTTGATTACGGACAATAAAATTACCAGAAACAGAGCCAAGCTCAATTATTGTCAGACATCATGACCCAATAGCTATATATGAACTGATTCCATACTCTATACTAGCATTTTATTGACTATTACAAGACAATAAACAACATTGCATTCCCTATAATTAAACAATACTAAAATTTCACTGTAATTGCAATTGAAACAAAAATGACTTGTCTAGGATCTACATACAGAAAATTCATATCAAGCAGGGAATGAATTTCTGCAATGATAAATTATTATAAATATAAACATAAAAATTCTGTGAAAATTATATTAAAAATTTACCTTAACCTCCTCATAGAGCTTCTTCTCCCAAGCAAGGAGCCTCTCCAAGGTGGACCCATGACTTGTGCTGCCTCCTGAGTCCTGCATAGAGCCCGTATCAAGCTGGTACCTTACCGCCAATGGTGGTTTCGAGCTCCATGTAGATGATAATGCACTAAGCACACTATTTGAGTGGTAAACAGTCTCTGCAGCAAGAAACCAGTCTTAACATGAGAAAATTATTTCTTTTCAGCTTGATGATGCAGCAACACACATAATTCCAGACACAAACATCACTTAGACAAATCCCAATCAAGCAAAAAAATAACAATTACTCACTCTTGAGCTGCCTAAAGCTCCGGTCAAGCTGTGCCCGACCCGTTTCTAGAAGCTCTGACACAGCACTGCCAGCCTCGGCCGCCTTGACGAAGTACTCCTCGATTGAGGCTGCAATCTCAGCCAACGTTCGGTGGTGCACAGCAGCGCCAGGTCCAACGGTCAGTGCTGATGAAGGTGGCACAATTTCCGATGTTGGAGCTGATCTGCCCATCTCTTGTACGGATTGAACACCATACCCGTATCCGTATCCATACGCCTCTGATCGTGATCTCGTCTCATCATAGCCATCGGATCTAGATCTGGTGGAAGAGCTCGATGTGGATGTGTATCTCTCATCCCATTCTCGACACGTCATGTCGTCATTGTCTTCTTGTTGTCGCTTGAGCTGAACGTTGTACATGTATTGATCCTCTTGTTCTTCAAACTCGTCTTCTCCTCCTCCTCCTCCTCCTTCTTCTTCTTCTTCATGATCATCAGAGAACTCATCTTCTTCTCTGAGATCGTGT